>CM076575.1:888149769-888497139 GCA_034641835.2 Pinus albicaulis
CCACCCATGCAGCGCCAACCATTAGAGGGCGCAAGCGCACTACGAAGGGCGGCGGCGGGGCGGAGATGCGAGAGAAGGTTGTGCAGGACCACCTACGGCATAGCGTGACGAGCGATGCGGATCTCGGTGCCACGGGTACCGCAGCGCCAGCGAGTCGTGTGTGGGCGGCGGGCCATCCTCGCTGAGAAGCGGCCAGAGGAACCCGCATGAGTTGATGCACGATCGAAGGTAGTTCGATCGTCGAGAAGCCAGTGCATGGGAGATTGTCCCAAGACGGGAGGAAATCGGTGGTCGGGTTCGCGATGGATCTGCAAAGTGAGCGAGGCGGGCGGCGGTGTGGTACAAGGCGAGATTTGTGCAGCGAGTAGTTCTCACAGATCGAGGGGATCGATTATGAGGAGACCTTTGCACCTATCGCAAGGTACTCTTCCATACGGACGATCCTAACTCTCTCAGCGCAGATGGGGTGGCACATCCATCGGATGGATGTGAAGACTATGTTCCTCAACGGAGTCATTGAGGAGGAGGTGTACATAGAGCAGCCCGAAGGTTTCGAGATCTTCAGCGGTGAGTCGCATGTGTGCAGACTCAAGAGAGCACTGTACGGGTTGAAGCAAGCACCTCGTGCTTGGTACACATGGATAGAAAGTTACTTTACCGGACTTGGATTTTCCAAGAGTGAGGCAGATCCTAACTTGTACCAGATTGTGGTGGAGGGGAAGCTGCTGATCATTGTACTGTATGTAGATGATCTGATTTTGACGGGTGATGAGTTGTTGATACTTTCATGCAAGGATGATCTTGCTAGAGAGTTTGAGATGAAGGACTTGGGCCTCCTTCATTATTTCCTGAGATTGGAGATTTGGCAGCGCAATGGAGGACTGTTTGTTTCTCAGGGTAAGTATGCCCGGGAGATTCTGGAGAGGTTCAACATGCATGGCTGCAAGCCTGTTGACACTCCTCTTCCTGGTGGTTGGAGGAAGGAGGATGCTACTTCAGCGGAGGTAGTGGATGCCACTGTCTATCGACAGTTGGTGGGGTCTCTTATGTATCTGGTCAATACACGACCCGATATATGCTATGCTGTTAACCAGCTTTCGCAAGCTATGGTTAAGCCTGCCAAGCTCTTTTGGAAGGCAGGCAAGCATGTATTGCGTTATATTAGAGGCACATCAGGATATGGTCGCCAAACGAATAGAGGATGAGCTTTAAACTGTGAGCAGATTGAGCGAGGGCAATGAATGGTAGGCTTGCATGCAGAGGATTTTAGCATTGGGTCGACAACAGTTTCCTAGTACAGCAGGAAGTAGAGATCCGTGGCACTCCATTCAGCAGAGGCCGAGTACATGGCAGCTAGCTTGGCTACATGCGAGGCTATTTGCATGAGGAAGATCCTCGTTGGATTGTTTGGGTTGCATTTGGAGCCTACAGTGATCTACTGTGATAACCAGAGTTGCATTAAACTCTCGGCTAATCCCGATGTTCATGGTCCGACACATCGACCGTCGGTATACAATATCCAGAGATTGTGTTCAGCGGATAATCATGATGCTTTCTACATATGTTCCCAGACAGAGGAGAAGGATGCGAGCATCTTGACGAAGTTAACCAGAGCTGGGTCGAATTCCCACGGAAGCAGGACCGAGGTTCCGCCGGTCGTCCCTATCTTGTTGAGAGGGAGTGTTGAGATTCAACAAGATGATGAGCATAGTGAAAAGAGTCGCCTTCACTAAGTGGGCCCACGGGGTATTTTTGGTGCAAAGTCTAGTTTTAGACATGTTGATCATATTCTATGAGTTGCAGGATGCTATTTGTGGATGGTTGGTCAAGTTGGAAAAATAGATGGACTTCTATTTTTATACATATTGGGCAGAATCTATTTTTAGGCGCTTTATCCTAAATTGAAAAGTCCAAAATATTATTTGCCCTTAATAATATTTGGACTCCAACTTGATTTACTCTCTTAGAAACACTTGATTCGAGCTACAGAAGTGGCTCATGCATCTGACAGAGGAGTCACGTGGTTCCCAAAGGTTTGATGGCATCATGCATGGTTGACTTCAGTTGGACTTCAGTGGTAGAAGTTTGGAGGAGTTAATGAGACAGCTAGTGGAGTTGTGTTCTGTTTATTTTAGTTGAACTAGTTGAGATTAGTTTAACTAGCTAATCAATTAGTTATGAGTGGATTGAATTAAATATTATTTACTTCATTAATTATTAACTCATTATTCAACTCAAGAACACATCAGTTCACTACAGTGCATGAACTACAGTGCATGGAAATTTCAGTGGAGACCAGTGAAAGAGGTAGATGAAAGGGTTGAGATAGCTATCAGTTGTGACATCAGTTGTGCATGAGATTTGCACCACACTTGGAGGAATTTCCCATGATGATTACGCTGTCAAGCCAAGGAGATTCGAACCTTGGATCTCTCATTAGACCAGCCTTGATTGCGCAATAGAGGCAGGCAATTAGTGGATGTGTTTTGAACCTGTGACTTGTTCAAAACCAAGCTAGTTTGTGTGTAACTTTATGAGATAGTACTGAGTACTTGTGAGGAGTATTGTGCTATGTACTGTTACATGTTCTCTCCATTATAATATACACAATATTTGAGGGGTTTTCAGCTATAAGCTTTCCCCATACATACTGTGTAATGTGTGTGATGTTTTGATGATCTTTTGATCGCATACCGTTTGTTTTATTTCCGCATGTGTGATGATTTGAGTGGAAGAGATTGTGTTGCATATGAATTCGAATTGATATGTGATCAGGATAATCTCGGTGGATAAATCTTCTTTATTCAGCAAATTTCTACAAAATCATTCAATATATATATATAGCGAAAAATGCTAAGAATAGATGTTTGAAGCAGCAAAACCCTAACATGATAAGTTCTGATACCAACTTTTATGAAGCTTGCACCTTAAAAATGATAAGAAACTAATTTTTATAGTCCTCTTTGATGGGGGGCTCATTTTATAATGAATACAATGCACAACACAAGATTTTATGACCTTATATCTATGTCTCCTTAGTATATATAGGATTCAAAGGGTGAAATTATCATAAAATGGGACCATGAAAGGTTCTAGCCCACATAAAAATACAATATTAGAAATGCAATCACTCAACATATAGGGCTTAATAAGAGGTTTTATGGTTAACATGGGGCTCATATAGGACTTAAAAACATCTAGAAATTTATTAAAGAAAAGTGGAAGACAAAACAATCACGAAAGATAGGTTAAGGAGATCATCGATTAGTTATTTTAAAAAATGTGAGTCATTCATGATAAGATAAAATGACACAACCCTGCATTACTCTAACGCAAACACCCATTTCCTTTCCAATATGTAAGCACAAGATATGTAGCTAATACATGGTGCACAAAGTGGTGACTAACATAGAACAAGGGTGGTTGATAAATGTAATGCAAGAGTTACAACCATGCCAAAATGCTTTCCAAATGTTATGATAATGGTGACTATTAAATAATCCAGTTACATTAAATTTTTTCATCAAAATTAGGACAGTAATTTGTCATCATCCCTGCAATTCCCCATCCCGCACATTGGAGGGAATTTTCCGTGACCTATGAGCAGTGACATAACCTGAAACCACTTTCATGGCATCCCCCTTGATAGGGAAAATCATTCCTCTGAAGAAAGTTTCCTTGGAAAAACCCTAAAAACTGATCTTTTGGCCTTGGCCCGACTAGCCAGTTCAGCCCTCGCGCCAATGGGGAAAATCCACCAAAGAGGGCATGCCAACTGGCACTCTATCCTAGTGTCTTTCTCGTGCCAAGCTTAATAATTATTGTTTTTAAAAAATAAATGGCAAAAGTTTTATTCCAACAAACTCCTGAACGAGTCTCTAAAATGAGTTGGGAAGTTTGGCTCCGGATCTCCATGTATGGGAGGTGGTTTTCCACCTATCATGGAAGCTTCCTTGAGGATAGGGCCAATCCCACAATTGTAGGGATCCCAAATCCCCTTCCACCATCTATATAGGCTTACCTTTTTCCCTTAGAAAGCTAGAAGCAAGAGTTGAATTTATAGCAAGGAGACTGTTGCCAGACAGCCTTTGAGAACCAAGCCGAAGAGAGAGAGCTTTGTCCCATTTTCTATGAGCTTCATTGAGACGTGCTCTACTGTCAGCCTTGCCGAAGGAAGATCCAACATCAAGGCTTTGAGTTGTATCTTTCATTTGTTATTATTAATGATAAGCGACTTTGATTATGGTTTCATTCATGTGTCTGTGTATTTGATGAAATGAATTACATCCTCTCTAACTGATGTATGGTTACAATATTTATATTCTATGTTGTGTATCATTGTGTTTCTTTGCATGTGTGCAGGTGTCCAGACGTGTTAAGTGGAAGGATCGTGATCTACAAAGAGAATGATGGGAAGCGTCATCCTTTCTTCGACAACCATTGCATAGGACTTGAGGTAGGTAACTCATTATGTTTTGTCGTTTTTGTAACTAGAGACCTGCGTCACTACATGACTGATTGTTGCTAGACCCGATCTGGGCTAGTAGGGATCGCCTCTATCTGCAGAGGGGATTTACCTCTCCAACAAATTGGCGACTCCACTAGGGAACTTGATTGGATTTTTTCTTGTCTCTTTCGGTTGTTTTTGGCTTGTGTCTACTTGATTCACTCTTCTGGTTTGTCTCCTTCTGGTATAAAACCTCTATTCAGCCCCCACCATACCTGATCTACTCTTTGCTTGTTATTTTTCATTCCTGTCCTTAGTAAACTCGATTAGTGCACTTTTTAGCCTGACAGTCGTGCCAGCTGGTGCTTGTTGCTAGTTAGGCCCCCGCGCCAACCCTGTTTTGGCACAAGATACAGCCAAACAGTCGTGCCAACCCTGTTTGGTGCTAGGGTTTACTTGTTTTTGAGCCCTCTGAGTATGATTTTTGGTTTTGGTGTTGTTTTTCCAACTGTCTGAGTGTCCTGAAGTCCTTGTTGACTGTGTTTGACCTCTATCCTTCGATTTTTTTCCCTCTACTATTAGTTTTATATTCTAGCCCTAGGGCATCTAGGTGCTATTATGTGCTGAGCCTCTCGTGGGAGTTTTTGGTTTTTCACTTGTTTAGTCAACTTCGTTTTTGCTTCCTTGCATTTATTTCATTGGTTTCCATTGTTTCATTGTGGTATTTGAGTGATTGCTCTGTTTTTCATTCAAGTTTCGTTTTTTCTCATTTCGAGCCTGGATCACACAGTTTGTATGAGTCTTTTGGGATTCCTCTTCGACTTGAGGGATTTTCTCTATCAGTTTCAGTTTTGATTGTGTGTTTTGCGTTGAGTGAAATTTCTTGTTCCTACTCTTTCGCTATCATTTCTCGAATTGGTCCCTTTATTAGTTTTTCATTTTGTTTGGTGCATTTTGATCTAAAACATTGAAAATACAAAAACAAATCTCTTTGCTTTTGATTAGTTAGTGTAAATTGAAAATATTTTTTGCATTATTAATGTTATATAACTCTAAAGGAAAAAATTTTAGTTTCATTAGCATGCATTAGAGACATTAGTGGATGTTTTCTGATCATTTTTTTATTGTTTGAAAAGCTCTCAACCTTCCCGTAGTTAGCTCTTCATCAAACAAAGTGATATATTGTGGCATGTAGTGTGCATTTAGAGGATTTTTGAGACATAACATTCGGTAGGGCCTAAAATTGAAACATAATTGAAGATTAACTCTAAAATTTATTCAATTTACCTTAAGGCAACATTGAAACATTAACGAAATATCTAGAGGTCTAGGCTAGTGACGTTTTCCGACGTCGTTAAACCTAGTAGTTGTCGTTTGCCTCTTGGCATTAGACAACACTAGTATGGACTTGTGCTCCCCGTACGGTTGCATATATAAACAAAGACCCCACTAGGTTGCTATCCTTTATCCGTAGGAAGCCGATTTTGCTGCCTTATACCCGTGATACACGGACACAACATTTGGGGAGATTACCTGCACGTACGTCAAGTCCTTGGTTGATTTCTCTTTCATTTTTTAACCAAGGTGTATATTGTAGTTCACGGATATCTAGTACACCCATCTACCTAGATTACCAGAGTAGTCATTTCGATCTTTTCTGACTCATTAAATTTGAAAAGATCATCAAGCGCTTGTCCTTTCACGCTTGTTTCCAAATTGAAAGAGATAGAGTCACCTTTTACTCATTTCTCGACTCTTAAAACATGAAACGGTAAAATTCCCAAGTTTCAATGTGGTAAAATTAATCACCTACGATCACACGCCCTTTTAGAGATTGTTTTTCGGCCATTTGATTGTTTGCCTTGGTTTTAGCTCGTGTGTCTTTATTTTGATCTCTTCCTCTTTTTGTTACTGTCACATTGGTGGAACCCTCAGTTTCGTCTACTGGTAGTCCTTACACAGACGATTCTTCAGAGGTATCTTAGTCCTCTGCTAAACCTCAGCAGCCTATTGTATCCGAGTTTCCCGACGGGGGACCGGTCATATCTGAGCTTCCCTTTGGTGGACCAGTTGAGTTCAATTGGCCCTTATCCAACGCTTGGTTTGGATTTGGAGTAGGGGAATATTTCCCTCCTCTTACATCGGGATCACCTTTTTTGGCTACCATTATACCTCATAGTCCTCGCCGTCTTTTAGAATATCTAGTGGCAGGGTCAGATATGGACTCACCCAGTCCTTCTCATAGTGAGGAAATTCCTACATCTAGTGAAGATTACCAGCTTTTCCCAGAAAACAACCCCGAGTCTTCTGTCATGTCTTCACCTGGTCCTTCGCTTCCAATGGGATATAGGTCCTTAAGTCAGAACGTGGTCGTTGTGGCCTCTATGGGAATATCGATTCCATCCACGAGGCTAGTTATTCCTTCGTTAGGGATGTCACCATCGACACCTCTCACGTCGTCTCCTCATGTCACATCAGTACCTGTTAGGCCTACCGTCTGCGTAGCTTCATCTACGCCTGTTGTCACTACTCAGTCCACCAGGGCCTCGTCGCTTCATGAAGACATCTACATATCATCTGTTATTCCGAAGAATATCTCTCCTGAGGAGTATCAGTTGTCCTTACAACCGTCAAACTCCGAGGTTGGACATTCCTCCCAAGATCCCAACCATCCTTATTTTTCCCATTATGGATTGGATGGTACCCCTATATATGTGTTTCCATATCAGTACGATGAGCAGGGTAACCCTCTATGTTTTCCTGCTCCAGAGACTTATCAGTATGTTCATGATATTTTATCTGCCTAGGCTGGGCAACCTTCTAACCCGCAAAGACAACCCTTCCAAGGTCAACCTTCAGGCCAGCCTGGTTATCTATATGACCTGCAAGGACAACCCTTACAAGGCCAACCTTCGGGCCAGCAGGGGTTAATGTATGGCCCGCAAGGGCAGTCCTACAATCTTCAAGGTCAACCTTTACAACCTCACTCTTTGGTCCAACCAGGGCAACCTCAAGGACCCACAGGCCAACTGGGGTATCAACTTGGACCATTGTACGGTCCTGGGGGGAAAATCCACCCTTCTCAACCTATGGTACAACCTCGGCAACCTAAATTTCCCATTGGTCTGAATGTTGCATAGCCAGGGCCATCTTATGGTCCTGTTACAGGTCAACCTGGTTATCAAGCACAACCTGGCCCTATCCCACCACCAAGCCAACTGGCTCAGCTGGGGAAACCTAGTGTCCTTCACCAGCCAGGCCAACCTGTCCAACTAGTACAACCTATTCAGCCAGGCCAACCTGTTCAACCAGGACAGCCCACTCAACCAGGCCAACCTGTTCAACCAGGACAGCTTGCACATCCAGTTAACACTGCTCAACAACTGATTTATTCCATGCCACAGCCGATTCCACCTGTGCGCCTAACTTATCACGCTCAATAGGGTCCCACTTACCAATATCCCGCTCGACCCCAAGGCGGTTATTACATGTAAGGACAGTCTCGACCGGTTTATAACCCGCCCCAAGGTTCTGGTTATTACCATCAACAACCAAGCTATACCTATACTCAGTAGTCAAATCCATACACTGCTCAAACGGGGCCTACATATAATCAGGGTTAGTACCCTGGTTATCAACCCCCTTACACTGGTTATCAACAATCGTGTCAACCTAATTATACGGCTTACACCCCCTATGGTTATAATCCTCCAGGACAGAACCAATGGGGGCAAAGTTATGCTCAACCAGGGTGGAGTACAGGTACAGGTCCTTATTGGGGGCCTGGTATGCCTTTTAATCCTCAGTTACCTTTCCTTGCCACGTTGGAATTGTCGAACATATCTAAATTGAACAATGATCTGATTCTTCACAATCCTTATTGGCCTCCGATTCCAACCAAGGTGCCTGGTGACTGTCCTAAATTTAAGGGTAAAGTTGGAGAGGACCCCCAAGCTCATGTCATGACCTACCATCTGTGGTGTTCCTCGAACTCTTAGGTAGATGATTCAATTCGTCTACGTATTTTCCAGTGCACTCTTACTGGTGTTGCTGCTAAGTGGTATATAGAACTACCTCGCGGTATATTTCAAGATTTTAATACTCTTGCTATGGCTTTTCTGACACATTTCCAGTTACCGGTTCGTTACGAAGCCGGGACACACCTCCTGACTTCTCTGAAGCAGAATAAAGCCACTCACATATCTGATCATATTCATGAGTGGCGACGTCGTCGTGGACTGATCAAGTTTGATATTCCTGATCAACTTCTAACTCATTGGTTCACTACCTCCTTTGTTAACAAGATCACTCAAGATATTGCTATGGGGGCATGTGTAACTGAAGAACAAGCCATCACTCGTGCCCAGTACCTCGACTTGGTGTACTCTCTGTCTGGCATGTTATATGATATCTTGATTGATGCCCCACGGCCAGGGACCTCTAAAGCACCAGCTACCCCATCAGTGGACAGTGTTATTGGTTATGTTTCTCAGACTTCTCGGAAGTCCTCGAATGGGAAGCAAAAGTTGAATTCTTCCAATAATTCTGCTCTTCCCGCCCCTTCGGATTCCGGTAAGACTGTGGAGGTCAATGCCATTCAGGCCAATCCTATGGAAAATACCTCCAAAGGGAAGAAGAAGGGCAAAGGAAAATCCAAATCCGATGCCCCGAAACCAGAATCCTCCAAACCTCGTGCTGACGATGGTTCCCAATGAAAACCGAAGTACCCCTGCCTGATCTGTGAAGGAGACCACTACACCAAATATTTTCCTCGACGATTCGAGGTTAGTCAACTTCTGAAAGGCTCTAAAGGGACTCTGACAGTTCTCAAAGAAACGTTCCCATCTTAGTAGACCTAGATGGTCGAGCAGCCTTCACAATCTGCACCATTTGGGTCCCAAGTTTTTATGATGAATGGTGTTGCACCTGTTTTGATTGCTACTCGTTCAAAGAATTATGATGGATCAAGCCAGGCAGCTAGGAAGGAAGTCATTGATGGCCCACCTCCCCCCCCTGTCTCTAGTCCTTTAGAAATTGAGAAGCCTAGCGCTAAACCCGGTGTAAGGCCACCTTCCAAAGGTGTTCTTCAAAAATATTCCTATAATCCAAACACCCGTGCCGCTTAGCACTATAGAATTGTTGAGGATTTGGCATAGGCGCCTTCCGCAATGTCTGCGTTTGAAGTGCTTCAAAGTTTCCCATCGCAACAGAAAGCTTTGTTGTCCACAATCGGTGGAATTGATCCTGCCGATTCTAGCCTTCTCACCTTCGACCTGGAAAATTTTGTCCCCCGACTTCCGCATCAAATCACTCTCGTTATACAAGTCGGTATCAATAGCCTCAACATTGATAGAGTCGTTGTGGATGAAGGTGCTTCCACCTGTGTTATGTCATATGCCTGCTGGAAAGCCATTGGCTCTCTGGCTCTTACTTCATCTCCCAATTCCCTAGAGGCATTTGATGTTAGGGAATCAAAACCCTTAAGTGTTCTCGAGAGCTTGCCGATCACGTTACAAGGTAAGACAAGGTCAACTACAATCTTCTTCTTGGTTGCAGTTGGACCCACGCCATGCTATGCGTTCCGTCCACCCTCTTCCAGCTTTTGAAGTTTCCTCATGAGGGAAAAATTATCACTGTCGATTAGTTGTCTTTCTTCACCTCGTCCTCCGAGAACAACGTACCATACGTGGACCAAATTCCAAATCCCCCGATAGTATAGGACCTGGTATTTTCAAGGACCCCGTCCTCATGGGTATTTTTCCCGCACCACCACCGCACACCGTTCAAGTTAACATGATCTCTAGGTCAGACGACCCTTGGATCATCACTTCGCCTGAATAGGTGACCTCTTTTGGAGATCAGATCATCGATGACTGCGAGGGGAGTGAGATATATTCCCATATGGACAGCTTCTTGGGTTACAATCAAATTAATATTTTACCCATTGATCAACATAAGACCGCCTTTATCTGTCCATGGGGCACTTTTGCTTACAAAAATCTCCCGTTCGGCTTAAAAAACGCTGGAGCCACCTTCCAGCGTGCTATGTACTATGATTTTCATGACATACGTCACATTTTCTAGCCGTATCTGGATGATTTTCTAGCTCACTCAGCTTGGTGAGGGGATCATCCTAAACACCTCTACCAGATTTTCCTCCATTGTAGATGTTACCATATCAGGCTTAATCCTCACAAGTGCATCTTCTGCGTGGATTCTGGTCGTCTTTTGGGATTCATCGTCTCCAAAGATGGAATTCTCCTAGAACCCCTCAAGGTCAAGGCCATCGTTAACCTCCCATCCCCATCCTTGTTGCATCAACCTCAAAGTCTACAGGGGAAAGCCAACTTCTTACGTCGCTTTATTCCGAACTATGCAGAAGTGGCCAAGGGGTTTACGTGACTTCTGAAATAGGATGTTCCCTTCCATTGGGATGAGATTGCCCAGAAATCCTTCGATAAACTTAAAACGTTGCTCTTCAACGCTCCGTTAATATGTCCTCCCGACTATCATCGCGACTTTACCCTTTATTTGGCCACTGCATTTAGCACAATAGCCATGGTTCTAGTACAGGATGATGACGACGGGAATGAACATGTTGTTTACTATCTATCTCAGAATCTTCTCGACACTGAAATGCGCTATGCCCACGTTGAGAATTTGGCACTTGTCGTGGTCCAGGCCATTCAACGGTTCCGCCATTACATCCTGTTACGTATGGTAATCATGATTTCCGACTGCAACCCCACGACATACATCTTGTCTCAACAATTGCTGGGGGGAAAGTACTCCAAATGGATTGTCATCCTTCAAGAGTTAGATTTAGAGTTCACCACTGCCAAATCGACGAAATCATTAGTTTTTGCTGATCTTATATGCTTTCTCCCGACAGACTCTGTTCCATCCCAATCCGAGGATCATATCCCGGATGAAACACTCTTTCTTATCAGCACTCATGATCCATGGTACGGTGACATCATCATGTACCTTCAGACATCCACTTTCTGGTCCGAGTTGACGAAGGATGCTCGATGTCACGTTCGACATCAATCTCAACCATATTGCATTATCAGAGATACCTTGTATCGTGTCGGAGTTGATTCTATGATCCGTCGTTGCTTGACCCTGGAATAGGCTGAGAAAGTCCTGAATGACTGTCACAGTGGCACCTATGGCGATCACATTTCTGGATATGCTACCGCCCAAAAGATTCTATGTGCGGGTTACTTCTGGCCATCTATATTCAAAGACTGTATTGTTGCAGTTCAAAAATGTCATGCGTGCCAGGTATTTCAGCGCAAGATGCGTGCGCCACCCTTACCTTTGCATCCTGTCATTACCGTAGGCCCTTTTGCCAAATGGGGCATAAATTTTATGACATGTAACCCTCACTCGGCCGGGGGGCATGCTTATATAATCGTTGTCGTGGACTACTTCACTAAGTGGGCCGACGTGATGCCTACATTAGCTGCCAACGGTAAGATAGCCGCTCCATTCATTTTCAACCATGTAATTACGCGTTTCGGAGTTCTCAATCCATCATCACTGATCATGGCACTCATTTTCGGGACTACATGATGGCAGAGCTAACATCGAAGTTGGGCTTGCGTCATGACTGCTCAACGCCATACTACCCTCAGGCGAATGGCCAGGTTGAGGCCGTGAACAAAGTACTGGTCACGATGCTTCAACGAACGATTGGTATTCACAAATCCAATTGGCATCTCCAATTGTTCTCAACTCTCTGGGCCTATCGAACTTCTATAAAGAGCGCAACCGGATTCACACCTTTCCAGTTGGTGTATGGTCTGGAAGCGACTCTTCCGATTGAATGTGAGATCCCTTCACTGAAGTTGGCTGTGGAATTACTGCCCAACACTTCCCCGGAGGAAGAACGTCTCCTGTACCTAGAATGACTGGACGAAACTCGCCGCTTGGCTGCTTTGGTTATCGAGGCATAGAAAAGCGGGTTAAGGCTCATTTTTAACAAACGGTTTCTCCACATTCTTTCATCGAAAGGGACCTCGTCCTCTTATATGACCAAGCACATGATAAACTTGGAGCGGGAAAATTCCAGCCCATATGGCATGGGCCCTATGTCATAAAATGTGTATTAAAAAATGGGGCCTATGAGCTAATCAATTATGAAGGTATTCCTCTGGCGCAACCTAGAAATGGGTTGTACCTGAAGAAGTACTACGCTTGAATTATTCTTGTGTGGTGTGTGTACATAAGTGAGTGATTTCATTTTTTGTACATGTGTGGTGTGGTGTGCTTTGTAAGCGTATTTCTACTGATTGGGTCTTCCTGATTGTGCAGATGTCTATTACTCCTTTTGTCGGTTTCGTGGATGGTGCCTTCTGCAGTACCACGAATCTGTCCTCAGCAGCCTGGGTAATCTACAATCTTGCTGGTGAGTTAATCAATTTACAAGATGTCTGTCTAGGGCCTACCACAAATAATGTTGCAGAATATAGTGCCATTTTGGAATTATTGAACTAGGTTGTTAACCTCGGTATTCGTGCATTACTTGTATATCTGAACTCACATCTTGTAGTGTTACAACTCAATGGTCATTATTCGGTTAGGAACCCATCCATTTTACGATTGTATCTATGTATTCTTTTACTGGAAAGAAATTTTTATTACATTACATATCAACATATACCCAGACACATGAATGCGTTAACAGATGTAGTAGCTAACATGGTTTTAGATAGACATTTACGCAACTTGTAAAAAACATCATCATATGTAAAAATATCCATCCAGAAATAGAGATATATATATATGTCGAAATGTTTGCAGTTTCTGTGCATCACATAAAATTCAAAAAATATACATGTCTGTTTTAATAATAGTCGGAGACAACATGTCTCTCAAAAATGTGCAAATGAAAAGCCTAGATGGCTAATCAGCATGGTGCTCATGGTAACATGCCACTGCTCGCACCAATTGCCTCAATAAACAATGAAGGCGACTAGGCACCCCCACAGTGTGCCTCTAATAAGCCAATGGGACGTCTGCTAGGCGAGCATAATCTGGGATCCCACGGGAAATTCCTCCAAGTTCTAGACTAGCTCACTCCCCTTGCCACCCTCGCCTTGAGGGTCATAGGCGAGAGGGGTCCTCCGTGCGATCAGCGACATCCCGACAGGCCTCTCTGGGCCAACATCTGCATACACATAGGATTGTTTGTTAGGACATTCATGTATACCCCAAAAAAAACATAAAATACATAAAATCAAAAAGAGTCTTACCCAACTCCTCATCCCAGTCTTATCCCTCCGAGAGTGGAAAATCTGGGTTTCCCATGAAGTTGGTATTTGCATAGGGCCATTCCTCTATGATGTTCAGCGTTCACTGAAGCCATACAAAGAACTCGGGCCTCCATGACATTTGCTAGCCCCCTCCTGCTTTAGACATCAGAGCTGCCCATCAAGCCATTCGTGGCTCTCTCAACGGTGGTTCAGTGACTATCGCCCCCTGGCCCTGGAAGATTGGTAACCATTCGAGGATGAACGATACCAAGATAGATATGTACCCAAACTGCTTCAGTTTGGTCTTCTTACACTTCGTTAACTACCGTTTGATGTTCATTGTTACGGTAGTGGCCCAATCGAATAGTGTTGGGTTCATGCATTTTGATGCTAGGAGGAGTTGTGTTTTAGTAGCCTCATGCGGCGCACCACTTGCGTAATGGTATGGAGCACCACCCTAAGTGCTAGATTAGGAACCGTGTGGATGTCGACCTTCCCGCTACATGATCCAGTTCGTGCCCCTGGGCACACTCTTTCCATCACCATTGACATTTTTTCACCAGATGGCCTAGTACCTGTCAAGATCGGGACTGGACCTTTGCGAGACAGTCCAATTATAAAGTAAACATCGGATACTTCGAGCTCCAACACTTGGTCTCGAAGCCTAAACTTCTCTTCGTTCTCGTCCCAAATACTGATCAAGTACTGTAGCAATTCAGGTTGTGCCCTGAGACATGGTGTCAAGAAGAACTTTTTAAGCTGCAATTCTGGAGAGCGTTCATACATTTCTCGTTCTCCATGGCCATTTCATCTTCTTCACTATGCTCCCTTTATTTCCATTCGATCACCATTGTGGCTTTGTACCTGCACCAAAATGGTCACAAATACTTCATTAGATCCCTTGAACACTCAAAAATCCAGTTGATTGGTTCATTTTTTGTAAAAATTGAGCAAAAATATAGGTTGCGCCATTGGCGCAACTGTTTTGCTGACAGTCGCGCCAACTGGTGCGACCCCTTTGCAAAAAGGAGTCAATTGGTGCGGGTTCGTGCCCCATACCCGCGCCATTTGGGCGAGCCCTAAATTTTCAAATATCCCCTCAGGGATCCCAAATCATAGTGGAATTCTATAAAAAATGGATTAAAACATAGCTAAGGGAGGCGCCTCTTACTTAGAAAAAATGAGAACTGAAATGGTGCACTGGATCGTCCACAATCGTCGCCGCAAGTTCGCACAAGAAAAAGTCACTGTTGCTCTCCACAAGAGGTAAAAAGTAAAAGTAAATATGTTTTTACTATTTTTTGTCATATTTATAACTTTTCAAGATCAGATTAGGTTTTGAAGCTTATTTTTCCAATATATTATTATATTTTTTCAAAAAATGGGTTTTACGCTTACTTTCTTGTGTAGCAACAGGTTTTCACGCGATTAGTATGACGATACGAGTTGTATTTTATACTTTTTCAGACTCGATAAAAACATGAAAAAGTCACTACTGGAGTCATCTTTCAGCGCTTTTCTAACTCTCTAAACATGAAAATATTGTCGAGTTGCTTGTTGTTTTGATCTCGTTAAATTGGATGCAAAACGAAATCTACCCAGTATACATTTACCCATTTTTTGGGCTGAGATAGATTATTTACAAAAAAGGAATACCCTAGCCTATCGCGATTAGGAGGTTTTCTCAGACACAGTTTTCTACCTTTTCATATCTAAGGAACTATCTACAAAAAGGGACTGTTGGAGTTTACTTTTCCGCTGTCTTTTCAAACTCTCTAAACATGAAAAGATGCTAAGTTCTTCCTTTGTTAGACTCGTTAAAACCTGATGACATCGAATCCCGTCGTAATGACGATACTCGAGTTCCTCCTTCCTAGGGCTCATTAAATATACTAGGTTGGATTTGTCCGAAGGAAAAACTTATATCGCAATCATATGTTATCCCCTTCAAGCTTGTTTTCAAAAATAATTGGGGTACTCGCCAGAAATGGTGGGGAAAAATGAAACCAGTATCATCTTTGTGTCGACAGTATGTCGCTCTTGAACATGGCACTTGTCTGCATTTGTGTCGGGTTGGGGACATCTCATCTTGTTTTCTGCTTGCCTCCATGGGTTTGGGTTATCATTTTTGACCACTCATCTGCTCTTTGCCTCGTCGCCATGACCTCATATCTTTTGATGTCAAATACTGCCAAATCCAGTGTCGTGCCACCGATATGTTCAAGAGAAGTTGACCTCTGCAGTTTCAACCCTCCTCTGATTCTCATCTAATCCTGACTCACAAATATTATGTTCCTCTGTCTCATGTCGATGATGTGGGAAACACTATGGCCCACCTTCAGCTCATTATCCAGGAAGCTGATCTAGAGACTCCCTTCTGGTACCTTGGGGCCTACATGCCTTAATGGCAGATTCTTCACATTCGACGCAAGGTTTTCATCATTGGCCTTCGATCGAATGATTCTGCGGGTGTTCGATGCCAGCTCATTGTTCACATTCCGTGGTTTGTACCTCTAGTACCTTGAGGGCCATCGTCATTATTGATGGTTCCTCTCTTGTCTATTAACAACTTTCATTATTGGCTGGTAATCAGATGATGTTCTTGCATGTTCGACGCCAGCTCACATATTCACATGCTTGAACTTGTACGTTGTTCGGGTTGAGATGGAGCGCAAGCCCCTGGGTTTTGTCTGATGGAATCCAGGTTGTGGATTTTTGTGGATTATCATGATTGGTTACATGACTCATTGATTGGATGGCTGCGACCATACCTGAGTCTACTTATTGATCCTTTTTGGATGGCTGCGTCCATGCCTGGGATCCTGATTATTGTATACTCTATTATGGATGGCTGTGCCCATACCACATATCATGTATTTGAGATATCAGTTGTACTTGGATGCAGGTTTTCCGACGAATTTTTTTCAGTTGGGCATGTTCACATAAATAATTTCACCCCTCTCTCTCTATCGGGTCTCATGCTTTAGGGGGCATCTGCTACAAAGTAATTTGTCACCGTCCCTACAATTCCTCATCTCGCACATTGGAGGGCCTTTTCCATGACCTGTGATCAGTGACATAACCTAAAACCACTTTCATGGCATCCCCCTTGATAAGGACAATCATTCCTCTAAAGAAAGTTTCCTTGGAAAAACCATAAAACTAATCTTTTGGCCTTGGTGAGACTAGCCAGTTCAGCCCTCGCGTTAATGGGGAAAATCCACCAAAGAGGGCATGCCAACTGGTGCTCGTCCTAGTGTCTTGCTCGCGCCAGCTTAATAAGGATTGTTTTCAAAAAATAAATGGCGGAATTTTGATTCCAACAAACTCCTGAACGTGTCTCTAAAATGAGTTGGGAAGTTTGGCTCCGGATCTCCATGTATGGGAGGTGGTTTTCCACCTATCATGGAAGCTTCCTTAAGGATAGGGCCAATCCCACAATTGTATGGATCCCAACTCCCCTTCCACCATCTATATAAGCTTTCATTTTTCCCTTAGCAAGCTAGAAGCAAGAGCTGAATCTGTAGCAAGGAGACTATTGCCAGACAGCCTTTGAGAGCCAAGCCGAAGAGAGAGAGCTTTGTCCCATTTCCGACGAGCTTCATTGAGACGTGCTCCACTGTCAACCCCGTCGAAGGAAGATCCAACGTCAGAGCTTTGGATTGTATCTTTCCTTTATTATTATTAATGATAAGCGACTTTGATTATGGTTTCATTCATGTGTCTTTGTATTTGATGCAATGAATTACATCCTCTCTGACTAATGTATGGTTACAAGATTTAGATTCTATGTTGTGTATCGTTGTGTTTCTTCGCATGTGTGCAGGTGTCCGAACATGTTAAGCGAAAGGATCATGATCTGCCAAAGTGAAGGACATGAAGCATCATCCTTTCTTCGATGACCATTGCATAGGAACTAAGGTAGGAAACTCGTTATGTTTTGTCATTTTTGTAACTAGAGACCTGCGTCATTGCATGACTGATTGTTGCTAGACCCGATCTGGGCTAGTAGGGATTGCCTCTATCCGCAGAGGGGATTTACCTCTCCAACAAGTAGTTTCCAATATTTTTTTATGTCATTAATATTTCAATGGATTAATAGAGTTTTACAATTTCTTAAACTACACCTTTGATCAATCGTATTAGTATATAGAAAGTGTGTGCATTTATACATGTAGCCTAAACGAGTTATCTTAATAACTATAGGATATAGTGGGAAACTACAAATCAACACATATGTCAAGATATACTATAATATGTATATATTCATATCCTAGGTTTTATGATTTTCACTTACACATACATACAACAAATTTTGTATATATATTTACTCATTTTCAATCTTATCTACTAAAATTATTAAATGTATATTTTAAAATATAATCAATACCTTCACAATGACATAGGGAATTTCATTGCCTTGAGTTGAGACCTTGGAAATGTAAATGTATAAATACAGTGATAAAACCATACTCTTTGTTCTTTGATATTCTCTTATAATCTATCTCACGTGTAATAAAGCATATCAACACAATTCTTGAACATGATGTTAAGCTATAAGAACAAAGAAGTATATTACATTTGATTTTTCATTTTTTTTTAATATAGTCAAATAGAACTTTTCAAAACCTAAAAAAATCCAACAATATAATTCAATAGAGTATATTCATTTTCAATGAGATCACAATTCATGCAGATCTGTTTTAGCTTTGGACATTATACACCAACATAGCTATCAGTGTTTGAATGTGCCCTAGTGTTGGTAATTCAGTTACATATATATACACTAAGAGTTCCCAAGATAAAGATTAATTACTTTTCCAATTGCTTATAAGGACAAACAAAATTATGTGCATTCAATTATCAACCCGAGGTTCATGTGGAATTTATTAGTTACTTTGCATTGTATATGAAAATCACACTTTTTACTATCTTTGCTTTATTTGTAGTTGTAATATCGATAGTTACTTTTGCAAATAGAGTATAGGGAGTTCACAAGCTTGGAAATGTTCTACAAATTCAGAAATAAAGTGACTATAGGTGGAATTTATTAGTTACTTTGCATTGTATATGCAAATCACACTTTTTACTATCTTTGCTTTATTTGTAGTTGTAATATCGATAATTACTTTTGCAAATAGAGTATAGGGAGTTCACAAGCTTGGAAATGTTCTACAAATTCAGAAATAAAGTGACTATAGGTGCTTGCAAGAAATTAAACACACTCGCATGAAATTAAACACACTTTGAGGAAGGACACACTTGAAAAAAATTAAACAAACTTACAATAAAGTAAACATGCTCGCAGAAAAGTAAACATACTTGCAAAAAGGGATGGACAGCTCATGCAACTTTCAACCATCCACGAAAGTAAACACAATTGCATGAAATTAAACACACTTTAAGGAAATACACACTTGAAGAAAATTAAACAAACTTACAATAAAGTAAACACGCTCGCAGAAAAGTAAACATACTTGCAAAAAGGGATGGACAGCTCATGCAACTTTCAACCATCTACGAAAAAGGAAACACACTTGCAGAATTGAAATAGCACACCTCTACCTAATGGGCTTAAGAAGCTTATCGTTGTAACCCTCAACACAAGCACACCAAACCATTTAGGAAGGAAATAAATCACACATGCATAAATGAATGAAAGAACTAGTCCTTGCCAAAATTATTCCTATTTTTACTAAGACCAACAAATGTAATAATTACATTGTGCACATTTATTCAAATGTAAATGCATGCAAACCAATCTAAAATGTAAGCATGTCAAAATAGAAGTAGACATGAATGATCAATTGCATAAATAAATTGATAAATAAATACAACCATGCTTGAATAATTAATTGCATAAATAAAATCACACAACCATAAATTAATTACGGAAGTAAATAAAATAAATTCTACTTGAATAAATAATCGATGGGCCAAAGTACATAGCTAGAAAAAATAACTACCTAAATTATACGACACTTTGTTATATTGAAGTGGGTCATCCTCTATACAATGTTGTCTAAACATTATAGGTTTTAGAGCTTTTCATCATAATTTGGAGAATTGGTTTGGGCCAAATATTGACTTTTATTGTTTAAAATTAGTTTCTTATTGATATATAGATTTAATACCCCTAGGGTCCTCAGATTGTGGAGAGTTCACAACTCAAACTTGTGATTCTAACAAATTCCTACCCGATTATGGGCAAATCATATTGAAAAATAGTTTTGGAGCTTTTCATCAGAATTTGGAGAATTGGTTTGGGCCAAATCTTGACTTTTGTTGTTTAAAATTAGTTTCTTATTGATATATAGGTTTAATACCCCTGGGGTCCTCAGATTATGGAGATTTCACAACTCAAACTTGTCATTCTAACAAATTCCTATCGGATTATGGGAAAATCATAAAAATACCACAGAAAACCCTCCAAAATGTATAGCATATTGACTACAGTTTTAATAAAACTTGTTATTTTGATAGCATAAATTAATTTAATTAACTATACTAATTAAAATAAATTTATATTTAATAAATATGCAAAAAGAAATAAATTAAAATAATTAATCAAATCATAAACTATGGAAATTTCAAACTATAGTTAAAATAAAAGCTAAATTATTCGATCATGATTTGAAAATTGCTCTAAGATTCCTCCCCGTGGAATGAAAGAGGAAATCCTTTTATGCATAATTTAAAAAAAAAAAAATAGCAACCAATAAATAAAATCCACAATTTTTTCATATGGTTTTATAAAAATTATTAAAATAATAAATATGTTTCCACAAGTTTCTCATATGGTTTATTAATAATTAGCAAACAATAAATGACTCATAAATAATTCCAAAATAATTATTAACAACGTAATTAATCACGTAAAGCCCTCAGGGTTAGCTCAATTGGTCAATCCTTTGTCATTAAAGCACCTTTGCTATTGAGAGGTCACAGGTTCAATTCTCTTGACACCCTCAGGGTCAGGCTCGATGGTTGAGCCAACATGAAGTGATCTGAGTGGATGTACAAATAGTGTCTACTCAAGTTTCCAATCAAGTTAAGGTTATTTTGGTGACAACAATGAGTTGTGACATCGAAGTTGCAACAACAAGTTGCACCACTAGAGTTAACGTACCCATGTTGTAGCATGGAGTTGTGGCACCAAAGTTGTAGTAGGGAGTTTTGGCACTAGAGTTGCAACAAGGAATTTCTTCAACATAGTTGTAACAATTAATTATAGAATTAGAGCTACAACAACAAATTGCAACACCATAGTTGTAGCACCAATTTTGCAGTAGTAAGTTGCAGCACCAAAGATGCAGCAGTGAGTTGTAGCACCATAGTTGCAGAAACTAACAACAATTATGACCAAGATAGACCTTGCGGTGACATTAAAACCTACACATCAATCTTTTTGGCACTTTGTCCTTGCACATTTTTTTTCTTCTGAATATGACTAATTCTATTAAGAGAAAATATGGTACAAGGAAAGATTAAAAAAAAGAGAGACAAGAAACAGGCCAACCAGAAAGGATGAACTATCCACCTCGGTCCCGAAAAGAGGAGTAGAAACAAATAATGAGCAAAGGAGTGTGACTAGAGATTTGAATGAAGTAATCTGAAATCTACCTAGAATAGGCAGAAGCCTCTATGAATTTTTTTTTTCCTTTCTTCTTGTTGACTTTTACCCATCTAGCTTGGTGATGATGGGCTAGAACCACTTGTAGACTGGTATTAGTAGTGGGAGGAGTCTCCTTGTCTGTATCAGAAGAGGAGGACTCATGAGTACATTTCTGGGAGTTCATAATGTCTGGAGGATCCCTAGGTGCGGCAGATGACAAGCCATTAGCCTATTGAGCCTGTTCCATTTATGCATCTATCTCTTCGTCTTCTGAACTTTGAGCTTCAGTGTCAACCACAGACGGCGGACTACAGGGTGTACATCTTTTAGATTTGGATGTAGGAATGTTTTCCTTTTTTTTGCAAGGAATGTGGGGCAGGATTTCTGAAGATGCCTTGTTTGGTGACAATGTCGACATCGGAAGGCTGTATTCTCGTAATCTAGGATTTGTGTCCATGCAAAGTCACCTATTTTGAGAATAATCTGTTCGGGCAAGCCTTTGCTAATGTCTAATTCCACACATATTTTGGCATATGTGTATAATCGATGGTACTCTCGATTGTAGTCTTCCATTATAAAGCGGCCCAGGGCATTTCCTATTCCTCGATAGACTGAAATGTGCCAGAGGTGGGCCGAGAGATTAGGTAGCCTGACCCAAACCGGAGTTCTAGTAATGAATGTTGTGGTTGGGTCGAAATCGGGGAACCATGGGGTGCTGAATAGCCCCACTTCTCCCGAAAACCACAGACCTTCAGTTAGGGCCTTGTGATAATCCGTGATATGATCAAACAAGAATATGAAAAAAACCTTTTGATGAAAAGCTAACCTTGCAGTTGTGGGTCTAGTTGGCATAGATCCACTCATAAAGATCCTTAGTACGGGGCCAGAGGCCATTTAATCTGCAGATGATAGTGGTTTCTGCATATTTTTGAAGCTCTTCTGCCAGATCTGGATGGGAAATTTCTATAGAGGGAACGTCATTTGATTTATCAACCAGAAAAGGCTTTGGGGCTCAGAAGATGGGCCAGCTTTCCTGGGCTGTGCATATACCGCATCTTTGTAAGAGAAGGCTGGAGCAGAAGAAGAGTTTCCAACAGCTCCTCCTCTCAATCGAAGGGATAAAACTAAAGTAGCATCTCTTTTAATGTTATAGTATGAGAGAGGGAAAGAGGCTTCAAGTTGTTTACCTCCATAAAGAAGTCGTTGAAGAGCTAAGGGTATTCCCAGCTTGTGCTCAAGGGTGTGCAAGATATTCTGAACGCTATCAGTTGAACGGACCCACAGCAGTTGAGATCTGCTCGAGAGAAGAGAGATCTAGATTTGAAAGGCAAAATAAGGATAAGAAGGCCCCTCTGTACTATTCTCAGTCAGATCCAGAGGGAACTGCTACCGCAGGTCATAAAAGATGGAAGGATCTGCATACTTTATGAAGACAGTGTAATCAGTGTTGTGGAGGACTGCTAAGCTTGGCCGAAACAGAGTCATGACCCTGTTGCAGAGAAGGGTAGCCGTAGGTAGTATATTTGTGGTGTGGTCCTGATCCCTGGCATTGGCTTCCAGTCTATTTGCGGCAGCATGATTATTCAGGGCTTTGGAGGCCGCACAGAGAAAATGCACAGCAGTGGCAGCAGCCTCACAAAGATGTGGAGAGCACGGATGTGGCGGAAAATGGCTTTGAACTCGTCGGGGTTCTACGTCAGGAGCTACAGCAGTCCCCTTCACCTCCACAACGGCACGTCGGAGAGCCTCAGGGTCTAAAGCAAGAGCCACAACATGGTCGGCGACGTCGGCTGCTACAGAGCACCCCAATGTAACCCTAGCTCCGCCCATCGCAAAAAAAAATTAATTGTTCCAACCTATCCATATCTTCGTCCTTGCACATTAAGTGAAAGATAAATAAAAAATATAATATTTTTCCAATGTTTAATAATAAATTCATGTAAAATGCTAAAGAGATGTAATAAAAAACACTTTATAACTAAATTCTACCTTAACATTAGAATGGACTAATATAAGGTCATGGAGTTGTCTACCCACGCAAAAATATATCCCGGACACAATTTTTTTGCCAGAATCCAGTAAAAAAATTCAAAATATCAGATAGTTGAAGTGTTTGAATTGTTTTTTTGATGGTGGAAATGGATTCAACACCATCAAAAACCCCTTGGACACCCAAAATCGTGATGTTCCACACTCGTAACTCAGATTTTCAAAAAAAAGAAATTGATAATCTTTTTGAAATTTATAGATTATTTTGTGGATTTTATTAGACTACACAAAGCCATAGATAAGTAAAAAATATATAAATAAAGAAAAAAAAAAATCAATTTTGAAACTCATCAAAATCAATTATAATATAAAAAAGAATTGCATTTATTTCTATTCTTATTAAAACCTCATTTCTTGAGAGGTTAACTTCCAATGATTGAATGCTCATTATCTCAAAAGAGAAGACTAGTTGTAATATAACTTTTGAATTTTCTTATTATTGATAATCAAATTTCATAGGATTATAATAATAATAAATAATTTCTCATATAATTATGATTATTATACATTAAAGAAATAACAATTCATATATAAAAATATAAAATAAAAATTTATTTAAATTTTATTATAAATAAAATAAATAATATTATTATAATAAAATTTATTAATTATTTAATTATAAAAATATATATATTATTCTTTTCAATTTAGATATATTTAAATAATTTAATAAAATAAAATATATAGCTAAAATTATTAATTATAAAATATAATTAATATCTAAATATTATTAATTGTAATATGATCAATGGACCTGACCTTCCATTATCACCCTTTACAAGGTTGTTACCCATCCTAAATGTTGTTGAGGCACCTTTTTCTTGGCCCTCTCTTTCCCACAACCTCCATTCTCCACTTACGACACAAAGGCACTCCCATTGAACCTTAAAGAGTAATTTGAAAGGCATTTTTCTAGGCATATACTTGATATTTGTTAATGGAGTTTACTATTAGACTACTATTTGGTGAGTGGGTTTTGGACCATCTTTTTATGGGTTTACAAGTACAAATACTGATAACATTTATTATTAAGTGATTTATAACACAAAAAAATAATTGAAAAATATATCTCAAAAAAAAATTATAATTAACATGGTAATTAAAAAAGTCAAAATGATCATGCTAAATAATAGACATCATAAACAGTTGAGAGCCATATTCCAAATTTGGAGCCATTGTTAAAACAAATTATTTGAGCCACTATTTCGACAAAAGCAATAAAAATGGATTTCGAATTATTTAATCTTATAAAATCTGTTTTCACTCTAAAAAAGGTTTGTATTTCAAAATATTTGATCCATCTAAACACTTGGTAGAGTTAAGATGTATAATTATTAATTATTTTTTTTATTTTTAATTTAAATTTTATTTTATTTGGAAAATATAAGATAAAAATAAAACAAGATATATATATATATAAAATATTTTGATTTTGAAATGAGTTATGGTTTTTGGGCATGTGGTATAAATAAGTCATGGTATTGGCACATGTTATTGTAAAAAACCTATTTGCAAGTTAACAATAACCACAGTAAAAAAATGGGTGAATATACATGGTTCAAAATCTTTTTGTAGGGTAAAAATTAATTTTTTATGTGCCTATTAATTAAAATTAAATATGGCTACGAAATCATTTTTTAAACCACTACATCTCCCTAATACCTTTTTTCTTTTAGATTTAATTTAAAAAATATTATAAAATTAATTAAAATAAAATATTTAGAAAATTGTTGACATGTGATCTTTCTTACATTACATCTAATGCCTACACATCTCCTTAATACTGGACTATAAAGCGCCTCTCAACACGATGACCATTTCTTTATAATAATTACTTAATCTCACTTCGGGCTATTTTTGGTCACCTATAAATAAGAATATGATCTTACTTTCCTTCTATCCAATCTTATCTAACCATGGAAATTAGAAACTGGAAATTTAAAATCGACTAACCTATGCAGGTTTTTGTGCTATAGGGTTTAACATGCATCATACTTCATTTCATTTTTTAGACTTTGTGATTATTTTTAGAAATTTTAATGATCAAAACAATTATTATATTGATATTGATAGACACATAATATTTATATAACTTGTGTTTTTATTTTTTAAGTGAGCTTACTTTATCTTATGTTTTAATTTTTTTTAACTAAATTAACATATAAATGTTAAAAGTTATTTTGAATTTTACAAACAATACACTTACACATCTTCCCCTTAATAATGATGTTTGAGTGTGATGATCAATAAAATAATTATAAAAAAAATTTCCTTGTTTTTTTTCATTGAATTAATTAATTTATAACACAGTAAATAAAAAATTAAAAAAAAAAAAAAAAAAAAAAAACCAACTTAAATTTTACAATACAAAATAATATACTCTTCATTTTTACTTTATTTTTAAAAATAATGTTCTAATATTTCAAATCAATTTAGATTTAACAATGCAAAATCATATACTCTTGACTTTAAGAATAATGCTCTAATATTTCAACTCATAAACTCAATGCTACTCTCATAAATTAGACTTACTTAACATCATATATCACATCTCCAAAGGTGAAACATCACACATACTTTGTAATGGAATGTTCACTACAAGGTTTTAGATCTCCTTTCCAAACTAAGCTATCTAATATTATAATACTATGAGTGGAATTAAATAATTACTATTTTGAACATAATATAAAAACGATGAAATTTATATATTTTTAATATTTATTATTAAATAAACTAATATATATGAAAAATAAAATTTAAACTTTACTTACTCGCATTATTGTTTTAATAGCTTTGTAATCTTTTGCAATTGAATATACAAATTATACCAAAAACCTTTTTTCACACAACAATCTTCATTATCATAATTGGATGAGATCACAGGAATATCATATCATATATTTTTTTTCATTAATACATATTAATATACTTGCATTTTTTTAATTAATAATAAAGACAAACAAATAAAAATATTTTAATGAGTGCCAAAACCATGACACAGAAACCATTACTCTTGGTGCATATAAATGGAATTATCAGATGGATGTCGAAGGTGTAAAATAAGTATGTATTTGGTCAAATATCAATATCATTATATTGTATCTAATAATTTTATGTACAATTTAAAGTTTTTTTGGAGTTACATATAAAGTTAAGAGTTACTTATCCGAAACAATAAACATTATCGTGAAGCTAAATGGAACAAAACCCTAACACATCGATATAACCTTTTAAAGTTAAAAACTTTTAATTAAAATATAAATTGTACCTGTATTTTATATGAAGTAAAAGTTATTTTGCATTCAAATTATATATCATCCAATGTCTTTACATTAATTCCCAACCAAACACATCATTAAAGTGGGTTTTGTTTTGTTCCTTAACATCCTTACACTCTACACTTTAAGATGCATTATGTGCAAAATAGGACTAGGAGGAAATGTAAGCAATGACTTTTGAGACATTTCCTTTATCAAGGTTTCCCTTGTACACCACATTTACTCATTTCATGTCAAACTACTCTTTGAGACATCATTATTATGGATGTTTCATCATTATTATGGATGTATTATTATTAATTTCCTTTTTACTTAATCATGGATAAACATTAAAGACTCTGAGAAATATATATATACTTATGGATAAACATTAAAGACTCTCAGCAATATATATATATATACTTATTTGTTTTGTTTCATGATCATGGAAAATATTAGTATAATTTAATTGTCAAATTAATAGTGATAATTATTATTATTAGTTACTTTTTATGAATGCAAATTGATTCATTATTAGTTTTAGTTTTATTTTTTTATTCATGGAAATTAATAGACTTATTTTTTTTCATTGAGAAGGTTTGAGGTTGATTCAGTGTAATGTACCTACAAAGGATAATATAGGGTACATAGGGAGGTACCCAAGGGAACAATGAATGCAGTGGGCCATAATGATGAAATAGGTCCACTTTGTAGTCAAAGGTTGTTTGGCTCGAGTGGTTTTCCATCTCATCCACCTTGGTTCGAGTCCTCAGAGACATCACCAGTCATAGTAAGGTTGGAAGGATAGGCATCTCGTTGGAGTTTGGGATCTTGGTTGTAGTTCTGGTGGTCTCCATATGTCTTGGTCCTAGGTTGATCTATGAGTTCCTGATATATGTGGTTTGCGAGTTGTTGCATATATCTGGGAAGGTTGCTAGTTACCTATCAAAAAATTTCATTTAAAATAAAGAAATAGGTCCACTTTGTAATTAAAAATAAATAATATAATAATAAGGATCATTTGGCATAAGACCTTAGGAATACTCATGAGAAATATAAATACACGAGTATCATTATCTTAGAGATTTCTTGAGTTGTATTGTGTTGTAACAAGCATGACTTGCAAAGTGATTAATTCAATAGAGAACATTTAATGGTATTAACCTACCTTAAAGGTTCTTATCTCTATTCTTTATATATTTTTTAGTAAATGTCTTTGGTATCTTCGTGATTTGGGCTTATATTCAAAATTTTCATGATAGTTTATCTTATAATTTTTTGAATTTTTACAACCAATGGTAATAGAGCTCTTTCTTGGGATGAAGTGGGAGAATTTTTGGGCACAAATTTTGCGATTTTTTTTCTTTTTGTTGATTTTGATGGGAAACAGAGAATGGTAGAATTAAGGGAAATTATTGAAACCTTGTGTGTATAATTTGAAGATTCAAATCCATGGAATGAATTCCTCTCCAAAAATTACCAAATTTCAAAAAAAAAAAAAAAAAAAAAAAAAAAAATCCTCCAAAGCAGAGCCTGGGAAGTGAAGTTATCAACACTTGAAGATTGACAATTTTTAGAGAACTTTTCGTAGGTGTGAATTTCACTAGCTGAATTTAGGTTAATCTCTAAAACAATTTGTGTATAATATAGAAAATCTAATCCAAGGATTAAATTTTTCTCAAACAATAGCTAATTTCCAAAAACAAAAATCCAAAATGGAGTTTGGGAAGTGAAGATATCAACAATTGAAAATTTGACATTTTTTATGGTTTTTCACAGGTATGAATTTTGTTGAATGAATTCATGGCAATTTCTAAGACTTTTTGTGGAAAAAATGAAGAATCTAATTCAAGGTCTGTATTTTTCTCAAAAAACACCCAATGAAAAAAAAAACATCCAAAATGGAGTCCAAGAACTGAAGTTATCAACAACTGAAAATCAACATTTTTTTAAGAGTTTTTGCAAGTGTGAATTTTTCTAATGGAATTCAAGTCAAATTATGAAACTACTTATGAAGACTTTGAAAATATACTCAAATGGTTTCATTCATCTCAAAAAAAACAAAAAAAAAATTGAGTCTAGGAAGTGAAATTATTGGTAATTTAAAATCGTCATTTTTAGGGTTCTTCCAGTAATGGCCACAAGTTTTTCAGATTGGATATATTTTTATAGAGGGTATATATTTCATTCAAACCAAAACTAAAAGATCCAAAGAAGTGGTAAAATTTCATATTTGGGGCTATAATTGCACATCCAAAGTGTACAACACAAGTTATGGTCATGTTACATCTTTAGGTTCGAACCCTAACTACATAAGCCTTCTCCATTGAAAAGTGAGTGATTTTCTTTGAAATGATAGTTCTAAATTTGAGTTTTCAAGTAAGATGCATTTTATAGGAAAAGATGATGGTCCTAGTATTGAAGAATGTGTAAACAAAATGAAGTCCAAAGGGAGGAAGGGATGGAAATTGTGGGTATGTATGTATTTAAAAGATGATGCATTCATATGGTGGAACTCAATTATGAATGAGAATATATGGGATATTCTAGATTAAAAAAATTGAAAAAACATTTCTAGATAAGTGATATCATGTTGTGAATAATGATAAGAAGAGCACTAGGAATTTATTTTCATGTGGAAACTTCATACTATGGGCTCGTGGATGTATTCAACAAGAAAACATCATTGTTTCTATTAACTCTAGTTGCAAGCATAATTTCAAAAATGTTAATTTGCAAGTTCTCACAAAAGATATTCAAAGAAATCATATTGAGGGTGAAAATGTTCAAATGTTTAGATATTTGAAGGTTTCCATTGATAAATATGTGTTGCATTTCAATTTTTATGCTATAAATATGAATGATGTGGATAGTGTTTGGTATATCCTTGGATAGACTAAGTGGGTTAGTTGATATTAATGTGCAAAAAAATTTGTTGAACCTTTCGTACAAGAAAAATAATTTCACATTATAGAGTATGTATTTTAGTAAGCCAAAAGGGTATGAAGGGGAATATAAAGAAATCCCTACAAAAAAAAATAATTGTAGTAATCAATGACATATTAAATGAAGAATCCATGATTTAATGGAAGAAGAGATTACAGAAGTACTTGAAGAAATGTGAAAGGGATGCCATGAAAAGGAATGTGAAGCTAATGAACCACATTGTTGAAGAGTTACTGAAAGAAGAATAAAAAAAACAATTAGAGTTTGAGCTAGAATAAAAACCTATAGAAGCACTTGAATAAAAACACCATGAAGGACATAAAAAGAAAGAAGAAGCTAATGAAAAACATTGAAAACAAAAATAGATCCAACAACTAATGTTTCTATATATCACCACCCACACCATTCAGAGAAACAATAGTCATCAAAGCAAAGGAATGAGCATAAAAAAACTTACTATGGATCAATATGGAACCAAAAAACTAATTGGTATGGAGGTAGAGGGAGGAATAAAAGTAATACAAGAAGTTATTAGAGAAGCGCAATGAAGAAGTGGATCCAAAGAATAAAAAAAAATAAAGGTCAAGTAAATGTTACAACTAGACCCCACATCCACATTTCACTAGGATGGATGGATGATCGTGCATGATACCAATTGGCTACATTTCTTAGTAGGTCATATTATATGGCTTATTCCCATCTTTCTAAGATGAAATATGCCAAGAGGGATGTAATGTAATGTACCTAAAGGCTATAATACGGGGTCCATAAGGAGGCAAACAAGGGATTAATGCATGTAATGGGTCATAATAATGAAATAGAACTACTTTGTAATTAAAATAAAATAATATAATAATAAGGTATATTTGGCATATTACCCTTAGGAATGCTCATAGGAAAGTATAAATACACATGAGTATCATTGTATAATATATGGGTTGAGTTGTTTTTCCTTGTAGAAAGCATGGCTTATGGAGAGATTTATTGCATAAAGAGTATTTGATGGTGTTACCCTACATTAATGGTTCAATTATCTATATTATTGGTGTATTTTATAGTGAATGTCTTTGGTATCTTGGAGTTTTGGGCTTATATACAAATTTTCATGGTGGATTATCTTCTATATATTTAATTTGTATTATAATCAAAGGGATTTCCCTTATACCCCTGAGCCTAGAGAAACCTCCCACGAGCCACATTAGACATGTTAATTGAGTTTCAAACATAGGCAAGGCCCCAGTATTGTTCAACAAATTATTTCTACTATGGGACATCTTTAGTTGTTTTGTAAGGGAGCAAGATTTCACTTCTACTAAATACTTCTAAGTCGTGGCCCATTAACTTGTTTTCTTAACAGGAAAAAATAATTTTAAATCATAATCCAACACCAAGGTATACCATACTACTTATTTACTTTAAGACCATATTTTTCTTTAATATAATTATTATAAATTAATAAATAAAACCCCTTATCTTTAATAGAATAAGACATTATAAATTCGATTATGCCTTATATACCATTAATTTGATTTTAAAACAATCATAATCATAAATGGTAACAACAACACTTTGAAATGAAGTATTCTCACCCTATAGTTTAAAGGGATTGTAACTTAATTTAACAATTTGGGACCATAACTTAGTTTAACTATTTGGGTTAAATACTATGTAATTTAGTTGAATTATTGGAATATAACTAAAGATAATTAAATTAATAATATTTATAATATAAAATTTTTATATATTTACAAATTTTAAATATAAAAGTTTTGCAACGATAATGAAATTGAAATAAGGGAAGTTGAATTACATTAAAGATCTTATCGATTCTTATAAATGAATTGAAAATATTTTTTCAATGTATGAACTTTGAAAACAAAACGAATACTTTTAAACTCACGACTTATTTTCATAATTTCTATATTGAAATCAATTATTAAACAAACTCAATTTGTCACTGATCAAACGGGAACTATTACCTCAAACAAAAACTCTAATAAAAAGAAACATAAAAAAACTATGAAAAAACAACTCAAAAACGAAAAGTTGTATTCTAGAATAAACTTATTTTTCGGGGTAAATTTTCAACATTTCTTAAGAAATTGAAGTAAAAGACAATTTTGTTTTGTGCAAAAAAACACCCCGAAAAATATTGAAACAAAAATTTTAGAATAATAAAAAAAAATGAAAAAAAAAACATTTTAAAATAATTGAAAAAAAAAAAAAATTCATTATATGTTTTTAAAGTAAAATTTTTTAAAAATTAATAAATTAAAAAGACCAAAATAATAATAATAATAAATTTAAATTTAAAAATATATTAAAAATTGAAAAAAAAAAACAAAACAAATTTAAAATATTAAATTTAAAATAAATTTAAATAAATTTAAAATATAAAAATTAAATTTAAAAAACAAAAAAAAAGAAAAAAGTAATTAATTTTAAAATAAAAAATCAAATTTTAAAAAAATATATTAAATTTTAATAAAATTAAAAATTAAAAATTAAAAATTAAAAAAAAAAATTTAAAACATTATATATATATATATATATATATATATATAAAATAAACAAATAAATTTAAAATTTTAAAAATTAATTAAAAAAATTTTTAAAAAAATTAATTGAAAATTGAAAATATTAAATTAAAAAAAATTAATTAATTAAAAAATAAATAAATAAATAAATAAAAACTTATTTTAAAATATCAATATTTAATTTAAATAAAAAATATTAAATTTTATTTAATTGAAAAAAGCAAATTAAAATATATATATATATATATTAAATTTAAAAAAATTAAAAAAATAAATTAAAATTTTTATTAAATTTTATAAAATTAAATTAAAAAAGAAAAAAACCAAATTTGGCCATCTAGGTGGTGGTGGGGGTCGGCCGCTATGCAGACAGGGGGCTATGTGGAATCGACGTGGAATCGACCTTTCACCCATCTGTCAACCCCCACCGCCACATGGGCAGTCCAATTTGGGTTTTTTTTTTAATTAAATTAATTTTTTTATTTATTAAATTTTAATCATTTTTATTTTAATTTGATATTTCATTTTTTTAATTAAATTTAATATTTTTTTAATTTAATTTTAATTTTTTTTTTAATTTAATAAAATTTAATATTTTTTTAATTTAATTTTTATATTTTAAATTTAATATTTTTAGGTTTTTTTTTTTTTTTTTCATTTTTTTTTTTTTAATATTTATTTTTTTTCTTTTTTATTTTAATTATTTTTTATTTTAATTTTAATTATTTTAAATTTTCTATTTTAATTCTTTTTTATCATTTTTTTAATTATGTGGTTTTTTTTAATAACTTAAAAAAAAATAGTTTTGATTTTTTTTTTTTTTTTTTCAATTTTTGTTTATTTTCTTTAAATTATATGTTTTTTTTTATTTTTTCCTTTTTTTTAATTTAATTTTCGGAATTTTTTGTTTTTTTTTTTACAAGTTAATTTTGTTTTTTTTTTACATTTTTATTGGTTTTTTTATTATTTTATATATATATTTGATTTTTTTTTGTCATCTTTTTAATTTTATTTTTATGTTTTATTACCAACATGAAAATCCCTACTCTAAACAAAAATGGTTGATGCTACATCAACAATTTTCAAAATTAGCATGAAAATCACTAACATTTTAAAACAAATGTTCATACTTCATAAATAAAAACATTTAAAGTGTCAAAAATATGCTCCAAAAAAAAGGAGATTCTTCATCACCACTTTTCAAAATCTGGTGCTTTTTTGCTACCCCAAAAAAGTAGGTACCAATTCAGTTACCTATTTGATCGGTAAATATGTGAATGAATTTGTAACAACATTTCCTCTAAACTTGTCATACTAATACAAGTGTTTCCTTGGCCTCAAGCCAATAACATCAAGATTTGCTTTCCCTTTCACAAAATATATGAGTCAGTTGTATGACAAGTAAATAATATGGAATAGCCAATGAAGTTTCTATAAACTGACAAAGTTCATTTGTCCCTTAGTTCTAGAAGACCCACTCACTACTACCAAAAAGAAGCCAATGGAAACCATAGCTATCAAAGGAAGTTTGACATGTACTGCAAATGGGGATATAAATAGACATCACTAGTGAATTTGAAGCATTTTAGAGGTTAGTTAGCTTCCAAAAAAACTTAATAGTTAAGGGAGAATTATTAAATAGCATTAGTTAGACTAAAGGAGGGTTTAACTCCTTTGATTTTTAGATCATAACAATAGCGGCGAGTTTCTAGTTTGTTTTCCTAGAGTTAGAGATTGGCTTGTAACCAAATATTTATAGATGATATTTTCTTGGAAAAATATATGTGAGAGAATCAAATTTCAAGACTATAAACCCACAGGCGAGTTTCCCCACACATTGGGAAAGAGTTTGATTATATTTCTTCCTTTTGTTTTCAAATTTCATTGTATTTATTTTTGTAATTTTAATTTTTGTTCTATAGCATGTAAACTTTATGACCAATACAAATGCATGCTTCTATAGCTATTGCACTTTGATCTTATATGATTTGTTCTATAATATATGTTGATATAAGCAAGGCTTGGCCTTGCATCAAGAGGAAATAAAGTTGTTTAGATCTTTTGAATTATTGCCCTAATATTTTTTCTTATGTAAGAAGGCATGTTCACAAGTAGAATTATTAGAGGGTTGTTTCAATCAACAATTGCTAGAAGAAAATATGTGGGAGATATTATCAGGAACAAAGGCCTACAAATGGCAGTGTAGTTATGGACTATGAGACGACTCATAAGTCTTACTTCCATGAAGTGGTGCGGCCCAAGGAGACTTGATGATCTAGAAATTACAGGAGTTGAGAAGGAGAATTAAAGAATTGGTGAATTGAAGAGATGGAGATCCCAAAGACATAGTAGATTTTGAAAAAAAATATGAAATAAAAGAATAAATAAACACTAAGGAAAGAGATTATGTAGTGCATTTAATATTATTTGTGAATGATAAAGGTAATGCAAGAGTAGAGGTTTCCTATTATCATAGTAATCTAAAAGCATAGGATCTCATAGATTACATAAGAGAGCTCAAATGATACTTTGAGTATGAAAATGTTCAATATCCAAATAGAGTACATTTCCAATAGCAAAGCTAAAATATCATGCTATAATATGGTGGTATCCTATGCAAAATTATAGATTTGACAAGTAGTTAGAGATTAAAACCTAAAAGAAAATGGTGAGGAAGATCGAGGAGAAATTATAGCATGTTGATTATTAGTATAGTTTGGGTAAATAAGGGTCGAATAAAAGGCAGAGGGAAACATATCTCCAATAATGTAGCAAATAATTCTTAAAATTATCACTTAGATAAGGACATAAAGAGTAGGAGTATTGAAGAGTAGGGATGTGTGTTAATGATTTGAAGTTTGAGATCCAAGATGAGATGAGTACCCATCATCTTCACATTGTTGATGAAGCATATCAAAATTATTTGAAGGTCGAGGAATAGGAAACCCATACGAAAATTCAAACGAAGAGGTCTTGGAGTTAGAGGAAGAGAAAATGAGACAAGAAATTCGTCTAGTGATGTTAAGGAGGATGAAGCAATTGAAGTAACAAAGTTGGCATAAGTAGACATATTGAAAGAGGAAGAGGTAAGTGTATCATTATTTTCTATGAATGTGTAGTAGAAGAAAAAAATTGATTCGAATGTATAGGGAAACACAACTCTGAAAGGAAAAAATAGGTCAGCATTCATATCATGTAGGTACATGAATCATTAGTTGTTGTGGATAATGTCCCAGTGCTTTAGCACGGACATGGTGGAAACTTCATATTCAAAAGGGTGTCACTTATGAAGAATAATATTGTAGAGGAACCGTAACAAATTAATAGTGTTTTTAAAACCAAATGTAAGATTTACAATAAATGTTGCATTTGATCATAAATGGTGGAGGCACAACTCTTGTCCACAAAGGTGATTGAGAACCTGAAATTAAAGTGCTTTCATCCTCCCAATTTATATCAAATTTGTATATTTTAAACATTTCCAGTAAATTAATGCACATGCATAAACATAATAAGTAAACAATAACAATCACATGCAATACTCAAAGGTTTATCCCATAAATCCATAACCAAGAAAAAAAACAAATGTTTATATCTACACCTATAAATCACATTGTATTAACTTCATTGTTACCATACAATATATAGGATTACATGACATCCATAACCCTAATGTATTCATCTAGATTAGATTATTTAACTATAATTATATTAATGAGTAGAATAACCATTGGCTAAAAAATGTCAAAAATAGACTAGAAACTACTCATTTTTTTATAAGGGCTACACCCCTAAATCCCTAGGTAAGCAGGTTTTGTCATCCCCCTCCTTCAATTTCCCCCCAATTCCCTTTACTCCCAGTGAAACATACATCACATGGGGCTAATCATGCAAAGAATATAACACATACTCAACAAAGTTCAATGGCTACAAAAAGGTCAACAAGTTTCCATGACAAGGAAATTTTTGTTGAGTTTTCAAATAAGAAAATTGACTTACCAAGTTTTTTGTGATATTGTTAGATGTATGCATGCCACTTATTTCTCAGAAGAATATGGTTGTTTGATAGGTAGGTTTTACATGATGGAAAGGAAAACAAGTATGATTTTGATCAAGATTGACATTATTGCAAATTGTTGATTGTGACAAGGAGTGAGGTTTAAACCATGGAAAATAGTGGCATTAGTAACAATTGAGTAATGTTTTTCATGAACAAAGAGTTTTTGAGAGACCAAAAAAATATAAATAAAAATAAATTGGCCATAATGTTGTATAAATATTGGGAAGTTAAAGAAAATGTGTTGATGAAAATTCAACATTTGTTGTACAAGTTTGAAGAGATATTTTTGAATGACATGCCAATAAGAATGCCTCCCATAAGAAATATTTCCCATTATATTCACTTTATACTAGGAGAATATGCAATAGAGCGCCTTACTAAATGAGTCCCACGAGGAGTGAATAAGTATACAAGAAAGTATAGGAATCACTTGATAGAAGGTTGATATATGAAATCTTAACTCCCCATGTTATAACAATAAAGTTGGCACCCAAGAAAGACATTGAATGGTGAATATGCACTAATTAATAGGCTAGCAACATGACCACTATGAAGTATTGATTTCCCTTATGGAGGATGGAGGAACTCATGGACTGTTTGTGTTGTACAAAGTACATTTCAAAGATGTATTTGAAAATAAGGTACCATCATATTCAAATAAGGGAAGGTAACGAGTGGAGAAAACTCTCAAGATGAAGGATGGATTGTTTGAATGGTTTATTATGTCATTTATATTAACAAAAACAACTAATACATTTAGGAGGTTGATGAATTAAGTTTTGAACCCATTCCTTGCAAATTGTTTCATCATATATCCTGGGATATTTTTTGTTGGCAAGTCGAAACAAGGGTGTTTGGAACATGTTAAGAAGTAATGGAAAGGTTGAAGGAAGAGAAGTTTTTAATTAATTTGAATAATTGTACCTTCTTACAAGAATAGTTGGTTTACTTGCATTTTGTAGTTTCTAATAAAGGACTAAAAATGTATCTTGGAAAGATAAAAATCCATTATGGATTGGTTGGTATCTAGATGTACTTTTTATGTGTTGAGTTTAGATGACTTGGTAATTTTTTACTAGAATTTTATAAAAAAAAATAGTGATATCTATGTACCACTTAATGAGTGTATGAATAAAGGAATTTTCTATTAGACTGCAGCAACAACAATTATTTTGAAATATTGAAGAATAAATTTAGTTAAACAACCAAATGAGCATTACTAAATTTCAACAAAGTGTTTCAGGTAGATTATGATGCAAGTGATTCAGCAATTAGAGTAGTCTTAAGTTAGGAAGGTGGACCAATAGCATTTGTTACTAATAATTTAAGTGAAATTATGATGAACTACTATGTTTATGATCAAGAATTTTGTGGCATTTCTTAAGCTTTGAAGAAATGGAGACATTATTTGTTTCCAAAATAAATTTTGTTTTTTATTAGCCATAAGGTGTTATAATGCATAAATAATCAAGGTAAGATTAATAAAAAGCATTCAAAATGGGTGAAATTTAAATGAATCTACTTATTTGTTTTGAAACATAGGTATAGAAAATCGAATAGGGTTGTTCATGAAGCATTCAATAGGAGGAGGATGCCTCCAAAATATTGAGGTTGTTGGTTTGAACAACATGAAGAAGGTGTATGTGGAAGATGTAGATTTTAAAAAAGCATGGAAAACTTGTAAAGAACCATGGGGTATAGACAAGACACCATATTTTTATTTCTGCATTCAGGAGGGATTTTGTTTAAGAATCAAAAGTTGTGTATTCCACAAAGTTGGTTCAAAGTAGATTTCATTCAAGAGTTGCATAATGGAAGTTTATGTGGAAATTTTGGAGTGGATAAGACTAGGGAATTGGTGGATGATAGATACTTTGGCCCAACTTGTAATACCTTGATTTTCATCCCTAAATTAATAATGTATGTTTATACATGACAAAAGGCTAGAATAAATGTAATGCATTTGAACATTAATAATGTAGTACATCACTAACTGCAGACATACAAGGAAAAGAGTGTAGGAGGAATAATTCCGTGAGAGGTTAAGCCATATATAAGCCCCATGTTAACAAAAAAAACCCTTATTAATCCTTGTATATTAAGTGGTTACATTTATATTATTATATTGTTATGTAGGGTAGAAATCTTCATGTCCCGTTTCTCATAATTGTAACTTTTGTCGCCTATATATACGCTAAGGAGACCTAGTCTTAGTATCACCAAATAGTATATTTTTTATTGTAATTATTATAAAAGGAGCTTTCCCCCTCGAATAGGGTTGTAATTACTGGTTTCTTATCATTTTTAAGGCACATTTGGTATCAGAGATAGGTTCAAAGGGTTTTGCTACTTCAAATAGGTGACCATTGCATTTTTTCTATAACTTTTTTATGGGAGGTTTAAAATGGTGAAACTTGGATAATATTGAGAATGCATCTCAAGAAATCCTTGGTTCAATTTTCAAGTCTTGATTCGTCATATTTTTAGAGATACATTCCAAGGAATTTATGGCTTTTGAATGCTCATAAATCTGGTCTCAAACAGGTCAGTTCAGATTTTTTTCTATAAAATTTTTCTCTGTAAGGCTTCAAATGATGAAACTTGGACCACGTTGAGTTGAAATCATGGTGAATATTTGGTTCAAGTTATATATCTTGGTTCACTATATTTTCGGAGATATGGTCCAAGGAAGTTAGGTTTTCTGTATGCTCCATAAATTAGTCTCAAATAGGCCAGTTTGGAATTTTTCCTATAACTTTTTTTCTATAATGCTTCATAAAGAGAAAGTTAGCCTATATTAAGGGGAAATATCAGGGAATATGGTTCCATTTATAGAATTCGTTTCGATAATATTCAAGAGTTATACCCTATGGAATTTAGGGTTTGTGAAAAGTCATGAAATAAATTTTAAACATGCCAACTTGGTTTTTTTTCTATATCTTCTTATCTAGGAATTTTCAGACTATGAAATCTTTTGAAATTTCAGAAGACATATAGAATTACCATATATACAATCTTTAGTATTATATTTCAAGAATTGGAAATGTGGCAAGCTATACAATTTTTCTCATGGCAAGAGGCCAAAATGTCACCAAGCTTTGGGAAAGTTACTATAACATTTATTTGGCACATAAATTTTAGTTCACATATGTGGCATCGCAAGAAATACATATCAAAGTATTACAAAACAAATTTTCAGATCCAGGAGGCCTCAAATCTCATAGATATATCAATAAATATTTACCTATTTTGATATTCTCCAATTTAAGGTACGTAACTTACTATTGACCTAACAATTGATTAAAAGATCTCTTTTTTTCATTGTAATAAAGAGGAGGAAATATCTATTTCAATTTTCAGATCTTGGTTCAATATATTTTAGGATATATGGTCCAATGAAGTTAGGGTTTCTGAATGCTTCTAAATTTTGTCTCAAGCAAGTCAGTTCGAAATTTTCGCTATAACTCTTCTTTTATTTTTTTACTGTGAGGCTTACGATAGTGAAACTTGGAACACATTGAGGTAAAATTATGGTGAACATTTGGTTCTTGTCATAGATCTTGGTTCACTATATTTCCATATATATGCTCCAAGGAAGTTATGGTTTGTGTATGCTCCATAAATCAGTGTCAAACATGTTTGTTTGGCATTTTTTCTATAAAAAAAAATTATGTAAGGCATGTTGACGAGAATAAATGACCTCATCAACATCAAAGGAGACCACCCGGTCAGGGCCACAAATTATATCTTTTTCCGTTTGGGATGGTGGTTTCGACTGGTTCAATTGGGTCTAGTTACCTGCTTACCTAAGACTAGCCTAAGGTTAACCTAGCCTAAACTAAGTGTTAATCTAACCTAATCCTACTATACTAACCTATATGAAACTAAGTCAAGGTAATATGAATTGTTAGTCCTATATGATACACTAACATATTCTAATATTATGTTGAGTACCAAAATATTAATATCTATTTACAATATATAGCTATTCATTAATACCTATAATATAAAATTATCTAACTATACTATATGTATAACTATGTGATAATTATAATATTACTAAGTTTAAATTTTAATTCTAAAAAAATGTTGTTAAAAATATATTATACCAACTATTCTAACTCAGTGTTGTATATATGTGACTATGTTAAGTAATATTATTTTAATTATATTATAATACTAAGGCTAATGAAATATGAAATATTATATTTACAATACACACCATTATAGCGATATTATTCTACAATACTATAATATAAATACAAATGTATTACTATACTATATTATAATGCTACTAGTGTGTGTGTATATATATATACCATTATATATATATACACACTAGTAGCATTATAATATAGTATAGTAATACATTTGTATTTATATTATAGTATTGTAGAATAATATCGCTATAATGGTATATATAATATTACTCTATTAATATTATGAAGCAAAATATTACTCTCCAAAAATAAATGGTTTATATATATATGTAATATTAATCTTAATAAGTTATTATATAATAATAAATTTATTATACTTATTAATATTAAATTAAACTAATAATAAAATTAATTCTACAATTAAATATATAACAATAATAAAAGAAAATCTCACAAAATATCATAGTACATTAAATATATAATAATAATAAAAGAAATGTAAATTTATATATATAGATACACAACTCCATCGGCTTGATTTCTTGAATTTGAATGGAAGATCAAATTTCAGCCATGGAATTGATCTATACAAAGGCTCAATTGAGAAGCCAAAGTAGTTTACAGTGTGAATTCACTTTTAATATATTTCCCACATTCGAGCTTAAACCTTAAATATACATATATATCATGGCTTTTACTGGCATATTGAGCATCCTAAAATGTCCCAAGTCGTATGGTTAATGAGCACATGGAACTTAGGGCTTAATGGTCATGCTTTTTAATCAGCGTAAGGCTTGGCTTGTAATATAGTATGTTAGGGACAGGAGCAGTTCAACGATATATTTTGCATAAACAATAATATAAAAATGCAAATTATATACAAATAAAAAAACTTTTATTATTATTATTATTATATAAAGTTTATGTTTACTAATATATTAAACATATTTTACAATATTATAATTCTTATATTTACATTATATTATATTTGTGTTTACAATATTATATTATGTGATACAAACATTAATATATTATTATTAGAATTAATTATAATACAATATATATGTTTATAATATTTTTTTATATTACAATGTGTCGCTATTTTACAATTATAATGTTAAAACATTTTAGATATGCAAATTATTACAGTATATTTTATAGCCTATTAACTAATGATGCATCATTTTCTACTGTAGTTAATGTATCAAAAAATGAGTTAAATGACCAGCAACGCCCAATGCATAATGTGAGGTGATGTGGTAACCAAAGGTGCCACATCACCTCATTGCAACCCATGTTTGTAAAGTAAAGAGTAGTTAAAGGAGTAACAAGTCAAGTGAGAATCATAACGGTCATAACATGATCAAATCCCTAAAAAATTCTGAAGTCGAGAAATATGAGTCACCAAAATGCCGATAAAGAAGAGAATTTTCCAAAATGAAAAATGGAGGGTCCCTATTATTTTGCTGAAAAATTAATGTGGGGGAGGCGGGTGGGGGGGTTAGGGGGGTGAGGGGGGTCTTGTGGCCATGATATCTTCATAAAGTGAAACTTGGATTGTATTAAGGAGAAATATGGAGAATCGCTGGTTCAATTTTCAGAATTTGGCTCGCTGTAATTCTAGTTATATTGTATGGAAGTTAGGGTCTGTGAATAGTCATGAAATAAATTTTAAACATGTCAACCTGATATTTTTTCTATATCTTCTTATCTAGGAATTTTTATACTATGAAATATTTAGGAATTTTAGAAGACATATATAAGTACCTTAGGTATAATTTCTAGAATTATATTTCAATAATTGGACGTGCGGCACGCTTTACAAGTTTTTTCATGGGATGAGGCAAAAAAAATAATATTATGAACGTTATTGCAACTTTCAATTGGCACATCAAATTCAGTTCACACATATGGAACTGCAGAAACTACATATCATAGTACTAAGGAACGAGGCTCAGGAGGAGGTGGGGAGAGAAGGGAGAAACTTTAGCAGAAGTTTCACAGTCCAGAGGGCTTTTTTTGTTGGTTTTCCTTTGCAATTTCCTTTCCCTTATACTGTTATTTGTTTTCTACTATCATTCTCTCTCTTTACGGGTGGTTTTTTGCATGGAGCGGGGGGTAGGGTGGCTTGAACCCTAGTCACCCTCGTCCCCTATTTTATGCTTCTCATATTTTATGGATTTGGTGCATCTGTGACTTTTTCTCATGTGCGACTATGTTTTTTGCAAGTTTTCTTTCGAGGCGTGGCTGGGTTTCCGATTTGAAAAGGGGTCATCGGTGTCATCCATAATTTTTTTTTTTTCATCAACCTTCAGAGTCGTTGCTTTCCAATTTGGTCTGTGGTTTGTGCCAGCTCCATGTTCTTGTGCCTGGGGCCTATTTTTCTATTGCCAAGGATACAAGGCTCATGTGGAGGGACTTCTTCTTCTTGGTGACTCTCTATCACTCCTAATAGTTTCATTTTTTGTTGTTGCACTCTTCTTTTGGATATAACAACTTTATTTCTTCTTCTTTGGAATCTTCTCTCAATTCCTGGTAATGGTGTTCACCGATATTTCCTAGGGTGTTGCCGTTTATTTTTTTCTTCTTTATGTGCCTTGCTTCTGCACATTTTAGGGTTTCAGTTGGGTCTTTTAATGGCCCATTTCTTGCTCAGTTTTTTTGGACTAGTTTTTTATTATAACGGATTCCTATCGTTGGGATTTTTATGGTGCCTCTTGTCGAGGTTATTCATTGGGCTTGCTTGCCCTGTATTTGAATTATATATCAGACATATTTGGGATCAAGATTTCATACACACATTGTGTGTCTATAGAATGTAATTTTTATTTAATTTAATAAAAATTATGGTTTTTTTCTTTGGAAAACAAAAGAGCACTAAAGAACATATTTTCATATCTAGAATGCCTCAAATCTCAAATATATATCAATAAAGCTTTAGCCTTTCTGATATTCTCTAAATTAAGGTACGTAACTTACAACTAACCTAACTATTGATGAGAATATCACTTTATTTTGTTGTAACCAAGAGGAGTGCTATTATTATTTTCCAACATCCCTCCAAATTAAGAAAGCTACTACACCAATTAAATCTACTTAAGACCCATCCTTGACTCATGAAGAAAGTGAAGACTTGAAATTTATTTTATCTCAATTAGAGAAGAAAATAAATGAAATGGATGGTAGCATGTTGAAAAAGGTGGATTTCTTAGGTTCTCAATAAAATCTTAAAAGAGAAGAGGAAAAGAATATGAATGAAAATAAGGAATATAAAATAAGAAGAATGAAAATAAGGAAGGAATAGAAAGAAGACGGATGAAAATGAGGAAGAAATACAAAAATCCATGATTTCCATGGAAAATATTATCTTGGAGAGAATTCCTAAAATGGATGTGGAGATCCAAGGAAATCATAAACATAAGGACAAGCATGCTGTTGAGAATCAATATCATATGGGAATATTCTATCACAATTATAGAGTACAAATTTTGAATCGCAGAACCATAATCATGAAATTTCAATCTAAGATCCACAACATCAGAGCTTCAAGTAAACACCAAGGAACTACTACTTTTTGAAGATTGATATGAGGAAATTTGATGGTAGCAATATTGTAACATGGATATTTTAATTGGAGAAATACTTTGATCTACACAAATGGCATCCTTACTAAAGGGAAACTTTGCATCCATGTTCTTAGAACAATACCAACATGTATGGTGCCAATGGCTTTGTGAAAGAAAAAAATATTATATTATATCTTGGTCCATTTTTACAAAGGAATTGATACAAAATTATGGGGATATTAAGAGCAACACATTCTTTAGTTAATTGGTAAATCTTCGACAAAAAGGTCCAGTTATAGAGAACATTAAAAAATTCTAGAGTTTGAGTCCCAGAGAAAAGAATATTTCATAGGATAAATTGTTCAGCCTATTTATGGGAAATTTAAAGGAAAGCTTCCAACATGAGGCATTTCTCTTTTAACCTAAATCTCTAGAGAATGATTTCAGTTTAGCAAGGAAAGTTGAAAGTAAAAATATGACCACTAGAAATTGGTCATTAATAACTATAGAGGAAATCATGCTCCCTTTCCTAAACCAACAAGGTTAACTCCCCAGAAAATGGATGAAATAAGAACAAGGGTATTATGTTTCAACTATGACAACAAGTATAGACGAGGGCATAAAAGTAGTGAGAATAAATTATTCTACACGGAATGGGAAGATGAAGAAGGTTAAGAAGCATAACCTTCACAAAATCTACAACTAGAAGAGAATACTCCAAAAATAAATTTTCATGCATTGACTAGAATTAATATGCCGCATACACTCAATATATAAGGATAAATCAAAAGGAAAAGGGTAACAATATATATTGATTCAGGTAGTACCCATAACTTCATCAATTACAAATTGGCAGAAATTATTAATTGTTTTGCATATCCAACACCAGAATTTCAAGTAATGATTGTAGATGGAGGAACCATAAATTGTTTAGGGAAGTGTCATAATATTAATTTGAATATGGGGGAGTATTTGTTGGTTATTCATATGATTACAATCCAAATGGTTGGTGTTGATGTTGTATAAGGGGTCCAATGGTTACAATCATTGGGAATAGTGGACCTCAATTTCCCAGATCTTTTCATAATATTTTTCTTAGAAGGAAAGGAAATTGAGCTTAGAGGTATCCAAGAGAAACCCGGTAAAGTGATAAGCTCTAATAGCATGATTTTTTTTTTATAAAAATGGACACCATGGTGTAGTTGCACAATTGTGTTCATTATATGTTCAAACAAATATATCCTCTACTCCAATGGATCTTCAAAAAGTTATCAATAATCATGCTAAGGTATTTGTATAAATACCTAAGATCCTTCCACTAGTTTGATACCATGAGCATGTTATTCATTTGCAACCTAGAAGTGTACCACCTAACATTAGGCCTTAAAGATATCTACATGCACAAAGGAGTGATATTGAGTGTGTGGTTCATGAAATGTTAGTGGCAAGCATCATTCAACCTAGTCAGAGCACTTTCTCTTCACCAGTGGTGATGGTTATGAAAAGGATGGTTCATGGAATATATGTCCAGACTATAGATAGATCAACAAATGACAATCAAAGATCAGTTTCTTATTCTTGTCATTGATTAATTGTTAGATGATTGCATGGATCAATTGTTTTTGCTAAGTTGGATCTTGTTTCTAGATATCATCAAATTAGAATGAGGCAAGAAGACATTCCCAAAAAAACCTTTAGAACACATGAAGGTCATTATAAGATTTTTGTTATTCCATTTGGACTTACATATGCACCTTCAACATTTCAAATCTTGACGAATTCTATTTTCAAACCCTTCCTTACAAAATTTGTACTAGTATTTTTTAATGACATAATAATCTACAACAAATGTTGGGAAAAGCATGCACAACATGTTGATAGGGTCTTGACACTAATGGAAGTGAAACAACTATATGCAAATCCTTCCAAGTGTGCCTTCGGGGTTAAAGAAGAGGATTATTTGGGTTATATTGTATCACATGATGGTTTCAAGCTATATCCTAACAAAATCAAATCTATGATAGAATGGAAAATCCCTAATGCCTTGAATAAACTCAGAGGATTATTAGAATTGACAAGATATTACCATAATTTTCTCAATAATTATGGTCAAATAGTAGCACTTCTAACAACATTAATGAAGAAGGGATTATTTTCTTGTACTAAAGAAGCAACCAAAGTGTTTGAAGAACTTAAAGAGGCTGTGTACAGTTGTCGTTTTGGTGACACCTAAATTCCCAAAGATATTCATTATGCTTCCAAGGTTTTTAATCGCTATAGAGTGATATATTTTTCATCGTCCTTGTAAGTTTAGATGAAAATATTATTGATTCATTTTTATGTTATGCATGTTGTTTGGTTCATAATTACCCTTTTCATACTATTGATAATTTACTTTACATTGTTTATTTGAAAGATTTTGATCTTCTCTACTCTCTCTGACTTCTTTTGTAAAATGAAAAAAGATAGGATCATTTATTATGGTTTGTTTTACATCCATGTACATCACCTTATATTCAACATTACTAATAGTCCATCCTTTTAAGAGGCGTAATCCTCTATTTTATCACATGTTCCAACTTCCTTCATTCTCAATGTGTTGGGCTTCATTCAGCTCTTTCCTCCCACCAAAAACTTTGGAAATTCATAAGTTTCTTTTGTTATCTTTTGGGCTTACAATGAAAATTTTTACACCATGCTTAGGAGTGCTTCATGTGATTTGGAGTGCATGGTGTGTTACCTAATAACCACCCAAGTGGGTGACCTCGAGGAGGAATTTTTCTCCCATTCTGTTCAATTTTCTAGTCAGCAACCCTATATGATCTATATATAGATAGCCTCAAAATCCTTCATCTATGCACTGGAAAATGCTTTTATACATCTAGCTTACTTTTTAGATAAATATGGGTCGTCTATCTTTTCTAGGTTGCAATAAGATATGGAAAATGGTGGTCCATTCAAAACTTTTACTTCTTGATTTGAAAGAAATGAACACATGCATATGTATGGATGCTCTACTCCACCTTATTAATTCGATGTATATATTGGAAATTTTTTAAGATAAGACTAATTAAAAATGACTAAAATTTGGTGTGCTTTAAATTTTAGTGAATTCTTTGTAATCTGAATGAGTTGGAAGGAAGGGTGCCCAGGAGATGCATCATTGTTTCCCTTCTTATTCAGGGGAATTTGTGTCTAATTTTATTGTTAAGAGGGGGTGTATGTAGTGCCCCACTCTAGTTGATTGGCCCTAATATTACAATATCCTTGATATATCATTAGGGATTATACATTATTCTTTGAGGACCTCAGATCAAGGATCTGGTTATTTGACCTATCAATGGATGTGATAATAATTGTGATATGCCAATTTGATGTTATGATGATAATGGTTGTGTTGTACATGTTTGATGACCATGTCTAAACCTATGTGATGGATTCATTAGGTTGTCTTGTTTATATTAGCGTCTTTCTTGCAGTGACCGATTATGTTAATGATTATGTCACAGTGATGATTTAGCATACACAATTATATCGATGACTAACATTATGAACATGCATTACTAATTAGTATTGAGTGTGGCAGGAGACCACCTAGATGCACTTGCATGTGATGATTCGACGACCTATGGTTTGATTGAATTGCATACTTTTGTCTCAAAATTTTAAGTTCAAACTAATATTCTGTTGTGATTACTACTGGCATGTTAGTGGTTGCAAGCACAAGTTATTTTCTTGGCTGAAAGGCTCACACATGAGTGATGGAGTTATGCAAGATAGATGGAACTTCAGGGGAAGGGTGGTACAATTTCCCTCGTTTCACCCACTAGCACTCTCGTTGTGACTTGGGCTAGAATGTGTAGGGATACCTTCTCCTTGAAGATCACAATTCCATGGGGGAGAACCCCGTATTGGGTCAATCACGAGTATTTACTGGGAGAGAGGTGCATCAAGGCAAGTTACTTGATGCCCACCACCATTAGTCTCACCATAGAGGGAAACATGGGAGAGGATAGTTTTCTTTGTCACTGTGCCTATTTTTTTCCCTCGCAGTGATAGGATGTTTGAATGGAAAGTAGTGTGGAACCCTTGAAGAGCATGACAGAATTGGTACCCTTGGCATCAAGAAGAAAAAGCTGAAAGATAAGAGTTGATAATCATACAATGATGAGTTAATTCACACCATGTAGTAAGTGAGGTATTATAATCAAATTCACTAAATCAATAGAAAACCTTTGGATAAAGGGAGAGTAGGAATAATTATAAAAATTGGACCAATTGAGTAACTCTACCCTTCTCACTTTTGGAAAATCTTAGGTAGATAATGTGTATTAAAATAATTCTGAAGTATATAACTATTTTAATAAGAAAAAGGTTAAGGGGACATAGATTTAGTTAGAAACATTAATCCAAGGGTGGTTTAACCTCATTAAGAAAAGAGGGTGGTGTATGAAATTAAATAAAAATAATTAAAATTTAGAGAAATTATTTTCATGAGAGAACCTCCATGTTGTAAGAGCACAACACAAATATCTCCATCCAAGAGTTCAACTTGAGATCAACTAGGGTGTAGTTGTGGAACCAAATCTAAGACCTACTAGTTGACTTCAGTAATGAACACAAAATATGAAGTATAAAAGGGCGATTAAGAGACAAGTAGGAGAAGAAATAGGGAGTCATGTTGGGGTGAGGGAAATTATGATTTGTATTAATAATTTAAGTAAATAATTTAGGAGAGCCTTGGTGAGAGGCTAACAAATGGATGGGTGAATAATCAAATTTTTAGATTAGTAAAAATGATTGTTTTTGCATGAAGTGAAAAGTGTCTCTTATAAATCCTCCTATAAAAGGAGGAGAAAGCTATGGGAGAGGGATCACTTTTCCATACTGTTGGATGGCTTGCATAATACTATTGTGAGAGTGACTACTTAGTATATAGTGAGTTTGGTAAAAAAAAATCCGTTAGAGATGGAACTCTTGAGCCAGGAGTGCTCTCCTCCACTTGCTAGTATTCTTCCTCTAGTTTACTTCCCCATTATATCTCGGGGGTCCGTGGGGAATAATATTACCCAAGAAGTAGGCTAAGAGTTCAACCGACGAGTCAACAATGCTCAGTCAAGACACAACATCCTTCACACTTGTGCACGAACAACATCAAGGGAGTGCAAGAATCAATGAAGTTAATATCGAGACTCCACCCCTTTGGTGCAAGGTATATTAGGTTTTTGTAAAGTTCTCCTACATGCTTATTTATTGTATATAATTATCATATAGTAAAATTGAAGGATATGAAATATAATTGTAAATTTATGGACTGTGGATGTATGTGCCTTAAAATTATTATGTGATTCTCATGGGTGATGTGAATTTAATTATTATGTGATTCTCATGTTGAATGTTGTGAATGGATGATTAGTATTAAAAGGAAACCTTTATTTTCTTATTATTTGCAATACAGTAACTTAAACTACACCACTTATTTGTTAATAAATTGTGAGCATGATTTACTGCATCCAATAAGTTGTTTCCTTTCTCTTGTGTTTGGTTTGTAAAATGTGTGTGTGTGTGTGTGTGTTTGTGTGTGCGCGTATGTAAATGGAATCATAGGGAAGGTCCCTACATAAGGGTGATGAGACCTAAATATTGGATTGTTTCAGAAACTTTATGTTCATAAATTTAGAACCCTTATTCTTTATTAATGACAACTTATTGGTCAAAATATATGTATTACCAAAATTTAATATCGAAACATGATCGGAATTCAAGGAGATGCAAGCAAAATATATGGAGGATCAAAGCCCTAATCTATCTAATGCCAACAACTACTAGGAAATCGATGTCTACAACTAAATAAAAATATTGATAAACATACTAGGACTAAAATTCATCTAGCTAGTCCTTGTCTCAAAACCCCTGACACGCCCTGGAGTGCAATCTTTCAATTTTACAAGGAAATTCTCATGCACTGAATAACAGGATGGGTTTAAAATGAAAAGGATTCTAGTTTTGGTTTTCAATTCCCCTAAATAAAAATTTGGGAATTGAAAGACAAAACATCCACATATAGAGTAATGTAAAGGTGTTGAGAACAAGTAAAGAAATCTGAAAGTGAAGTAATAAACTCAAAAAACTAATGCACTTAAAGAAAAAATTGAAAGTACTGTAATAATATAAGAAAAAACATCAGACATACTTATAATCTAATGAAAAAAGAAAAAGGAAAACATTTCCCAGAGTTGAGGGGCCCCTCCCAGTTTGACTAATGTTTCCATGAGAAATCAAATCAGACTACGGTGATGCACTAAAGCTTGAGAAAAACAACCTTCATTAAATCATATATGTTTATAAAAGGTGGCACAAAAGCTTGTTGCCACAAATGAATCTACTATCAACTACCTATCCCAAGCATATTACAAAAATGAATGACTAACATCCCCATCTCTATTCTGGATCTGAATATTTGTACAAGAGGAGAATTGGGGTGGATCGAAGCCAATCCCCAATTCTCAAATATTCCTAACTATGAGATACATTCGAGATAACAAACAAGAAAAATTGGATCTTTTGCTTTCAAAATCATAAATACATATCAAAAAAATATTTCCATAATTTGGAAATAGGTAACATTCGTTCCTCTTACTATTCAGGTGGTTGATTTGGATTTTTCCTCTAATATGGGCATTATTTGCAAATCTATCAAAAATTGTGCATTTTAAGTAGATTGGTGTTAAAAAGGCACAAATATGTCTCAAATAGTTAATTATTTTTTTAAATGACCCAAGGAGACACCAATTTTTCATGCTAGGAACAAAACCCATGTTCTAAATTTTTTAGATTCGCCTTCATCACCTCGAAAATCATGCCCAAAGTTGACTTTCTAAAAACTTTGACTTGTAACAATGTTTTGGAGTTTGGGCTTCACACTTTTGACCTGTATGTGATCTAAATAGCATATAATTATTTTCATAACTCTTTTCTTTGCAGCTTCAAAAGTGTCTTCTTACATGATCTCCTTGGCATCCTCCTTAAGCATCATCTTGCCATGTCAAGATACAATACCTATAGATGAAATTCAATCATGGAAAAACGACATCAATCCAGAAATCCCCTAGTCTAGCCTTCTTCATGTAATTCACTAATAATATCTAGGACTAAGTACAAGACAGAGGAGAAGGCTTAGGGATTTTGCAGTGCATAGTTCCAAGAGGCATGTATGAGGGTCTGATGACTATGATTGCACAATGCATATTGGTTGGAGCACTAACAGACAAGACTGTGCAGTTGAGGGAGACAGTGACATAGTGAGGTAGGATTTCCCATTTTGATTGTGCAGTGAATCATTCAAGAGAGATATTGGGTCACAATATTGTTTAGTTTCGTAATTCAGAGAGACAGGGAGGTCGACCGCTCACAAAAATTATGCAATGCACAGTGGGAGGTTGAATCGGAGATAAGGTTGCACGATTCTGAGGGTAAGGAGGTGACAAGAGAGCATTATGAATACACAATGCATATTCCTTGGAGGAAATGACCGTGTATTGCACAATTCTACAAAGCATGGTATGTTTACTAAGGCTTGCAACTATGCAATGTACAATTCAAGGAGGCAGGGTGAAGCAGGGTTGGTAAGGAAAGGAACTCTTTACTATTTTCAAAGTGTGGGATTAGTGAGGCATAGGTGAAATTGGATCATGACTTGAACATTATCACACACTCATAAACAATTGATGACACAAAAATTAACACTCAATAACCAAAATCAGCATGAACCCACTGAAACGATAGAAAATTGCCACTTGCCTCCAAGTGTGACACTTAAGATACACTAAAAAAACAATGCATAAAAATTTGGAAATGATTATATTCCATGTCTCTGTGATATATAGGACCCATTAGTACAAAATTTTCCTCTTAAAAATACACTATAACTCTCTTACGTAAAGTGTGACACTTCCCTTACTAAAAGATGGCACGTTTAGTAGTAAGAAAAAGTGAAAACGACATTTGAAAAAGCTAATAAAGAGAAAGTGACACATGCTATAGAAAATAAAATGAAAATGTGACACTTGTTAAAGTGAAAACAAGAAGAAATGATAGTCATAAAATTGAAAGCGAAAATTATGAAAACAAAAGCACGCAAAAGCGACAGTTGTGGAAACTCAATGGAATTATGATATAATTGCAACTAAGAGTGAGATAATGACTGAATCATAGGATTACATTCTCGCTTTCAACTAGGATTATGAATGTATTGTTAACAAGAATTTTGAATTCACTATTTTTATGAATTGTGTAGTCACTATCTTCAGCATCTACATAGTCACTGCCAGTAAGGATTACGTAGTGCTTGATTTTCTAAGGTACGCATTTACTATTAGACTTGCTTGAAATAAGAGAACTTTTATATGCCTCAAAGTTTTAACATGTGTAATCAAGTGACATTGATGGTTAGAATCTTAGGAAACATCAACCAACCATGAAGTGAATATGAACAATCAAGGAACAACAGATCATAGGATCAAAAGTAGGCTCCAAAATTCAAGTGTAAGCAAAATTTTGGAAGGTGTTTATCCCAGCGACACACAATTAGAACTCCATATTCTTTTTTTAGGTATACCTTTAAATTAAAAGGTCTCAGTCCTTTAGGAAGTATTGATTCATCATGTGGATTTCCTTAGCTTCCCCATTTGACTCGGTTATAGATGTAGTCTCCTCTATTCCCTTTCTCAGTTAAACACAATTACAAAGCTTTTCATATCACAATTGTTTCGATCTAATAGAAGGTTAATATGTACTCATGAGTTTGAAATTATTAGATTTTGTGTTTCATCTTCAGTGTTTCTCCACTACCATCAGACCTGTTCAGTACCCCGACGGAGTCACTATAGGAACACAAGCATTTCTTCACTTCTAGCGAGCCTGGTCAATACCCTAGTGAAGTTGCTCGCTTCACCTCTCTACGCGAGAATAATTTCTCTTCTTTCACCCTTTAATTTATTTTCAATATACTCATTGGCATTTTATCAGTGTTTACATTTCTAAGGTGGAAGAGGATCCCAACTTATTGAGAGAAAGATAAGTTGTTCCTCCAGAGACTGTAATATACCTCTATAATTAATACACTTGCCATTAGTTATCCCCTTTCCCTTCTCTACTTGATTAGATTGGCATGAAAAGCATCATTTAATTACCGTACTGAGTCAAGGAGTGAAGGCCCTAAAATAGATGCGGGCATCAAGGTTCTGCTTATGGATTTCCACTCAAATGGATTGTATATATAGGCCTAAAAAAATAAGAGGAAAACAAATTAGCCAAGAGTTTCTCATCATCACAATTTCCTTTTCAAAATTTGCCACATTTTTCTCTTGAGCCAGAAAAAATCAGTTCTCATGCAAGGTCTTATTAAACAAAACACAAAAGAAAAGACATGACACACTAAGAAAATCAAAATCAACAAAATAAAGCAAATGTAAGACTTAAAAGAAAAGCAATATGTAAGACAGGAAACAATAGACAAAAAAATAAAATGCAGTGACTGGATGAAGAACAAATTGCAGGCTAGATGCAATGCAAAAGAAAACTAAAATGCAACCAAAACTACTCCTAATCTAACTAGATAGAAGTTCAGGACTAAGTGAAGTGAACTTTCCAATGTAGCCACCAAAGTTGCTCTAGGCCTAAAAGTACAAAGATATGAGTAGTTAAAAATAATATAAAACATTGTGGAAAAATAGAAATATGATTGTGAATATTTTTCACAAGAGATATAAGGATTTTTCTAAAGGCAGAAGGATGCGCCATAACAACAAACCTTAACAACCTACAACCTTACATTTTCGATTACAACAATAGCCATACAAAACTTGAGAGATTATTATGAATGTACCTCTGTTCATGTTTTCACTCTTAGAAAACAACATGAAATATTGAAACGTTTTATTAGCAATAGAGCTTGCTAAGTAAGATTTATCTAGCCAATCTTACATTCAATCATGAAATTTGAAACAATCTTTTTGAAAACCTTGAAATTACAGAGGAAATGAACTTTCAATTAGTGCATTGGAATCATGGGGAGAATATTGTAAATAAAAGATAATCCGATCTGTTCAGAAACCTCATCAAGATAGTGAGGACCTGACATAAACATCAGCATAGTTTGAAGTGCCTCAACTTCCTGATAAGTGTCTGAACAATGAAATGATAAATCATAAATATCAATAGGTTCAACAAGATAAATCGATGCAAAACAACTATCATTAGATATACTAGTAGGAAAATGGTTGATTGAATGATAGTTGTTAGGCCCAGTATTATGATCATATTGGATTAGCATATAAGTTTCTTGATTCTCCATTAGTTCCCTTTGTATCTGATTAAATACCAGACCAGTAATACAAAATCTTGGGGAATTAAAAATAATTTATGACCTTGTAAATCTGGGAAACCATTTACAATAGAATGCTAAAAAAAAGTTAGAAGGATGTGTCAAGTCAAATCAAGTATTTGTATCAACATGAGGCTTTTGATCTATTAATTGGTTTGAGAAATTAATGAAAATGGTTGATTAAATGATAGTTGTTAGGCCTAGTATTATGATCATATTGGATTAGCATATAAGTTTCTCAATTCTCCATTGGTTCCCTTTGTATCTGATTACATACTAGACCAGTAATACAAAATCTTGGGGAATTAAAAATAATTTATGACCTTGTAAATCTGGGAAACCAATTACAATAGAATGTTGAAAAAAGGTTAGAAGGATGTGTCAAATTAAATCAAGTATTTATACCAACATGAGGGTTTTGATCTATTAAATGGTTTGAGCAATTAATTCTACTCAAAAGGATTGATTGGACCAAAAAAAAATGATTAGCTTCATAACATTCACAACAAAAATTTGGATTTGATTATTCAACCAATAATGATATTTATCTTGATAATAAAAATGATGAGCTTCATAGCTCTGTGTATTCAAGAAAGATATGCATTTTGATTTTTGGTTATATTCAAGGGATTTTCACAAAGAAGAATAATACAAAAGGGAATCTTATATATGATGAAATATTATATCTTGAATATTAATCAAATTAACTTGAAAATGATGAAAATCCTTCAAGGGAGATATTACATTTAATGAAATAATGTTGAGAAAAGAATTATGAAATATAATTATAATATGGCCTAGTTCAGAGAGCTCATTAAGATTGTGAGATATTGACATAACCATCAATCGAAGTTGAAGTGCCTCAACTTCCTAACAAATCCCCAAACTTTTAAATGTTAAATTATTGAATTTTAAAAGCATGGTCAAGTGAAAATTTGTGTGAAGATAGCTATCATCAATTATTTCAACAGGAAAATTATGGACCAGGTGACAGTTGTTGGAATTAGTCTCCTCGAATGTCCTAGCATCGCCAAATATATTACCCAAATTGTAAGAGAGATGTTCAAAAATTACTTCATCATCTTCTTCATCAAGGGAAAAATTATCACCTTGTGTGAATTTCAAATTTAATTCATCATAATGCATATTAGAAAAACATGATATATTAATTGATTCACTACACATGTATTTCCACATAAGGTTTGGTGAGATGAGGAATAAATTCATGTGAGAAACTCTTCTAGGATTAAATCATATACCAAATAAAAGATTTACAAATCCAAGTCTTCCTGTGAAAACAATATATCATTCAATGTAATTGGGTACTCATCACCATGAATCAGCGATATCATTGTTACCCTGATGATGGTTTCACGAGGGTTTAGATTTATCAAACATCTTTATTTCATTTGATTGAATGTCGAGATCACTAGATTCTAAATCAGTCAAAAATGAAGAAACATCATCTTGACATGGAGGATTTTGAAAGAGAGAAGAGAGATCAAATGTATCTTCACCTTTACGCAACTCTATCTATGAAATTTGAACATCTTGTACTTGATCACCATTTGGACCAGCAAATTGAAAAACAAAAATTATCTAAAGAAATAGTTGGTGGAGAAGATTGATCAAGTGGATCAAGGCACAAGGGATGGCAGGTGTCCCTTGAATAAACAACATTTTAATGATTTTGATTCAATATTCCAGTGATATTTAAGAATCAAGGGATCAATCTCCACCTTAGGCTCCATGGATTTATTAAAATTTTGAAAGTCTTCTTGGAAAATATCTTAACCATGGGAAGCAAAATAAGGTGGAAGAGGAGGATCAACAATTTGATTTTCAAATGTCCCAATTTCAACAATAGCAGTAGAGACTACCTTGTTAAGCATTGAAAAGGGAGGAGGAAAAGGGACAAAATGGATAGTAGGTTCCTCTTCTGAGATTAGATAAAAGTTTGGAGATCACTATTGATCAAGGATTCAGATTCAGATTGTTTCAAAGATATTTGAACCAAACACTGAAAATTATCCTTGAAGAAATACCAATCCACATCATTCTTCAAGAAACTCATAACATAGGTGAAGAAATCTATTAGCAAAATCCTCTATTGATTCATAAGACTTCATTCTAAGTTGATTAATTATTTTATAAATATCTCGGTAATTGTACCTATCAGAGGCTTGATCAAGCTCCTTAAAGAGTTGTTAAAACAAATGCATAGAAGTAGATGGTAAGGTATGACACCATAATTTAACTCGACCTTTAAGTGTGAGGGTGAATAATTTACAAGCAACATATTCACAATTGATATCACGAGATTCAGAAAACTTGAGAAAATGAGATGTATGCTCGGTTATGGATATTCACCCCTGTCATAAAACTTTAATGGAGACAAGTTGTAAAATAGTTATGCGGGAAGTGAAAGTTTAAGATTAGATATATTAGAAAAAAATCCTAAGAGTATGATTTTGGAATGAGGCCCTGAAGATGAGAGATTCAAAACAAACTCAATGGGCATAGCTTGTCATCTAGCCCTCCTTCTAGCGCCAATTGTTGACAGTGTTGGAAACCTGTCAACCAAGGGGATATCCCCAGTATGAAGTCCCAATTAGACCTCAAACTATTCGGATTAGGATCCCCAACTATAAATACGGTCAGTTCCCATTTAATCTTAAGAATCTTCCTTGGTTGTAATTATTAACACAAGAGATTATATAAAAAATCTTTGAATCAAGCAAGTAAGTTGACACTGTGAGGCATACAATTTCAATGTATATAAGGTGATTTCACAACTAGGAAAGAGAGTGAGCCTCTAGAATAAAATTAATAGCAATATCTTAAAAGAGACACACAAGAGCATGAAAAAATCATTTATTAACCTGCAAATTAGTTCGCAATATAACAAGATAACAATGATTATTAAAGCAGTAACAATGCACATTCAATGAGATGCATACCAATGCCAACAAAATAGTTCATTTTCATTAGTGTGTGTTAACATAAACATACACCACAAACAATAAAAGAATAGTCTCACAATCATTCATGACATATGCATGAAAGTGCGCCAACTTTAAGAGCTTCATATCTTCACTGAAAGCACCAAGATATACAATTATAACGTTGCTATACTAGTCCCAATAGTGGAACATTAAGTCACTTCTTACTCCCCCAAAGAGATATCTTCTCTCATATTTCAAGCTAGAGAATCCAAGGTGAAGAGTTCAAGTCCCAAAATTCCCTTTGCTTTAGATATGAGCGTGTATTTATAATAATGAGTTGATTACACCTCCCATGTGACTCTTTTCCTTCCTCATGACTCTTTAGCTTCTACTATTAATTTTCAAATTCCTATGTGGCCTTTGAGCTTCTACATGACTTTAGAACTTTGTAGTGACTCTTCTTATTCCATATGGTACCCATTTTACATTTTCTCATTTTGATAATACAATAATTACATCCGCAAATGATGTGGAAAAATACATTTACACATGAGACTCTTGTGATTACACTTGGAGATGCCATGACTTGGCATTGATGACATGGAACTTCATTGTGATGTGTTCAGGCCATGACTTTATCCTAGTTTTCATCTTTGTATCTTCTTCATGATGGATCTTTGCTTGTTCTTTATCTTGATCCTCAAAAAGGTGATTGATGTGGATTCTTCCATGTGATTTTGATATTATATCTTCTGTTGTGATCTAGTGTCCCTTCATCTTCTTGTTTTATCATCATCCTCATATTTACAACTTCATAAGTGTCTTCTTGCATGATCTCCTTGGAATCCTCCTTAAACATCATCTTGTCATATCAAGATGTAGTACCTACATATGACATTCACTCATGACAAGAAGACATCAGTTTGTAAATCCTCTAGTCTATCCTTCTTCATGAAATTCACTAATCATATTTTGGATTGAGTGCAGGACAATGGATAAGCCTCAAAGATTACGTAGTGCACAGTTCCAGCAATCAGGCATGAGGGTCTAATGACTATGATTATGCAATGCACAATGGATGGAGCACTGAGAGAAGACTGCATAGTTGAGGGAAACAAGGACGCAATGAGGTAGGAATTCCCACTATGAATGCACAATTCACAGTTCAAGAGAGATATTGGGCCATAGGATTGTGTAGTTGTGCAATTCAGAGAGACGTGGATTCCGACTGATGATAGAAACTACGCAGTGTGCATTGGGAGGCTGACTGGGAAGAAATATTGCACAATTCTGAGGGGTAGGATGCATCAAGATAGCATTGTGACTATGCAACGAATAATCCTTGGAGGAATTGACTATGCATTGTGCAATTCCAGAAGGAAGGGGGTGCTGATTGAGTCTTGAAATTGTGCAATGTGTAGTTCAGGGAGGCAGAGTGAAGCAGGGTTTGTTGGGAAAGAAACTCTTCAGAATTTGACTAAGTATGAGATCAATGAGGCAAAGGTGAAACCAGAGAATGAATTTAACATGATCACAGACACATAAATAATCGACGACACAACAATGAACACTCTGTGGAAATTAATAGAAATTTTATACTACTGATGTATTTGAACTGAAAATAAGAGATTACAAATATCTTCTATTATTATGTGGAATGGAAATAACAATTTAGAAACACATGCAATGGCATGAAACCATTAAAACACCAAAAGAACACAATGATTTACAAGGGAAATCAACTAGGAAAAACCCCTCCACTGCTTTTCATTAATAAGATGAGATTGAGAAACTATTGCAATGTCTTGCTTCGATTTGAAGCACACCTTGCACTGTAAACATGTTTTCCTACTGACTGTCCTGCTCTAGCCAACACTAAGACAATTCAAGGCCCCATCTTGCTCTTATTTTCTTACAAAATCCTAGAGTAAATTATCTCCTAAAAGATGGAAAATTTCTCATATTTTCTTTCACAATTCCCAAGGAATGATTAACCTACTTAATCATCAGAGTTGTACACCCAACTAGTATAAAATCGATAATAACAATGTTCCTTTACCTCCACTCCAGCTAGGAAATTTGAATTCCATGCATGTATGGGATATTTTTAGTTGATTGACTAGTTTAAATGAGAGATCGTTGAGTTAAAAATAGTTATACTACTCAATTGGCCTTCAACTAACTCAATTAGTTACTTGAGCTCAATTAACTAAGTTAAAGTGAAAATAACTAAACTAGATTGCTAAATTTTAGTAATCACTACATGCACAACTCTACTTCTAGCCTATAACTCAAATTTATTGAGTAAACTAGTAGACAAAGCCATGTCACACAATTTAACTACAATCCAAGTCATCATGTTGATGTGGAAAATCAAATTGCTAAATTTGACTATGGCACAAGTCAAAGTTAGCCTTTCTTGCTACAATTTCTAACACTCCCTCTTAGCAAGAAAGGGATTTTACACCATCCCTATCCTGCACCTATGGAATTCGTATTTTCCTCTTAAAAATTCCTTTGTCAATATATTTTCATCTTGCTCCTCATTTGGAATGTACTATAGCATCACGATTATCCTCTGCACACAATATCGTAAGTGATGGTACCTGATATTAATGTGCTTGGACCTGTCATGAAATACTGGATTCTAAAGGAGTTTAACACAGCTTTAATTATCACAATGAATCATTGTCAAATACTTCTACTAACTGAAAATACCCACAATTATTTTCCTCATCCATATGGCCTCACATGTTTCTTGACTTGCAGCCATGTATTCATCCTCTACTTAGTTGAGTGTCACAAACCTTTGTTTCCTGCTATACCAATAAATAGTTATAGACCCAACAATGAAGATAGCACTTGGAGTAATTTTCTTGTCTGATGAACTCCTTGCGTAATCTACATTGGTGAATCCTTGGAGCTTCACTCCCTCTGTCCTCTTATACCATAACCCATACTCATTTGTGCCTTTGAGGTACCTAAACACATGCTTTGTTGCCTTCCAATATAGCTTTGTAAACTTCACCATGGCTTGACTCAAGTTATTAACTGCATACCCCTGAACAAGTCATCCTACAAACAAATTCCTTTTTCCTCTTATCCTCATAATAAAAGAAGAAATGTGGACAAATTACGATGCTTTGGATGTAATGAACTTGGGAATTACAAAAATTATTGTCCTAAATCTTAGAAGGATAAGAGGAAAAAGGAATAATCCCATGTCACAAATGAAAGGGGAGAACCTGATGCAAATAAATCTAAGAACTAAGAAGTGAAATATCTCTATTATGATTGAGATCATCTTTCTCTTTAAGTGATTTATGTTGGTGGTAAAATAGTATGATATGAAACATTGTATATTAATATCATCATGATATAATCATGGAAGGAGCACTTAAAAAAATAGCTCCTGGAAACCTCACTGATAACAACATTGATGGAAGATAGTCATCTGGATCTAGGGTCATCTATAAAACAGGTGCTGACATTTTCTAATGGAATCCTCTTTGGATTCATTGATTAGAAATATTGAAAAAGGTTTCATCAAGGATTCTACGTTGTATAATTTTGGGATTAGGATATGATGACATATTGATGAAGCAATTCAAGGGAATGAAGTTCTTCATTCTAGTATAATTGTTGCAGGATGAATCAAAAGGAAAAAGGATGAGGTGCATATATCAATGTGTTGACACTAGATGTTGTGAATTCATGTCATATGGTTGTAGGTAATGTACTTCTACCTTTATAAGTACGATTTATGGAAGGAGGATCTCTTCTGGTGCACAGGTTGCCACTGAGAGATGAAATTAAATATGTCCTCATATGGAATGTGAGACGGTTGTATAAAAACAAGGAACTTGATACTTGAAGTTCCTGGGGATGAATTTTTGCAAATAAATAATGGAATAGATCATGAAGTGCAACCATGTAAATAGGTGGTTATCATTTGGAATCTAAGAATATGTGACTAAGAGATCTCCCAGGAAGATATGTGGACTTTGGTAAAAGTATGGTAAAGAAGAATACCCTTGACAATACATATCTTTAGGAGATGTGTCAATCTGAATAAAGGATTTTGATGCCTACAGGAAGATGTCATGGTGAAATATCATCACTAAGGTAAATCTTTATTTAAAATTTATTATGTATATATTTATTTGGATGATATTATGCAAGGTTGCCTATCATGTGGAAGGATGTACGATCCTTGGGAGATGGTTTGAAGGAAAGCAACATGGCATAAAGGTGGAACAGATGAGCAAGACTAATGAATCACTTTCTAATGGTTGACATGACTCGTGGATGAAAGTGATGGATCATCTGTGCCTATGAAGCCAAAAGTGGAATATTCCTCAATATCAAAATCCATGTCATCAAGGGGAGGAATTCTTCATGAGCAACTGGGTATCTCACCATTGCTGCTACAGGTACTTGGTTGAGAGGGAGCCTGGTGGTAAGCTTCTTACTTGGAAGAAACTTAAAGTATGTCCTTCTTGAGTTAAGAGGGAGTGACATATATGATTCTCTAAATCATGTGTCATGCGCTAGACCAAGACTAACAGTTGTAAGTCTTAGTGAAGGCCATGAGGAGAGAATGGATAGACACATCATTCTGGTCTTCACCTAGGAAGACAAAATGGATGTTTTGGTAATCATCTGGCGTCTGATACTCTTTGAGAATGAGATAGGGAATTCAAGATAAGAGTAGTCAGGGATTGATATTCTTTGAGGAATAGCTACCCAAGAGAAGAACAGTCCAAGAAGTTCATACTCTAGGAACACCTGGGTGGAGTATGTACCTTGGAGAGACAATGATTATGGGGTCTATAAGTCATGTGTCTCACCAGCATTATAGCCCATTGTCTCGTTGAGAGATGGATTTTTTAGTCAAGGCCTTGCACTAGGACAATGTTGGTTGATATGATGCTATACAGATGCGATTACCAATCTGATTCTTCTTATGATATTATTCAGATTGAAAGTGACCATGTACAGTTATGAATACCTCCCTAGTTAAGAGGGAGAGTTGGAAAGTGTAACTAGGTTCGGTCTTCATATTGACTATGTAATTATGTATTTATGTAATGAAGATGACAAAGATAATAAAATATATTTTTGGTATGATTGCTTCATGGGTTTCATGAGTAAGGTTTAATATAGGTCAAAAGACTTCTTCTTAATGTCTTATAGGGATTCGTCATCTTGTCATAAATGTACTAATTAAAGTGTCAATACAATGAAGTGTGCCTCAAGACCTTGTCAATAAATCTTGAAGATATAGCTCAATATGGTGCTCAATATAAGTGTTGAATATCTCCTCTAGAAAACCTATGACGAGTGGAAAAGTCAACTTAAATACCCCTAAACAAATTTGCCTACAAACAGATTGAAGGGTCGACCTAAAACATAGGAAGGATGTCACTATATATAAGGTAGCTTTGCGGTTCATTTGCAAGAAAAACTTTGGACAAGTCTAAGCTTAATGCAGTCATATACATCTGCAATTAGTGTGAGATCGGGACTCTGTTTAGTGCGAAGAATGTATTTTGATTAGTATGAAGAAGGGACGATGTTTATTGCGGAGAACAGGACTGTGTTTAGTGTGAGATTCAAGACTGAAGAAAAGTGCGAGGAAGGAAGGTTACAACTGCGGTTTGAAGCATAGATAATAGATAGTTCAACAAATAAGAAATTTGTATCAAGGACTATGATATAAGTGAAAAGGAAGGTTTAAAATTAATGTAAAGATCAGGGCTACAAAAAGAAACAATGCGTAAAATGAAGGATCCAAGGTACAAATGCATGTACCATTGTCTTAGGTAGAAAGCTAGATAAGAAGAAGCCAATAAGGATCCAAAGTAAATGATAAACCAAGGACTAAAGACCGAGCTCTCTAAGGCTGGTGCTAAAAGGTGTAGATCGGTGCAGGAAGGTGCAGGAAATAAGGATCAACTCAATGAGTTATTGAAGAAGCAGTGACAAGGTCTTGGAGGAATACATAGGTCAAGGGTTTGAGTCATGGTACTTGTCAACGGAAAGTATATAGGAATAATTTCTTGTGAGTTTTCCTCTCCAAGAGGGAGGGGTTTTGACCCTGGCTTCAACAGCCCATATTTGTGTCTCATGTGTTTTGGTAATTGAATTGATGAAAGACATAATAATATAAGAAGAGAATTCATAAGTAAGAGAAGTAAGCTCACTAGTAATTATCAAGAAGAGAATTTGAATTAAACCCGGCCCTACCTAATTCTCAACACCATACTTCTAACCCAAGGAATTAATGCATCAATCCCATGTATTTCATCTAAAATTCTCCTGCAAGGTCCTCCTTGCAATAGTGTATTAACTTTGCATCCCCTATAAGTATCATGTCATCAAAATACAATGCCAAGATAAGCAACTTACCATCTACCACAATGTGATAGAGGTTGCCATCTACTTCCCTTTTGGTGAAGCCAAATCCAATGAGATATGTGTCAATCTGAGTGTATCATGCTCGAGGTGCCTGTTTGAGACCATACATGTCTCTTTTAAGCCTACACACATTTTTCTCCCTATCATATGTCTCAAATCCATTTGGTTTCTCTATGTAAATTTCTTCCTAAACAACACCATTGATAAAGGTGGCCTTCACATCCATCTGGTGGATCTTCCACCCCCTTTGCACATTTAATGGTAGAATGGTTCTGATCGAGGAATATCTTTCCATTAGTGCAAATTTTTCCTCATAGTCAACTCCCTCTACCTGAGAGAAGCCTTTGGCCACAAAATTTTCATTGTACTTTTTTATTCTCCCATCATATACATCTTCACTTTGTAAATACATATGGAACCAACCACTGACTCATTCTTTGGTCTTAGCACCACCTCCCATAAATTTTCTTCATGATGGAGTCATACTCCTCTACCATGGCATCCACCCACATTGGTTGAGAAATTTCTTCCTCAAATGAAGAATACTTTGCCTCAATGAGTTCTGTCATTAGATCCATATACCTAGTGTACATGTCTGGTGACCTCCTCTACCTGTGTTGAGATGTAGGAGCTCCCACATGATCCCATGCATACTATACCAATATGTCATCTTCTCTGATTCTCTTCCTCCCCTCTCTGGAAGGTTATGGTTGAGTGGGTGCCTCCACTGGGCCTCATGTGTGCTCCTTAATTTGTGACCTCATGTCTTCTCCTCCACTCAGCCTCATGTTTTGTTGTATATTTTGTTGAAAATGGTCCACATAGATCAAAGTGGACTCGCTCCAATGTTTCTCCAACTCTGATATCTCAACCATGGAACATGTATTTGACATGTTTTTCCAATGTGCATCCCTTGCAGACATATTTATTATCAAGGGTGCATTTCGAGAGACTGGTGGTAATTTTTCGCATGATTTTTAAGGCTCCATGGTGTAAGTGTCCCAAGCGCATGTGCCAGAGTTCTCCAACATCTCAACTTTTCACTTCCCATGCCTTACTGTTCAGTGTAGCGCATATTCCACCTCAAGTTTGTAGACTCGAACTCCAATCTATTTCACATGCCCAATAGCTACATGTCTCATAAAGTCTTTCCCCTTACTTAAAACAACATCATAGCGATGATCCTCCAATACAGCTACATAGATCAAGTTCTTCTTCATCCTAGTTACATACATAACATCTTTCAGATGAATATGGAAGCTTGAATCACTCTTAAAGGTTACAGTTCCAATTCCTTTAGTATTGTATCACCCATTATCCCCAATTTGTATGTGCATATGGAGATCCTTCTCCTCTAGACTACTAAATAATTCTTTGCATCATGTCATATGGAATGAGGCACTTGAATCTAGATACCACACACACCTCTTGTGATATATAACACCCCCCCAATTATTATAATAAATGGGGACCCTTTAGAAATAAATAGGAAATTTATTTGTATCTTTTAAAACAAAAACTTAGGAAATAAAGTTTTTCTTTTATTTTTTTCGCTTTATTCCTTAGAGCACATCGCAAACTGCATAGCTTACAAACCAAAAAGCTTAAAATCTGTTAAGTCACACGAGCTGTGAAACGCTCTAAGTCTTTTTCCGAAGTTATGTTTTAAACCTTGAAAATACTACAATCACCATTATAATTTGTTATCGCATCGCACCTAATTTAAAACAATCAAACTTATAAAGAAATTCGGCGTAAGTTGCAATTACGCGAACCCGACGAGCCAACAAAGTAATAAATATAAAGCTCTAAAGTCCCATAAAGCACGGTCGCTTGACTTCTTGAATGCACAATTCTCATTTCACACAACTTAACCAAAAGAAAATACGTTTACCGCATAAGAATTTCAATGTGCAATTTGCTCAGATCACATTTTGCAGAATTTATGGGTAAACATCATAAGCGGTAAAAGTTATATGATGCGATATGCGAATTAATGGAATTTAATTACTCAAGCATTTGAAATGACTTTTGTCGTATCAAACGGAAATCCGAGATGTAACAACTTAAGTTGACTGATAGTTATTTCGTGAGAAGGTGTAAGAGATTTGATTTTGAAATGATTATCGATGATTAATATCATATTTAATAGATTCACATCTATTCATGCATGTTTGATATAAATGACGGATTTTTCTCTCTGTTCTCTATACTTGTAATGTTCACTCTGTTTACTTGAAATCAGGAAACCTCTTAATGGAGTGAAGAAGATTGAAATGAGCAAGAAAGGAAAAGAGATTGCTCAAACATCATCTATTGAAGATTCAGACATGTCTCCCTCATTTTCAAACACCACCTGCAACAAGGATTGTGGAAGTTCATCATGGGAGGCAATGTATAAGCTTTTCGAAGATGAAAATCTAAGGTTAATAACCAAAGTCGCTACAAGAGGCACGACATCTACTTCAGACGTGACTTACTTCGATGCTGCATGTTCATTCGTCCACAAGGTAGCCACAAGGCCAAAAATTCTCCCTTACACAGACATGGTTAAGTGGTGAATTGACCACTTAAGCATAGATGACAGAAAATTCAAGGATTCAAAGGGAAAAAACATAGGGTCTTTCAAGGTAGAAGATTTACAGAAATGTACCATCTACCCTCCCCATAGTAGAAATATGACAAGGATTTTCTGCAAACCTTTAGAGCAGAGCATCCAAACCTCATGAAGTTCATCAAAGTATGAAAGGAAGACCAGTGAAAGTTGAAGCGATATGAACTTGATACGTACTCAATTTCCCAAATTCCTTACCCTTATTGCTATGTTGCATTTATGTTGTGTATATTGTTTTCAAAACCAAATACCACTAGATTTTCAATAGATTGGGTTCCATTGATTAACGCATTCGTCAATTCCTTAATTCTAAATTGGGAAAATATCCTATGTGACAGTTTAGCTAAACACATCACATAATATAGGAACAAAAGGAGTATTTAATCTAGAGAAATACATCCCTTTTATATGTCTACCTATGTCATGGACGCAATCTACTTTTCTTCTAGTTTTCCTACCATGGGATGGAAATGGACTACCCAAGACCCTACCCCAATCCAAATTTACCACAAAGCCCTTTGGGATTCAGACTTCCATCTGAATTTTTATAAAATTTGTCATGGAATCATGTTGCCTATGCACCAGATGATATTCAATAAGAAATCCCCTAGGGTTTCCGAAGAGGCTAGTGCAGATATCCTTTTTGTGGCTAGATGATTTGCAGAGGATAATTTTACATACGTCAGAGTGTTTGGGAGTCATACTTCTCCCCACATCCTACCATATTATGTTCCTGATAAGTTACTTGCAAGAGAGATAGCCTACCATCTTGTTAATGGTATTACTAAACAACTGAAAGATGCTAAGAAGGTTGTTTGGGCTAATTTCCATTTACAGTGCGGTACTTTTTCACTTTTTTATGTTGGCCATACCTATAAGGAAGTTTCGAAGATCAATCTATTGAATTTGGCAGTAATTCCAGAAAGGTTGTATGATCCAAATGATGTAATTAAAAATTACATCACAGAGCTCAAAATGAAGCCTTTTGTAAAGGAAATAGATGGATTTGATGATCTCTTCCAATGTATGGAAAAGTTTTCAGATATAATTAAATTTGCATCGAGTCAACTTAGCCAAGATGATTTGGAAGCCTTCCAAATATATAAAAATAAGAGACTAGAGAGAGTTCCTCTCAATTTGTTAACTATTGAATATGTCAACAGACCTACTCCAAGTATCAGCTTGGATAATGAAACAAAAGACATGTCTAAGGATGAATCGGGTCAATCAGAGCATCAATCTCACAATTCAGATCATTCTGAAAATGAATCTGAATCCAGAAAGGATAGCCCAGAGAAGATAATTGATCAAGTAATCCAAGAGATAGAGATGTAGGAAAAAGAGAAGGTAATGGAACAGAGTCAAATTCTCAAGAATTTCAGCACAATCATGATACTCTTAATCAATCAGAAAATTCAAAAATGAAGAATTTGAGAAATGAATGGGATGAGTTTTCTGAAGAAATTAAAACTCCTAAAACCAATCCAATGTTGATCAAGTAACTATTTTTCAAACACCTGAACATTCCCATAAGATAGTGGAAACTGTTAATCCACTACAACAAGTTCCAGAAACTCATGATCAAGATATCATACCAGCCTTCCCTATAGAACAAATAGTTTTACAAGTTGAGGAAATTTCTTTGTTGGATATATTCTACAGTCCTATTTATAAGGTTGTATTAAAGAGGAATAAAAGGAGAAGAAATGATGAAACAGTCTCAAACCTCACAAATGAATCTATTGACATTTTGTGGAAGGATTCCTTGTCTAATCCTACAGAACATTTAACTAAATTATCACAGCATGCAGGAGCATATGCTACTACCGCTGTTTATAAAGCTACTGAGGTTAAAATTTTGCTAAAGTAGAAGGAAGATAGAATATAATAACTATAGAGACAGTCAGATCAAGAAAGATCTAATTCCAGTGAGAAAATGAAATCAAAGATGGCCCAATTTAAAAAGGATGTTGAAAATCTTAAATTACAGCATCAAGCAGAGATCACTGAGAAACAAGCACAACTAGAAGCAACAACGGCCAGATTACAAATCCAATCACAATTAGAGGAATTCGTCAAAGAATAATTGGATGACATGCTAAGTTAAACAAAAAACGGAAAGTATTTTGACAACAAGCTTCTATTATTGACTCTTATTGTGACTCAAAAGAAATATTGATCCAGCAAGTATCTATCCAAAAACTTGAATGTGAAAAACTTCAGAATAAAATCAACGAACACATTCAATGGCAAGCATTAGACTCAGGAAAGGAAGCTAATCTAACCCAGGTAGATAATTTTCATAAGGATATCCTATTCAAGGATTTGGAAGCACAAATAAAGAAAGCAGAGAAAGCATCAGCGAAAGCCTCAATATTATCAAAAGAAATTATTGAATCTCAGCTAGAGAAAGAAGAACTTATCAAAGAGTACACGTCTGAAGTGTTCTTAGAAGTAAAACAGCTAGAATCACAGTGGAAGAAAAAGGTAGACACACAGGATGAAATAATTAAAAAGTTAAATAAGTTTAATCAAGAAAATTATTGGAATTTTCTTATCAAACCTTATCACCAATATCAGATCCTGCAGTCTTTAACAGATTCAAAAAGAATATCGCAGCCAGTACTTTCAAATGCAGTATTCAAGGGACAGGTCAGATTGAGGATAATGCAGCCAGCTAAGCTCAAGCCCATGCTTGATATTTTTCAACTTCGTGACCAAATCCAAAAGAAAGGCCGGAATTCATAAATCAATATTGTTACTTTATTTTTCTATATTTTAGTTTAATTTAGTCTTACGAGGATGGTTGTTTTAAACATTCTCTATATTTTTGTAATAATCTATTTTAGAACATAGTTAGTTTAGTATTTAAACCCCTCTCATGCATTTAGAGAAGGGTCCAGAAATTTGTCAAAAACATTTGCAAAGAATGAACTATTGTAAGTTTGTGAATGCTTTGATGAATTAATGGAACACATTTGTTATATTTTGACAATTAAAGTTGTTTAACTAATGTTGCACTATTGTACTCTTTAAATTTCTTGAAAGTGAAGAGGAGAAAATCAATTACTGTCATTTTACATGAGTACAACTTCATACATATAGTACTTTTATTCACTTGTATTAAGTCTTACTTTATAGATTGACAATCATCTTTTTATTGCATTATATATTTGAAATGTTATTATAGATGAATGTTACATGCACTTTTGTTCTAATATTTGTCTGTGATTTCTTATCAAATGTATAATCACACATATGAATGCGATATATTTTTCACAATTATTCTAGTCAAAATACTTTGTTAGAATAATCATCTTACATAATTTTCATCTCTTTCAACTATTAAATGGTCTATATTAATAATAGTTGAAGGATATCTTTTTAGATTGCATAAAGGAAGGAAAAACCTAGGTATATGGTAGAATAAATAGTTTATATATATGCATATGATAGATTAAAATCATTCTCCATTTTCCTGTTATATAATCACAACACCCTTAAAATCATGCTTATTTTGAAACAGGTCCCATCATCCCCTGTCGGAGCCACTATACCAAACGGAAATGGAGTTGCTTTAAGGTCTGTACCGGGTGGTTTTCCCCCATGTTTCGGCAGTGGAATTCCGAGGCCTCAACATTCTGGCGCTATAAGGAGGGCCCTGTGAATGGCAAAAAGATCTGATAAATATAAAGGTCAATCGAAGAGTCTCTCTCCCTATAGATCCCCATCAACTTCCAAAAAATTATCTAGATCCTCATCTTTAAAATCTGATGTTGATCATCCTTATCCTAAGTCTCCTAGTGATACTCAACCCATATTGTCTCCTGATTCCCATCAAGCCTCCCTAGAAGTTCAGTCTTTGATAGAAAATTTAGAGAGAGTATACATTTTTGCTGAAAACCATGAATCTTTTCAAATATCGGATATCAGTATTTCATCTTCTTTACAACCTCGAAGAATATTAACTCGATCAGAAATTCAAAAGACGGGAATTCTTCCTTTTGAATTTCCCATCGATAGTACTCAAAAGAGACTAAAGAGGATTCAATCAAAGTCAATCACCAACGAGATCTTATCCCATTCAACTCCATTACCTCCACTCCCTTCCACAACATCCATTCCAACAACCAGTGTTACTTTGACTAGTTCTAGTACTCAAACTGCTATCCCTTCAACTAGTCCTAGCACTCAGCCTACCTCTTCTTCAACTCAAACTCCACCCAACCAACCCATTTAAAATCCAATGGAAGGCCAAGTACCTCCACAAAATGTAAATCCATGGAGCAACCCAGGGGCTGTAAACATGCCCTCTTGTCTTCATGCTCTACCAAAATCACTTGAAAGATGGTTACCTAAATTTAATCATGATGATGGCCTTCTGTCAGAAGAACACATTCACAATTTTATGTTAGCCGTCAATCTAATGAAGTAGTTGAAGAGGATTGTGTTGTAAGATTATTTCCATATAATTTAAAAGGATCCGTGGATCCTGGTATTTTTCACCACCTTCCCTCTCTATAAGTAGCTGGAATATGTTCGAAGAACAATTTCTAGCTAAGTTTGGGGATGACAGGACCACTGCTACACTCATCAATGATTTATCAAATCTAAAAGCTAAATTAGGTGAGAAGATAAAATATTTCAATTCAATATTTAATAAATTACTCGATAAAATTCCTGCTACAGCAGTTCCTGGTTCAGAAGTTCAAATTGAGTGGTATATTTCATCTCTTCCATCCAATATAGCTATTTTTGTTGATAGAGAAAAACTGCCAACACTTGCAAAAAACATGAAAGAATCTCTATCTATAGAGAAACGCATAACCTCTCTTGAGAAAAATAATTCTCAAGAAGATCGAAAATCAAAGAAGGTATCTTTCAAATATTATTATAAAACAAAGCTGCCAAAAGATCCTTTTGACGTAGAAGGTCTTCAAAAAGTTTTGAAGACAATGAAAAACGAGATGGAAGATATCAAGAAACAAGTCGCTGAAAATGCTAGCTCAAAAAATACTTTCAGAAACTTTAAGAAAGGTCAGTCCTCTAATACTCAACCTCCAAATATCATATCTAATGTTGAATCTTATCCAGAAACAGAGGAAGAGAAAACAGAGCAAGAAGAAGATGAATAAGAAGAAGAAGTTGAACTAAATGGAATGTGGGATTTCATCCTACCAAATGAAGAACAACATGAAGCTTTACCTGTGAGCACAAGGAGCAAAAATACTACTGAAGCAACGCAGAAAAATCAACAGCAAAAGATTTCATCTCCTGCTAAGGATAAATCAGTAAGCAAAAAGTCTACTTCAAAGGCTGCACAAACAAGTCCTTTTACTTTAGATACTCCACCTGCATCTAAGACAATGGCAGTCTCAAACACTATTGAGTATAATGTAGTTGAAGATATGAAGAAAACCAGGGCCAACATTTCAATTCACGAGCTTACTAAATTGAAACAACAATAGAAAATCTTACTTAGAGACTTAAATATGGTTCCTGCTTCAAACTTACCTGCTCTAGTAATAGTACAAGCTGCTAATGAAATGGATAAGCCACCTTCTCCTTCAACGAAAATATATGCTAAAGACTTGATTATGACAGGTGATCGATCCATCTCTCATACTCCTCCATTTTTCTTAACGTATGATATCTGTAACAAAAACATTCATAATTTTTTAATAGATGCAGGGGCTTCCTCTAACATAATGCAAAAATCAATCTATGCTAAGTTGAACATAACTCCTCAGAGTTCCCCTATTCATATAATGCAACTTGATAGAACCAGAGTAGAGGTGGTAGGAGAAATAAATTTTGTTTCCATCATATTGTCATCAAATCCAAAGATTACTCAAATAATTGATATACTGGTGGTTGATATTCCGGAATTTTATGGCATAGCTTTAAGCCGAGACTGGTCTAAAAAACTTCATGGTTATTTCACAACAGACTGGTCGCATATGTGGTTACCATATAATGGAAAGCCAAATCAAATTCAGGTAAACTGTGAAAATTTCATGAAGCATACAGTCATCGATCTTTAAGGAGTATATGAGCCAGTAGCATTCAATAATAAAATTATTGGAAACTACTCAGCAGGGTCATTTTTGGGAAAATTCAATTCTCAACCATCACCTTTCTTTGATAATGCAGTTGTTTCTCAGCTTGAGAATTTTTCCCAGCCAGATAGTTCCAAATGTATAAATTTTGTAGATAGAACATTAGTTAATTCTTTATTTTAACGGTTCTAAATCTGAAGATGGTGCAAGCGCTGGATGTATTTTAATAAATCCAGAAGGAGAAAATACCATGTTAACCTGCAGATTAGAATTTGATTGTACAAACAATGTAGCTGAATACAAAGCATTAGTTCAAGGTTTGTACAAAGCCATTGATCTTAATACAAAATATCTAAAAGTCCTAGTAGATTCAAAAACCATTATTAGACAGGTAAGAGATACCAGTCATTGTAATTCTAGACATTTAAATCATTACCAATCATTAGTCCAAGAATTAACCATTCATTTCTTAGCCTTCAACATTTCTTTTGTACCTAGAATGTAGAATGCTAGTGCAGATCTACTGGCTAATGTAGCATCAAAGTTAATCCCATCCCAAGGGTCTAGTCCCGGTAGATTTTGTATTTAATTAATTTTTAGGTCATCCATTCCTGATAATATTACCAATTGGAGAGTACGCAATAATGATTCAGATATCATAGATTTCTTGACATCTGAAGGATCTTATGATAGTCAAATTTTGGATGAAAATGAACATGACATTCAGATTAACAAAGAACAAGACGAAAATCCTATTCCTAAGTTGTTATCAAGTTAGAAGACCTATATGATCTTAAAGATATGTTTAAAAGAGTTACTAACTCAAAAACACAAAGCTCTACCTTAAGATTTGAGTTGGTAAATCTAGGAACTGACGAAAAACCTAAAAATGTCAACCTAGCTCTCGGTTTATCTTCCAAAGAAAGATTATCATTTATCAGATTGTTTAGAATGCAAAAAATTATCTTTTCTTGGTATTACACTGATCTTAAAACATATGACACTTTTGTGATTCAACACACAATTCCTATGATCTTAGAATAAAAACCTATAGAGCAGAAATTGAGGAAGATTCATCCAAATCTAGAAAATCAAATCAAAACAGAACTAAACAAACTCCTCAAGGCAAAAATCATATTTCCAGTCCGACATTCTAAATGGGTATCAAATTTGGTACCTTTCAGGAAAAAGAATGGAGATATTAGAATTTTCATTGATTTTAATAATTTAAACAAAGCTTATCAGAAGTACAACTTTCCATTACCAACCATGGAACAAGTACTGCAGACAACAGCTGGTTCTGAACTTATATCCTTTCTAGATGGATTCTCGGGATATAACCAAATTCTTGTACATCCATATGACAGATTGAAAACTACGTTCAGGACTAAGTGGGGAACTTACACCTATCAAAATATTCCATTTGGATTAATTAATGCAGGCACCACTTTTCAGAGAGGTATGGACACAGCTTTTAGGGGGCTCATAAATAAATCAGTGGTTATTTATTTAGATGACATTACAGTCTTTTATAAACAAGTAACCATTCATATGAATGACCTAAAGCAAGTCTTTAAGTGATGCAAAAGGTATGGCATCTCCTTAAATCCAAAGAAATCATTTTTTGCATTAGATGAAGGAAAATTTTTAGGATTCATTGTGTCAAAAAGAGGAATCTATATTGATCCTGAAATAATTGAAGAGATTAAAAGAATTCCTTTCCCTCATAACAAGAAAGCTATACAATCATTTCTTGGGAAAATTAATTTTGCTAAAAGGTTTGTCCCTGAATTTTCGCAAATAGTTTTACCATTACAGAACATGATTAAGAAAAAAGTTGTCTTTAAATGGGGACATAATGAAAGAGAAGCATTTTATTTGATTAAACAATCAATTATCAACGCTCCATTCCTAACTAGCCCCAATTTTCTTAATCATTTTAATTTATACATGTTTTCATCAGATACATCATATGATGTTGTTTTAACACAGGTTAATGACCAACAAATTGAAGCACCAATATCATTTTTCAATTCCAATTTTCAAGGTGCAAAACTAAATTACACATCTGTCGAAAAGCAAGCATTTGTTGTCTTTAAGGCTATAAAGCATTTCAGGCCATTTCTCCTAAAAACCCACACCAAAATCATAGTTCCATTCTCTACAGTAAGACAACTATTGATGCAAAGAGAATTAGGAGAGAAAAGGGCTAACTGGGTTACCGCTTTACAAGAATATGATGTAGAAATTAGACCCTCTAAAATTGTTAGAGGTCAAGGTTCTTGCAGAATGCTTACAGGATCATCCCATCTATCATCAGAAGAATATTCAAGTAACAATGTGCAAACATCAGAGGTAAGCCTCAACAATTCACAATCTCAATATGACGATCTTATATTTTATTTGAATAATGGATATGCTCTAAATCAACTCAGTTACAAAAAAAAAAAGCAGGCTTTGAGATTAAAGGCCAAGCAATATGAATTAATAAACGATGTATTATTTAGGAGAAATTTTGATTCTGTACTTTTAAGATCTTAGAAAAATCGGAAGCAGAGAAAGTCTTGCAGGAACTCCATGATGGACCAACTGGAGGACATTTTGGAGGAAATACAACAACACAAAAAATCTGGCATGCAGGTTACTATTGGCCTACACTTTTCAAAGATTCTCATGAATATGCAAAAAAATAAAAAGTGTGTCAAAGTGCATCTGGAAGACAAAGGAAGCCAGCATTCCCATTACAATCAGTCAATATCGAACAACCATTTGAACAATGGAGATTAGATATAATTGGTGAGATTGTTCCTAACTCTTCCAAATAGCGTAGATATATTCTCACAAATACAGATTACTTTACTAAATGGGTGGAAGCAATTCCACTAGAAGTAGCTAACTCTGAGAATATCATTGATTTCATCGACCAAAATATCATAACTAGGTTTGGCTTACCTACTGTTTTAATGTTTGATAACGCATCTTATTTCTCAGGAACTACTATGATAGAATTTTCAATTAAAAGAGGTTTTAAACTTAAGTATTCTGCTAATTATTACCCTCAGGGAAATGGTCTAGCAGAATCTAGAAACAAGAACTTGATTAGAATAATCAAAAGAACTATTGATCAAAACCAACGAAATTGGCACAAGTCATTAATATTTTCTCTTTGGGAAGATCAAATAAATTAGAAAGCTTCTATTGGCACTTATCCATTCAATCTTGTTTATGGAAAATAAGATGTACTTCCTACCAACGTAGTTATTCCCTCTCTTTCCTTAGTACAATTTATTGATGAATCTCCTGCTTCTTCTTTACAACTTAGACAATTTCAAATTCTTAAGTTAGAAGAAGAAAGATAAAAAGCTAAACATACTCATGCACATCATCAAAAAATAGTAAAAGCCTCATTTGATTCAACTTCTGTTACTCCCAAAAAATTTCAAATTGGCGATCTGGTATTGAAATGAGACAAAGCACATGAGGAAAAAGGTAAACACACTAAGTTTCAAAAACTATGGCTAGGTCCATTTCAAATAATTGAAGAAATAGGCCCATCAACATTCGTATTTAAATATCTATGAGGCAAAAAGGATTCTTTGCCTGTAAATGGGAAGATTTTGAAAAATTACTTTTCATAGGAGGTAACCCCTTCTATTCCCTGTATACTAGTCTCTTTTTCTTTTCCTTAGAAAAATAAAAGTTGCTTGGTAAAAAAAAATTATTTTCAAAATAAAATCTCAGACAATCCTTTTTTAATTTATCGCTTATAGAAATAAAAAGTGTTAAGGAAACAATTGAAATATATGAAAGGCAAATAGATTTTATTTTCACTGAAAGATGCAATTTCACTGAAATTATTTATTCTCTGATGAACTCTCATCCTTATATAGCATGATTATTATGTTATCAATCCAGAAAAGAATCTTTAACATAGTAAAGACTCTTTTACAGAAAAGCAATCTAAAACTCAACATTATCATCCAGAATCCTCAAAAGGACCAATGATTCACCCCATCCGGGAAAACTTATTAATTTTTAAAAGATATTCAAAAAGAATATAACTAGAAAAAACTTAAAAGATAATAATTCTTATCACGAGCTTGTTTACCATGTTCATAGGGAAATAGTTGAACTGACATTACCAATACTGCCTACAGAAAAATGTCCACTGTGGAGATTCCGAACCCAGAAACTCATGACATTACCAATACTGCCTACCAAAATAGGGTAATGAATTGAGATTATATCAAGAGGACAAGAGGTTTCATCAAGAGCCGACTTGATCAGTTTAATTACAACTAGTGAATGGCATTGTCATATTTTGGTTACCAAGCAAAGACAATGGCTTTTAAGTAAATAAAAATATGATACAAAAAAAAAGTTTCAAAAAATTAGAATTTATTTTTGGGAATTGTAAGAAACACTGGATGGGACAATAAATCATTGTTGGGTAAAAGGTAACCCTGCCAAAAGCTTAAATTGCTTATTGGAACATAGGCTCTACCTGTGATAAAAGAGTAAATTTTTATAAAGTTGATCTGTAAGAGCCACCTGATTTATCTTTTTGAACTGAGTAAAGACTGATATAGATTCTCATACTTATATCTTTAAAAGAGGGATTCTTATGAATTATAATCAAGAGCGATTTCATTTCTTAGTAAGATATTATTTGTTTGATATTCATTCCTGCAACTATTTTTATTTCAAAAAAATTTAGTCAGAGATAGTTGGTTCTCCCAAGTAAATCACCAATTTTTGTGCTATACAACACCCCCCAATTATTCTAATAAATGGGGACCCTTTAGAAATAAATAGGAATTTTTTTTTATCTTTTAAAACAAAACTTAGGAAATAAAGTTTTTCTTTGAGTTTTTCTGCTTTATTGCTTAGAGCGCATCGCAAACTGCATAGCTTACAAACCAAAAAGCTTAAAATCCGTTAGGTCACGTGAGATGCGAAACACGCTAATACTTTTTCAGAAGTTATGTTTTAAAACTTGCAAATACACCAATCACCATTATAATTTGTTATCACATTGCACCTCATTTAAAACAATCAAACTTATACAGCAGTTTGGCATAAGTTGAGATTATGCAGACCCAACGAGCCAACAAAGTAATAAATATAAAGCTCTAAAGTCCCATAAAGCATGATCGCTTGACTTCTTGAATGCGCAATTCGCATTTCGCAGAACTTAACCAAAAGCAAATACATTTACCGCATAAGAATTGCAAAGTGCCATGAGGACTGTAATATTCCCAATTAGCCATGAGTTAGTTGGAATATTCAATTTTGTTTTATTGCTTTGTTTAAAGAATAAGAAGACAAAGGAGGTCCAAAACTCTCCTTAATAATGAATAAATCAATGCCAAATGTGAAAGAGACAAATATTGGCAGCTTAATTAAGCACCCTTGGTGTGAAAAGGGCTGGATCATTTTGACTAGGTCAACCTTGACCAAATCTACAACGATGTCATGGAGTAGTGGCCATCAATGAGGGATAGTGCAGTTTTAGATGGAGATGCTTTGTGTGAATGTAGTGATCTTTTTGGATGGGGCTTAGGGTTTGCAAGATCATAACTTATAAAAGGAAGAGTATGAGAGGCATTGTTCATTATGTTATGGTTTATTATATTTTTGAATATATGGTATGTTTAGACATATATCTTTCTCTTGTTTTTTAGCTGAGATAGAGTGTTGTTTAGCATAGGTTGTTCCTGATCGGGAATCCCACCTCTTCCATTGAGGAGCTCTTGGAGGAGTCTTGCACTACATTGTCCACTATCTGGCTTAAGGCTAAGCTTCTTCTTTCAACTATAGTGCATATCCTGTAGAGGGTTTGGTTCTTTTTGCAAGCTATAGCAAGTGGAGACTATATCTCTAGATCTAGGCCATTTCAGTGCTCATTTTCAGTGGAGGAGGTTTCCACTTCATTGGGAGGACAATATTGGAGGGCTTTGAGCTCATTTTCAGATATTGGCATCACGCCAACTATATTTTGATCCCTATAGTGCAATTTACTTCCATATTTGCGTTATTTCTGTACGAGGAGTTGCAGGGTGGTTTGGCACACCATTTGGAGAGTTGATTTTCTAGTGAAGGGGATCTGCCTTTCACTTTGAAAATCTATTGGAGGAGGCTATTCTATTGCTTGTATTAGTTCAGCCAAGCTTTCCAGATCTGTAATTTTCAATAGATCTGCAGTCTTAGATCTCAGATCTACATTTTGTACTTGGTGTTTTGTTGAAACCCCTTGAGGGGTTCTAGAGACGAGCTTGTATAGTGCATGGATCTAATATAGATATATCTTTTGAGGCACATATTGGCTCTAGATCTAATGTATAATCTACTGTTGTTGCAGAGCCAATAAAATAACGATGTAAGGGTTTCCCAGCTTTTATATATGGTTGCAGCACCTCATATTGAGGGATTTTATTCATTGGAGGCTTGTATTTCATGTTATGCATCTTATGGCCCATTTATTATGTATATTTTTCCATTGTAATAACATATGAAAGGTCTCCATATTGGCCTCTTTCTTATTAAATGATGATCTACAATTTTGTTCCAACATTTTTCACTATATTCTTGCTTTTCCCATTTGGGAATATTACAGTGGTATCAGAGCATCATCTTGGCATAGCCTGCGCAGTCTAAAAGCCAATGTGTTTTTTGAAGAAGGAGAGCCTCTTACTGACAGAGAAAAGAGGTATCAAAAGAGAAGACATAGAAATTTTGATTATACAAATGACAAAGAAGATGAGGGTAAAGCCCCTTTATCTAGAGGTGAAGATGAAGGGGAGAAGTTCCCTAAGATACTTCTTAGAGCCATGCAAGACATCACTAGAGAGATCAAAGAGATGAGGATGGACAGATTCAAGGAATCCCCTAAAGGATTTCATCATGGAGAAGGCTCTGTCATGTCTCACCACTGGAATGATCAACCAGTGCATCAACCACAAGTTTCCCAATGCTCTACCATGCCTACATTTTTGGCTGTGGGAAATGAAGGGTTTCAGGAGCAAGAATCCCTTGAAGACTATTTTATGGAGTATGAATCTCAAAATCAGAGATTCAAAGATCACTTGATTTTTCAGGAGTTTTTCAAATAAATGACAATAGAATACCAAGGCATCATCATAGAAGTGGTGGATTCATTCATAATCATGATCGACACCATACTATGGGAGAATTATTTTTACCAAATTTTGACAGGTTGTCCAAGTGTTTTCCCAAATATTGGGTAGAAAAACTTTACATCTACTTTCAGTTGAACAAGGTTCTAGAAATGGAAGCCATTAAGATTGCAGCACTGCACCTTGAAGGTGAGGCACATGACTAGTGGTTCCATGGCTTGTCTACATTGGGTCATGCTAATGTAACTGCTTATTCAGAGTTCACTAGAAGGCTGGTAGAAATATTTGATAGAAGAGATCCTAAAGCACCATTCATGGGGCTTGCAAAGTTGAAACAATCAGGTAATGCAGAAACTTACATCTCTGAATTTTTAAGACTTTATATCATGGTTCCTAATTTATCTACAGCAAGAAGGGTGTACATGTTCATTGACGTTTTAGATGAACCTTTTCATGGGTTGGTTAAGTCTACCAAGCCCACTACCCTACAAGATGCCATTGAAACGGCTAGAGACCTTCAAGATTCCCTACCAAAATCAAAGGCAACATTCCAGCATAAGCCCTCTTTTCCATCAAGGGGAAAAGAAGAGAAGGCTCCTCCTTCAAGGGAGAGTCAATATAAAAAAACTCTTGATGATGATGTCCGGAGAGATCTAAGAAGACGAAAGATTTGCTTCACTTGCCAAGAATCATGGGCACCTAGAAATAGATATGCAGCTGGGAAAACACATTACATAGAGCCCTTCTCAGATGATGAGGAGGAAGAAGAAGATGAACCAAGACGAGCTCACGACATTGACATTGCAGGAGATGAACCAACACCATTAGGAGATGGGAATGGAGCTTTCGCTCCTATTTTAGGGGCTCTTGCATCTTTGAGAGGAGTACCTAACTACTTGACCTTAATATTTCAAGGTTCCATCTTGAATCAGATGGTTTTTGTTTTGGTTGATAGTGGGGCTACCCACAATTTTATTAATGCCCAACTAGTGCAAAGGAGGGCAATACCCACTGATGCTTTTGCGGGATTCTCTATTTTGGTCCCAGGAAATAGAAAAATGCAATGCAGGCATTATGCCCCATCCTTATCAGTCACCATGGGATCTTATACATTGATTGATCACTTCTTTGTGGTTGACATACCTGACATCAATGTGATATTGGGTGTTCAATGGTTGATTACTTTGGGGAAAGTCGCCACTAATTGGGAGGCTTTGTAGATGGAATGGGTGGATAAAAAGAGTGGTACGACTCAAATGATCAAGGGCATGCATACATATCCCTCACACAAAACTTCCACATAGAAATCAGAGATGGATTTGCGGCGCAGTGGAAGCAAGGACCTTACAATCCCATCTATTATGCTTATGAGATTGCTGCATGGGACACTATTATTTAGTGGCAAACCACCTGGGAGGCCACCCGATTCAGCTTTTGTGGGAGACATCTCACAACACGATGCTCCAATCATAGATCTAGGAGGGATGGGATCATTAGAATACCATGAGACAGCGCTGGGAGTCTTAGGTAGGCTCAAGGAGGAGGGAGACATTCTCCCAACATCATCACTACCCACTCTCATTTCAGATTCTGCGCTGTGGGAAGAGAAGCATGGAAGGAATGACCTTCCAACATGTACCTTTGGCATGGGAGATTTCAAGGAGGAAAACAGCCATATGACAGACATTCCTTTTGATAGATCATTAGCGTTGTCACTATGGGAGATTGAGTCATATTGGAAATCCCAACTGTTGGTGGATTATTCCAAGGATCTTCACACATGCATGATACTTGATGACTAGCTACATGAAGAGGGCTATTCAGTCCAAGAAGGAGTCATCTAATATCATGGTAGGATATTCTTATCTAGAGCCTCCAATATCAAGGAGAAGTTACTACAAAGGGCTTATGAAGAGTTCTTTTTCAGCCACACATATTCCATGAGATTCTACAACATCATCATGAGAAGCTATTCTTGGAAGGGCTTTGAAGGAGAACTATATTAGAATTTTCAAAGATGCATGTACCATGTGGATTTGGTGCAGCAACATAACTCTATAAAGGATTTAATTCAGCCATCTCTTTCTTCTTTTGGGAGAGGGGATAGATCTATGCACCACTCCATTTGTTTAAGGAGGAATTTTGGTGAAGAATATGCTCATGTAAATAATGTTTCATTTGATTATTGTTTGCATTTTTTCACCAGGTATATGTAGGCCATAACTCCAAGAAGGAGTACTATACCATATAAACTTCGTGGCCAACTTTGGGCCACAAAAATTTCTGAACATGGCCACTCCCTTGGAGGACAAAGGGATATTTTGTTTCATGATGGGTGCACTCCAAAGGCACCAAACATATCTCACACTTTCAGCCATGGTGAGATAAATTGGGAAGCAAGTAAGTGGTGGGGAAACCACTTACCACATCATTATCTGAGGCAGTTAGGATATTTACTGCGATGGTTCCACATGTGGGACTATAACCCACCTCTATGTGCACAAATTTCTGTTTGCATGTACTTAGTTTTGATCCCATACTTTGATGATGTACTTATACTTTTTATGGGAATGTTTGGAGGGAGGATGGGAGGTATGTATGTGCCCTATGGAATGGATATTCTCCATGTACCTTATGCTACATGTTTCAAGGAGAACATTGGGCAAATCATGTTTGTTTCATTTGAACTATTGTCTCCTTATGGGATGGACTATTTGCATCTCATGAGAAATTTGGAGGAGAAATTCATGGAGGGATGGATTGGTGAACACTTAGCTTATGAGGGAAACTTATCACATGATGGTGTCACCAATGATGGAGGTTTGTAGCACTCACCTTGTCAGTTGCTTGAGGACAAGCAACATTTGGGAAGGGAGGACTGTAATATTCCCAATTAGCCATGAGATTGTTGGAATATTCAATTTTGTTTTATTGCTTTGTTTAAATAATAAGAAGACAAAGGAGGTCCAAAATTCTTCTTAATAATGAATAAATCAATGCCAAATGTGAAAGAGACAAATCTTTGCATCTTAATTAAGCACCCTTGGTGTGAAAAGGGCTAGATCATTTTGACTAGGTCAACCTTGACCAAATCTACAACGATGTCATGGAGGAGTGGCCATCAATGAGGGAGAGCGCAGTTTTAGATGGAGATGCTTTGTGTGAATGTAGTGATATTTTTGGATGGGGCTTATGGTTTGCAATATCATAACTTATAAAAGGAAGAGGATGGCAGCCATTGTTCATGATGTTATGGTTTATTATATTTCTGAATATATGGTATGTTTAGACATATATATTTCTCTTGTTGTTTAGCTGAGATAGAGTGTTGTTTAGCACAGGATGTTCCTGATCGGGAATCCCACCTCTTCCATTGAGGAGATCGTAGAGGAGTCTTTCACTACATTTTCCACTATCTGGCTTAAGGCCAAGCTTCTTCTTTCAACTACAACACAGATCCTATTGAGGGTTTTGTTGTTTTTGCAAGCTGCAACAAGTGGAGACTAGATCTCTAGATCTAGGCCATTTCAGTGCTCAATTTCAGTGGATCAGGTTTCCACTTCATTGGTAGGAAATTATTGGAGGGATTTGAGCTAATTTTTCAGATCTTGGCATCAGGCCAACTATATTTTTATCCCTACAACATAGTTTACTTCTAGATCTACGTTATTTCTGTAGGAGGAGTTGCAGGGTGGTTTGGCACACCATTTGGAGAGCTGATTTTCTAGTGAAGGGGATATTCCTTTAAGTTTGAAGATCTATTGGAGAAGGCCATTCTATTTCTTATATCAGTTCAGCCACACTTTCCAAATCTGTAATTTTCAATAGATCTGCAGTCTTAGAACTCATATCCACATCTTGTACTTGGTGTTTTGCTGAAAACCCTTGAGGGGTTATAGAGAGGAGCTTGTATAGTGCATGGATATGATATAGATCTATATTTTGAGGCACATATTTGCTCTAGATCTAATGTATAATCTACTGCTATTGCAGAGACAATAAAATAACGCTATAAGGGTTTTCTAGCTTTTATATATGGTTGCAGCACTTCATATTGAGGGATTTTCTTCATTGGAGGCTTGTATTTCATGTTATGCATCTTATGGCCCATTTCTTATGTATATTTTGCTACTGTAATAACATATGAAAGGTCTCCATATTGGCTTCTTGCTTATTAAATGATGACCTACAATTTTGTTCCAACATTTTACTATATTCCTGCTTTTCCCATTTTGGAATATTACAGTGGTATCAGAGCATCATCTTGGCACAGTATGTGCAGTCTAAAATCCTATATGTCTTCTGAGGAAGGAGAGCCTCTTACTGATAGAGAAAAGAGGTATCAAAAGAGAAGACACATAAATTTTGATTATACAAATGACAATAAAGACAAGGGTAAAGCCCATTTATCTGGAGGTGAAGATGAAGAGAATGCGTTCCCTAAGATCCTTCTTAGAGCCATGCAAGACATTTCTAGAGAGATCAAAGAGATGAGGATGGACATATTCAAGGAATCCCCTAAAGGATTTCATCATGGAGAAGGCTCTGGCATGTCTCACCACTGGAATGATCAACCATTGCATCAACCAAAAGTTTCCCAATGCTCTACCAGGTATACATTTTTGGTTGTGGGAAATGAAGGGTTTCAGGAGCAAGAACCCCTTGAAGACTATTTTATGGAGTATGAATCTCAAACTCAAATATTCAAAGATCACTTGATTTTTTAGGAGTTTTGTCAAATAAAGGACAATAGAGGACCAAGGCATCATCATAGAAGTGGTGGATTCATTCAGAATCGTGATTGACACCATACTATGGGCACATTATTTTTACCAAATTTTGATGGGTCGTCCAAGTGTTCTGCCAAATATTGGGTAGAAAAACTTGGCATATACTTTCAGTTGAACAAGGTTGCAGAAATGGAAGCCATTAAGATTGCAGTGTTGCACCTTGAAGGTGAAGCACATGACTAGTGGTTCCATGGCTTGTCTACATTGGGTCATGCCAATGTAACTGCTTATTCAAAGTTCACTAGAAGGCTGGTAGAAATATTTGATAAAATATATATCAAGGCACCATTCATGGGGCTTTCAAATTTGAAACAATCAGGTAATGCAGAAACTTACATCTCTGAATTTTTAAGACTTTCTGTCATGGTTCCTGTTTTATCTGCAGCAAGAAGGGTGTACATGTACATTGATGGTTTAGATGAACCTCTTCATGGGTTGGTTAAGTATACCAAGCCCACTACCCTACAATATGCCATTGAAAGGGCTAGAGACCTTCAAGATTCCCTGCCAAAAGAAAAGGCAACATTCCAGCATAAGCCCTCTTTTCCATCAAAGGGAAAATAAGAGAAGGCTCCTCCTTCAAAGGAGAGTCAATATAAAAAACCTCTTGATGATGATGTCAGGAGAGATCTAAGAAGAAGGAAGCTTTGCTTCACTTTCCAAGAATCATGGAAACCTGGACATAGATGTGCAGCTGGGAAAGCACATTACATAGAGGTCTTCTCAGATGCTGAGGAGGAAGACGAAGATGAACTAAGAAGAGGTCACAGTGCTGACACTGCAGGAGATGAACCAACACCATCAGGAGATGGGAATGGAGAATTTGATCCTATTGGAGGGGACCTTGCATCCTTGAGAGGAGTACCTAAGTACTCGAGCTTAAGATTTCAAGGTTCCATCTTGAATTAGAGGGTTTATTTTTTGGTTGATAGTGGGGCTACCCACAATTTTATTGATGCCCAACTAGTGCAAAGGAGGGAAATAACCACTGATGCTTTTGAGGGATTCTTTGTTTTGGTCCTAGGAGATAAAACAATGCAATGCATGCATTATGTCCCATCCTTATCAGTCACCATGGGAACTTATACATTGATTGATCACTTATTTGTGGTTGACATACCTGACACCAATGTGATATTGGGTGTTCAATGGTTGATTACTTTGGGGAAATTCACCACTGATTGGGAGGCTTTGCATATGGAATGGGTGGATAAAAAGAGTGGTAAGACTCAAATGATAGGGGCATGCATACATATCACTCACACACAACTTCCACACAGAAATCAGAGATGGATTTGTGCAGTGGAATCAAGGACCTTACAGTCCCATCTATTATGCTTATGAGATTGCTGCATGGGACACTATTATTTAGTGGCAAACCACTTGGGAGGCCACCTGATTCAGATTTTGTGGGAGAAATCTCACAACATGATGCTCCAAGCATAGATCCAAGAGGTATGGGATCATTAGAAGACCATGAGACAGCGCTGGGAGTCTTGGGTAGGCTCAAGGAGGAGGGAGACATTCTCCCAACATCATCATTACCCACTCTCATTTCAGATTCTGCACTGTGGGAAGAGAAGCATGGAAGGAATGACCTTCCAACATGTACCTTTGGCATGGGATATTTCAAGTAGGAGAACAGCCATATGACAGACATTCCTTTTGATAGATCATCAACACTGTCACTATGGGAGATTGATCCATATTGGAAATCCCAACTGTTGGTGGATTACTCCAAGGTTCTTCACACATGCATGATACTTGATGACTAGCTACATGAATAAGGTTATTCAGTCTAAGAAGGATTCATCTACTATTACAGTGGGATCTTCTTATATGGAGCCTCCAAGCTCAAGGAGAAGTTACTACAAAGGGCTTATGAAGAGTTCTTTTTCAGCCACACATATTCCATGAGATTCTACAACATCATCATGAGAAGATACACTTGGAAGGGCTTTGAAGGAGAACTATATTAGAATTTTCAAAGATGCATGCACCATGTGGAGTTGGGAAAGCAAAATAACTATAAAAAGGAGATAATTCAGCCATATCTTTCTTCTTTTGGGAGAGGGGATAGATCTATGCACCACTCCATTTGTTTAAGGAGGAATTTTGCTAAAGAATATGCTCATGTAAATAATTTTTCATTTGATTGTTGTTTGCATTTTTTCACCATGTATATGCAGACCATAACTCCAAGGAGTATTATACCATATAAACTTCATGGCCAACTTTGGGCCACAAAAATTTCTGAACATGGCCACTCCCTTGGAGGACAAAGGGATATTTTGTTTCATGATGGGTGCACTCCAAAGGCACCAAACATATCTCACACTTTCAGCCATGGTGAGATAATTTGGGCAGAAAGCAAGTGGTGGGGAAACCACTTACCAAATTGTTATATGAGGCAGTTAGGGGATTTACTATTCTAGTTCCACATGTGGGACTATGACCCACCTCCATATGCATAAATTTCTGTTTGCATGTACTTAGTTTTGATCCCATACTTTGATGATGTACTTATACTTTTTATGGGAATGTTTGGAGGGAGGATGGGAGGTATGTATGTGCCCTATAGGATGGAGATTCTCCATGTACCTTATGCTACATGTTTCAGGGAGAACATTGGGCAAACCATGTTTGTTTCATTTAAACTATTGTTTCCTTATGGGGTGGACTATTTTCATCTCATGAGAAATTTGGAGGAGAAATTCATGGAGGGATGGATTGGTGAAAACTTAGCTTATGAGGGAAGCTTATCACATGATGGTGTCACCAATGATGAAGGTTTGCAACACTCACCTTGTCATTTTATTGAGGACAAGCAACATTTGGGAAGGGAGGACTGTAATATTCCCAATTATCCATGAGCTAGTTGGAATATTCAATTTTTTTTTACTGCTTTGTTTAAATAATATGAAGACAAAGGAGGTCTAAAATTCTCCTTAATAATGAATAAATCAATGCCAAATGTGAAAGAGACAAATCTTGGCAGCTTAATTAAGCACCCTTGGTGTGAAAAGGGCTGGATCATTTTGACTAGGTCAACCTTGACCAAATCTATAGTGTTGTCATGGAGGAGTGGCCATCATTGAGGGATAGCGCAAGATGGAGATGATTTGTGTGAATGTAGTTATATTTTTGGATGGGGCTTAGGGTTTGAAATATCATAACTTATAAAAGGAAGAGGATGGCATCCATTGTTCATTATGTTATGATTTATTATATTTCTGAACATATGGTCTATTTAGACATATATATTTCTCTTGTTGTTTAGCTAAGATAGAGTGTTGTTTCTCACAGGTTGTTCCTGATCGGGAATATCACCTCTTCCATTGAGGAGCTCTTGGAGGAGTCTTGCACTACATTGTCCACTATCTGGCTTAAGGCCAAGCTTCTTCTTTCAACTACAGTGTAGATCCTATTGAGGGTTTGGTTTTTTTTGCAAGATGCAGCAAGTGGAGACTAGATCTCTAGATCTAGGCCATTTCAGTGCTCATTTTCAATGGAGGAGGTTTCCACTTCATTGGGAGGATAGTATTGGAGGGATTTGAGCTCATTTTCAGATCTTGGCATCAAGCCAACTATATTTTGATCACCACAGCACAGTTTACTTCCAGATCTGCGTTATTTCTGTAGGAGGAGTTGCACGGTGGTTTGGCACACCATTTGGAGAGTTGATTTCTTAGTGAAGGGGATCTGCCTTTCACTTTGAATAAATATTGGAGGAGGTTATTCTATTTCTTCTATCAGTTCAGCCACACTTTCCAGATCTGTAATTTTCAGTAGATATGCAGTCTTAGATCTCAGATCTACATCTTGTACTTGGTGTTTTGTTGAAAACCCTTGAGGGGTCCTAGAGAGGAGCTTGTATAGTGCATGGATCTGATATAGATCTATATTTTGAGACACATATCAGCTCTATATATAATATATAATATACTGATGTTGCAAAGCCAATAAAATAACGCTATAAGGGTTTTCCATCTTTTATATATGGTTGCAGCACCTCGTATTGAGGGATTTTCTTCATTGGAGGCTTGTATTTCATGTTATGCATATTATGGCCCATTTCTTATGTATATTTTGCTACTATAATAACATATTAAAGGTCTCCATATTGACCTCTTACTTATTAAATGATGATCTGCAATTTTGTTCCAACATTTTTCACTATATTCCTGCTTTTCCCATTTTGGAATATTACACAACCGCAATTAGAGAAATTCATCAAAGAAGCATTGGATGTAAATGCTATGTTAAAGAAACAACAGAAATTATTTTTCCAACAAGCTTCTATTATTGACTCTTATTGTGACTCAAAATAAATACTGATCCAACAAGTAACTATCCAGAAACTTGAATGTGAGAAGCTCGAGAAGAAAATCAGCGAACACATTCAATCGCAAGCATCAGACTCAGGAAAGGAAGCTAATCTACCCCACATAGATAATTTTCATAAGGAGATCATATTCAAGGATTGGGAAGCACAAATAAAGGAGGCAGAGAAAGCAGCAACGAAATCCACAAGATTATCAAAAGAAATTATTGAATTTGTATGTGAACAGCTGGTGAAAGCAGAACTTATCAAAGAGTACACATCTGAAGTGTTCTCAGAAGTAAAACAGCTAGAATCACAGTGTCAGCAAAAGGCAGGCACACAGGATGAAATAATTAAAAAGGTAAATAAGTTTGATCAAGAAAATTATTGGAATTTTCTGATCAAACCTTATCATCAATATCAGATCCTCCAGTCTTTAACAGATTCAACAAGAAGATCGCAGCCAGTAATTTCAAACGCAGTATTCAAGGGATAGGTCAGATCGAGGATAACGCAGACAGCTTAGCTCAAGCCCATTCTTGATATTTATCAACTTCGTGACCAAATCCAAAATAAACGGCGGAATTCATAAATCAATATTGTTACTTTATTTTCCTAGATTGTAGTTTAAATTAGTCTTACGAGGATGGTTTTTTGAAACCTCCTCTATATTTTTGTAATAATCTATTTTAGAACATAGTTAGTTTAGTATTTAAACAACTCTCATACATTTAGAGAAGGGTCCATAAATTTGTCAAAAAAAATTGCAAAGAATGCACTATTTTAAGTTTGTGAATGTTTTGATGAATTAATGAAACACATCTGTTATCTTTTGACAATTAAAGTTGTTTAATTGATGTTGCACTATTGTCCTCTTTAAATTGCTTGAAAGTGAAGAGGATCAGATCAATTAATGTAAGTTTACATGAGTAGAACTTCATACATGTGGTACTTTTATTCACTTGTATTAAGTCTTACTTTATAGATTGAAACGCTATTATAGATGAATGTTACATGCACTTCTATTCTAATATTTTTCTATGATTTCTTATTGAATGTATAATCACACATATGAATACAATATATTTTTCAAAATTCTTCTAATCAAACTACTTTGTAGGAATAATCATCTTACATAATTTTAATCTCTTTCAACTGTTAAATTATCTATATTACTAATAGGTGAAGGATATCTTTTTAGATTGCATAAAGGAAGAAACACCATGGGTATATAGCAGAATAAATAGTTTATATAGATGCATATGATAGATTAAAATCATTCTCCATTTGCATGTTATATAATCACAACACCCTTAAAGTCATCTTTATTGGGAAACTGGTTCCATCATCCCCAGTCAGAGCCACTACACCAAATGGAAAAGGAGCTGCTTTAAGGTCCAGACCGGGTGGTTTTCCCCCATGTTTTAATAGCAGAATTTCGAGGCCTCAACAACACCCCATTACAGTGTTGGCCATGCATGCAATTAGGGTGAAGTCTAATTCAAATTTTTAGGAAATTTCTTCACCTCCTGGTCCTCTTGAAGGCTTATTTTTAGACTTCTTGTGTGGACACTTGGTTTCATAGTGCACGAATTCATGGCAATGAAAACATTTTATCTTACTTATATCCTTCTTCTTGAAATTGTTTTGGCTAGACTCTAGTTTTCTTTGGGCCTTCTTTCCCTTGCCTTTATTTCCCTTCTCAACCAAGGAAAAAATCTCTTCCTCCTCATATTTGGATGTCACTCCATCTCTAGGGTTCCATTGAATTTCTTCCTGCACCAAATCAAACCAAAGTCTCTCATAATTTGGTAATTTATACCTTCCATTTACAGAGCTATGGTATTTGTGCCAGGATTTTCGAAGGCTTGGGAGAGCTAAGCTCACTAGTTCTGAAGAGTGAATATTTTCTCCAACTCCTCCGCGCACATGTCAACAATAAGTGAACCTGGGGAGGTAATGTGGAATGGTTTCTCCTTTCTACATGTGGATGTTTTTGAGCTTGTCCCTCAATGCCAATTTCTTAGCATCACTTCTATTTTCGAATAATTTAGTGAGGGTATTCCACATAGAAAATGGAGTCTCCTTTCCATGTAAATTTGAGACTATGTGGTCTCTCACACCCTCCAAGATGATTCGCCTGGATTTTACAGTATTATTCTTCCGATGGGATAATTGTTGTTCATATGATGTTGTTGGTTTTGGAATGTAAATTTTGGTGTATTCCAACACTCCATTATCATCGAGCACTACTTCCATCATGTCCTTCCAAGCTATGAAATTTGAGGTTCCCTCAAGGGAATACTCTAATATCAACTCGTTGAAAGACATTTTCCCGCATGAAAGCAAATTGCTTCACTGAATCTGCAAATCGAAATATCTAAAGGATAGGCTCTATAGACGGGTTTCTATTGTGATTTATTCTTTGATACCATGTAGAAATTAATAGAAATTTTCTACTACTAATGTAGTTGAATTGAAAATAAGAGATTACAAATTTCCTCTATTGTTTTGTGGAATGGAAATCACAATTTAGAAACACATGCAATGACATGAAACCATTAAAATGCCACAAGTAAACAATGATTTACAGGGGAACCCAGCTAGGAAAAATCCCTCTATTGATTTTCATTAATCAAATGAGAATGAGAAATTATTCAATGTATTTCTTCGATCCTAAAGCACACCCTGCATTGTAAACATGTTCTCCTACTAATTGTCCTGCTTTGGCCAACGCTAAGCCAATTCAAGGCTCCAACTTTCTCCTCTTTTATTGTGCAATCCTGGAGTAAATTAGCTACTAAAAGATAGGAATTTTCTATTATTTTCTTGAGAAATACCCAAGGAATTATTCACCTGCTTAACTACCAACCTATGCACTCAACTAGTATACAATTGATAATAACAATGTTCCTTTTCCTCCACTCCAACTAGGAAATTCGAATTTCATGCATGTCTGGGCTATTTTTATTTTATTGACTAGTTTAACTAAGAGATCACTGAGTTAACAATAGTTATACTACTCAACTGGCTCAACTAGTTACTTGAGATTAGTTAACTGAGTCAAACTGAAAATAACTAAACTATATTGCTAAATTTTAGCAATCACTACATGAAAAACTCTATTTCTATCCTATAACTTGATATTACTGAGTAAAATAGTAGACAAAGCCATTTCCCACAAGTTAACTACAATCTAAGTCATCTTGCTGATGGGGAAAATCGAATTACTAAATTTTACTAAGGCACAAGTCAAATTTATCCTTTCTTGCTACAATTTCTAACACACTCAATACCCAAAATTAGCATGAACCCATTGAAATGGCAGTAAAACACCACTTACCTCCATGTGCAACACTTAAGATACAATTTGCAACACAAATTACGACACCAACAAAAAAGTGCATAAAACTTTGGAAATGAGTCTAGTCCATGTCTCTATGATATATAGGACCCCTTAGTACCTATTTTTCCTCTTAAAAATGCGTTATAACTCCCTTACACAAATTTTGAAACTTCCCTTACTAAAAGATGACACTTACGACAATAAGAAAAAGTGAAAATGACACTTACAAAAGCTAAATAAATTGGAAGCGACACATGTTATAGCAAAGAGAACGCAAAAGTGACACTTGTTAAATTAAAAGAAAGCAAAAATCACAACCAACAAAGTGAAAGAGACACTTATGAAATAAAATTTGCGTAAAAGCGACAATTGGGGAAACTCAATGGAATGATTATACAATTGCAACTAAGAGCGAGAGAATGACTGACTCACAAGATTACATGCTCACTTTCAACTAGTATCGTGCATTGGCTGTCAACAAGAATTGCACAGTCACTGTCTTCAGCATCTACGCAGTCACTATCAACAAGGATTACACAATGCTTGAATTTCTAACGTACACATTGACTGTTAGGCTTCCTTGAAAGAAGAGTTCTTGTAGATTCCTCAAAGGATAAACATGTGTAAGCGACTTTGATAGTTATCTTGGGAAACATCAACCAACCATGAAGCGACTATGAACAATCAAGGAACAGTAGATCATAGGATCACAAGTAGGCTCCAAAATTCAAGTGTAAGAAATTTTTTGGACGGTGTTTGTTGTAGTGACATCACCTTGGATACCTCTATGCTCAATCTAAGGTAAATCTTATGAAGTGATCTTGAAAATTAAAGGTCAATGTTACCATTAATTGTAACCATTGAACCTCTAATACAACATCAACACAACCCATTTGTATTGTAATCATGGGACTATATAGTAAACAGTCCTCCATATTGAGGTTAAAACTATGGAAATTCCCTGAGAAAATTATTGTACCTCCATCTACAATCATCACTACAAAGTCTAGTGTTGGATAGATCAAAAAATTGAGATGTTTTGTTCATTTGTAATTGATGAAGTTATGGGTACTTCCATATTCAATTAACACTATTTACTTTTTATTTTCGATGTCTCCTTTTATCTCGAGGGTTTGTGGAGTACTAATGTCAGCCAAAGCATGACAATATATTGTTGGAGAAGTATCTTCTATCTCTAAATATCGTGACAATGCCAATTCTTGATATTATTCCACTTCATCTTTTATGTGTAATAATTTATTCTCACCACATTTATGCCCCTTATTGTACTTTCTATCGCAATTGAAACATATCCCTTTTTCGCTTATTTCATCCATTTGTTGAGATGTCAACCTTTTTGGTTGAGTGAGGTTAGGAGAGAGAGCATAATGTTCTCTATAGTTGTTGGTGACCAATTTTATAGTTGCCATATTTTTGCTTTCAACTTTTCTCACTATAATAAAAGTATTCTTTATGGATTTAGGTTCAAAGAGACACACCTCATGCTGGATTATTTCCTTTAAAGTTACTATAAATATGTAAGACAAAATTTTCTTTGAAATTTTCTTTACCATGCGACTCAAATTTTGGAATTATTGAATGTTCCCTATGATTGGAACTTTTGTTGAATATTTACCAATTGACCAAAGAATGTATTGCTCTTAATTATCCCCAAAATTCGGTATCAATTCCTCTATAAAAATGGACCAATATATAACAAAATCCTTTTACCTTTCACAAAGCTATTGATACCATACATGTTGGTCTTGTTCTAAAAACATGGATGCAATACTTACTTTTTGTAATCATGCCACTTGTTAGAAAATCAGAAAGGTAGAAACATTTTCTTTTCTTGATAATTACTTGTGATTTATTTTCATTCTTATTATCTTATTTTATTTTCTTATCATCAAGCAACTACCAAAACTTAAGTGCATGAATATCAAAACATTAAGAACATGATATGTAGGCTCTCAGCGAAGGAAAAACCCCTCTCCTAGGGGAAAACCAAAATTTCTCCTCTTCCTTTAGAACCAAATCAAATGATACAACCAAGACCCTTGACCAAGACAAATACCCCCTCCAATCCACCAAGTCAGCCTCCCAAGAAAGTCCTTCCAATCAGCTTCTGATAAAAAATACTTAACCATCTTCAATATTGAATCAAAAATAAATTTCGGCCTTACTGCATCAGAATTTCATCCTTGTTGGAGACCTCCAATTTCATCCCCTTCTGTAACTCATAATTTCATGCTTTTGAACCAAAAATAAGAGAAAACGGCCTTATATACTTCTCTAGGGTTTGTCCTTGCTTCGTTAGGGTTTTATTCTTCTTTTTCAAGTCTTATTTCTTGCCTTCACACTTCCTTCAATTGTAGATCGAACTCTTTATGGATTGGATGCCACAATAGGTCGAATTGCACTTCTATGTATAGTCTTTATGTGTGGTATAATTCCATTAACACTATTACTGATGAAATAGGTAACCGCACTGTTACCTACTTTTTTTTGGTAGAATAAAAAGCACCCGATTTTCAAAAGTGGTGATGCAGAATCACCCCTTTTTTTTGTGCACATTTTGACACTCTAATATTTTTATTTATGAAGTATGAATATTTGTTTTAAAATGTTAGTGATTTTCATGATAATTTTGAAACGTATTCATGCAGCATCAACTTTTTTTTTTAGAGCGGTGATTTTCATGCTAATTTTGAAACGTATTCATGCAGCATCAACCTTTTTTTTTTAGAGTGGTGATTTTCATGTTGGTAATAAAACACAAAACTTAGATAAAACACACACACACACACATATATATATATATATAAACAATAAAAAAAACCAATAAAAATGTAAAAATAAAAACAAAATAAACTCGTAAAAATAAAAAAATTTAAACAAAAATAAATAAATAAATAAAAAACAAAAAAAAAACAAAAATATTCGAAAATTATATCAAAAGAAATGACAAAATTTGAAAAAAAAACACATAATTTAAAGAAAAAAAACAAAAATTAACCAAAAAAATTAAAAAAAAAAACATCAAAAACATTTTTTTCTAAGTTATTAAAAAAAACCATATAATTAAAAAAAAAATTAAAATAGAAAATTTAAAAATAATTTAAATTACAAAATTAAAATTTAGATAAAAAAAAATAAAATACAAAAAAGAAAAAATTAAATTTAAAAATTTAAATTAAAAAAATAATAATAAGAAGAAGAAAAAAATACAAATTTAAAAATTTAAAAATAAATAAATAAAATTAAAATTGAAATTGAAAAAGAAATTTAAAATAAAAGAATTAAAATAAAAATAAAAATAACTATTATTAAAAAAAAAAAAATGAAAAAAACCACGTGCAAATAATTAAAAAACAAATATCCATAAATTTGTTGTTTTTTTTTAAATGAAACAATTTATAAATTTTCAAAATGAAAAACTAAATAAACTAAAAGATTAAAAAATAAATTAAATTAAATTAAAATTTAATAAATAAATTTTAAATTTTAAAAAATAATTAATATAAAATATTAAATTAAAAAAAAAATTAAAACAAATTAAATTTAAAATAAAAAAAATAAAAAAAATAAATAAATCTTTTATAGTGGTGGCGCTGCCAATCGACCTCCCGCCCAGGTGGCAGCGGAGGTCGCCCGCTTGGCAGGCAGGGAGGCTGCATGCATCCCCCCGCCCGCCCAGTAGCCGGCCTCCACTGCCACCTGGGCGGGAGGCCGATTCCGAGAATCACCCTCTCGCGGCAGGAGGCGGTAGGGCGATTCCTGGAATCGACCTCCCGCCGCGGAAGGGCGATTCCCGGAATCGGCCTCCCGCCCACCCAGCGGCTGGCCTCCTCCACCACATGGGCGGGAGGCTGATTGGCGGCACCATCACAATCAAAAAATTCTTTTTATTTTTTTATTATTTTAATTTTTAATATTTATTTTTTTTAATTTGATATTTTAAAAAAAAAAAAAATTAAGTTCAAAAAATTTAAATTTTTTTTTTTAATTTAATTTTTATATTTGAAATTTAATTTGTTTTAATTTTTTTTGTTTTTTTGTTTTTTTTTCTTTTTCTTTCTTCTTCTTCTTCTTTTTTTTTTTTTATATTCATTTTTTTGTTTTTAATTTTTTTTTCTAAATTTTGTTGATCATTTTTATTAAATTTTGTTTTTATTTTTTTTTTATTTTTTTATTTTTTTTTAAAATTAAATTGTATGTTTAGTTTTTTCATTTAATTTTTTAAAATTTAATAAATTTTGTATTTTTTGTTTTTAATTTATTTGAATTTAATAATTTTTTTTTTAATTTTTTTAATTTTTTATTATTATTTTTTTAATTACATAAAAATTTTATATTCTTATATTTCAATTAAAATTGTGTATTTAAAATTATATATATATTTTTTAAATTAAACTTAATATATTCAAATTAATTTGTTTTTTATTTATTTTTTATTTAATATATTTTTTTAATTTATTTTTTTCAATTTTTCATTTTATAATTGATTTTTAAACTTTTTTAAATTTTCATTTTAACAATGTTTTTTTATTTTGTTTTATATTTTAATTTATTTTTTTTCAAATTTATTTGTTTATTCCTCTATTTATTAAAATTTAGTATTTTTGTTTTTAAATTTAATTTATTATTTTAATATTATTATTTTTTTTAATATATATATATATATATATATATATATATATATATATAATATATATATATATATATATATATATATATATATATATATTAATTTAAGTTTATATATATATATATATATATATTTTTAATTTAAGTTTATATATATATATATATATATATATATATATATATATATATATATATATATATATATATATATATATTATTTTTTATAATTTAAATTTAATTTATTTTTTAAAATTTATTTGTTTTTTTAATATATATTTTTAAATTTAATATTTTGATTGTATTTTATTTTTCATTTTTTTACTTTTAATTTAAATAATGTATTTTTTTTAATTTTTATTTAAAAGTTTTAAAATTATTAAAATTTAATATATTTCTTTAATTTTTTTTTTTTTTTTTAATTTAATAAACATTTTCTTTTTCTTTTTTAAATTTAATTGCTATATTTTATTTTTTATAATTTCTTTCTTTTTTTAATTTTTTTTTTTTTTAATTTAATATTTTTATTTTGTTTTTATTTTTATTTTTTTATTTCTATTTTTTTGAAATTTTAATCTTTAATTTTTTTTTCCCTTAAATTTTAGGTTTTTTTTTAATGTTTGAATTAAAATTTTTATTTTGTTTTTATCTTTTATTTTTTTATTCATATATATTTTTAATTTATTTTTTTCAATTTTTCATTTTTAATTGATTTTTAAAGTTTTTTAACTTTTCATTTTAACAATGTTTTTTTTTTTTCCTTTATATTTAAAATTTATTCTTTATTTCAAAATTTATTTGTTTATTCATTTATTTATTAAAATTTAATATTTTTCTTTTTTTAATTTAATTTGTTATTTTAATATTAACATTTTTTTTAAATTTAGTAGAATCTAATAAATATATTTTTAATTTAAGTTCATTCATATATATATATATATATATATATATATATATATATATATATATATATATATTATTTTTTATAATTTTAATTTAATTTATTTTCTAAAATTTATTTGTTTTTTCAATATATATTTTTTTAAATTTAATATTTTGATTGTATTTTTTTTTTCATTTTTATTTTTAATTAATTTTTCATTTTTTTACTTTTAATTTTAATAATGTATTTTTTTTTTAATTTTTATTTAAAAGTTTTAAATTTATTAAAATTTAATATATTTCTTTAAATTTAATTTTTTTTTTTAAATTTTTTTTTTTTAATTTAATAAACATTTTCTTTTTCTTTTTTTAAATTTAATTTCTATATTTTATTTTTTATAATTTCTTTCTTTTTTTTTTAACTTTTTTTTTTTTTTTAATTTAATATTTTTATTTTGTTTTTATTTTTATTTTTTTATTTCTATATGTTTTGAAATTTTAATCTTTAATTTTTTTTTTTCCTTAAATTTTAGTTTTTTTTTTAATGTTTGAATTAAAATTTTTATTTTGTTTTTGTTTTTATTTTTTTATTCCTATATATTTTTAAATTTTAAGCTTTAAAATGTTTTTATTTTTAAAATTTATTTTTTTCTTAAATTTTAGGTTTTTTTTAATGTTTGAATTTTAAAAATTAAAAAATGTTATTTCTATTTTTAAAAATGTCAAAAATATGACACAATTTTTTTTTTGTTATTCCAGCATCAACTGGTTTTGTTTTGAGGGTGTTTTTTCAATCCATTTTTCAAGAAACAATTTTGTTTTTAGCATAATTTTATAAAATGTTGAAATTTGACCTTCAAAAAAACCAAGTGTGTTCTGGAATACACTTGTTTTGTTTTTGGGGTGTTTTTTCATGTTTTTTGAGTCTTTTTGGGCTAGAGTTCCCGTTTTGAGGTCAAGTTACCTATTTCATCGGTAACAGTGTTCATTTATGAGGTCGACTTGAATATAGGGCGGGTCGTCTTGGTGGAGGAGCCATAATTGACCAAATTACAAAAAAATGTTTTTTCTTCTTTGATACAAAAATACCAATGAGGGTGTATTACATGATGACAAGGACTATGACACAACCATAGAAGCACTCAATGGGTGCTTTGACCTAGAAACATAATAAAATGATCATGAAACCCATGCTTATAAATAATTTTTCTTTGACAATATTTCTTCTTCTTTTTTTCTTTTGACAAATACATTATATCATGACCTAAACAGTATTTATCATGATCGATACTAGTTAAATTTTCAGCACCACTTGTTATAAATAAAATTATTGCTCCATCCGGAATATCCATGTTATAGGATTATTACCATGGAAATTCCTCATATTTATCTTCAGAATGTAGTAGTTCCTTGGAGTTGACTTGAAGCCTTGATGATGTGGATATTCGATTGAAAATTCATGATTATGGTTCTATGGTTCAATATACATGCTCTCCAATTGTGATAAAATACTCCCTATATGTGATTGATTCTCAATGCCATGAGTCAACTTATGTTCATGATTTCCTTGGATCTTTGTATCCTTTTATGGGAGATCCATAATAGAATGGTTTGTGATTATTCTATGGATTTTTTTTATTTCTTCCTTGTTTTATTTCATCTTCTTTTCCATTTCATCCATCATTTCTCTTTTGAGGTTTTCTTGATAACATGTTAAATCCACCTTTTTCAACATACAACCATCCATTTTGTTAACTTTATTCTATAATGGGGAGAACCTAAATTATAATTCCTCACTTTCTTCGTAACTCCTCGATGACCCTTTAGGAGGTTTAATTGGTGAAGTAGCTTTTATATCTTTCTTTGGAGCCATGTGATTAAATAATAATAGTGCTCCTCTTTACCACAATTTCTAGTCACCAAAAAATGGATTTTCTAATCAAAAGTTATGTTATTTGTATTTTATGTACCTTTAGAACTTTAATTTGGAAAATATCTAAATGGATGAAACTTTTTTTTATATATCTATGATATTTTATCCCTTATAAATAAGAGACTTTGGTTTGTAATATAGTGATATGTCTTCTCAGCAATTCCATAGGTCTGACAAGTATTTGATGTATCAAGTGAAAGTTATGGTAACTTTCCTAAAACTTGTTAATTTTTGGAATATTATAAAGAGAAAACTTTTATAGTGTGTCACAAGTCTAATTCTTCAAATATAACTCTAAAATATTACCTAATTTACTTATGTATGTATCATAAGATGTATGAAAGTTTCACTATCTAAAAAGTCACAAGAAAAAAATTATAAAAAAAATACCAAGTTGACTTGTTTGAAATTGATTTCAAGAAAATTCAAAAAAAATCAGTTCTATAGGGTATATCTCCAAAAGCATAGTGAATAAAACTCTAGAAATTTTTAAAAAGTTACCTATATTCCACTCCTCTTTCTCCTCAACATTTCAAGATATGAAACATCCATGCAAATAAGTGATAGTGAAAATACCAAGCTAGCTTGCTTGAAATTGATTTTAGGAGCATTAAAGAATCCTTACTTCCTTAACACATGTCTCCAAAAGTATAGTGAACCAAATTTTGAAATTTGTATCGCATGTACCTAGCGATCTCAACTTTTTCCCCTAAAAAAATTTCAGACATTAACATCCCCGAAAAAGTTATATCAAAAATGCCAAACTGACCTGTTCGAAACTGATTTCAAGAGAATTCAAGAACCCTAACTTCCTCATAGCATATCTCAAAAAATATGGTAGACCAAGTTGATTCTCAAAAAATTTCTCCATTTCACCCTCATTTATTTCATTTTCCTTCAATATTTACCATATTTTGCAACTCCATAACGACGCACTAAGACCAGCTTCATGATTAAATATGGGATTAGACATTATTTTCCAATACATTTATTTTGGAATTTTGAGTAAATTTGTGGTTAAATATTAGAAAAATTACATTTATTCACTTATATATATAATTTGTGGACCACCTTCATGATTAAATATGGGATTAGACATTATTTTCCAATACATTTATTTTGGAATTTGAGTAAATTTGTGGTTAAATATTAGAAAAATAACATTTATTCACTTATATATAGAATTTGTAGTAGGTATGTATTATATTCTTTCCACAACTATCCCATGTCGGGGGGTTTAGAGAGGGGCAGTAGCCCCCCTGTACAGGGTCCAGGGTAGCGCCCCAAGAAAAAAAAATTATGCAGACCCAATAATAGTTGGGTAGACCCAAGGATGGGGGACAGACACAAAGATGGTGTGTGGACCTACCCATGGTTTTGTGCATGGTTTTTTCACATGGTTTTTGGCATGATGGTTTTCTTCCCATGGTATTTTGTAGATTTGGTCAAGAGAACTATGGTTATGTTCAAATCCAGGGTTAAAGGATTTGGGTTTATGAATACTTCAGCATGTATATATATGTATTGTAAAATTAAAAGGAATATAATAAAAAAATCAATCTGGCAATCCTAGTTTTGGGATCCAGGGGAAAATCTATGTTTATATTTTTTTATGTTCTTTCCATTGTATATTTTATGTTTTAAGAATTTGTTTGCAGGTAATTTTTGTACAAGGTTAAAACCTAAAATTTGGATGAGTTTTGTGATGTGTGTAGGCATATTTGAACATTCCAAGAAATTCATATTTGGCCTCTAAGTATTAAATTTGAATTTCCTCTTTAAACTCTTGAAGATTTGAGGAATATTTGGGATCATTGATCAAGAACATTTCATAGAGAAGAATCATGGAAGTTTTCATGTGTGTCTCCTATCAAATCTATGAGAGATTTGTGAGGATATGAAGAGATGTCAATTACTATATTTTAACACATGGTTGCAACCACACGAGACATTTGCGGATCTATATTTATGAATCTTAGTTTCTGTATAAATAAGAGTGTATTCTCCTCTAAAAGGTGTGCTAAGTGTGGGAATGCTAAATCTATACGTATGCTTGATGTTATGAATATTATTGATGTTAGTACAACTTTTTGATATGGTTATGCTAGTATGATGAGATATGGTGTTTTTCTTCCTGAAATTTCCACCTCTCATGCACTCTAGGATGGCCACCTAATGAGCATGGGGTGTATTTTAATGTTTCATTTTTGCAAGATAGATTAGTTTATTTTATTCTCACTTTATGCAATTTCTATTACAAGTCCTTTGATAAGATGATTTGTTGTTGATTCCATTTATGTTCCTTTGAAGATCAAGCACTTGATAAAACCAAGAACAACCAAAAATATTTACTTTATTGTTTTCATTTCATAGATCCATTGTTTTTCAATTCATGTTAAAAATCATTGTTTTCAATTTGTTTGATTTTAGATTCATAGATAGTTATGAATGATTCTAGTTTTATAATGCACACATTGACAATTTCAATTGATCTCTCACTCTCTTTAGAATAGGTTGTCTTTAAATTTCATATTTTAAGAATTAAATGCTTTCTTAGTATAGGATTTAAAGCTTTCTAAATTAAATTTACTTTCATGTCATTAGAATGGATTTACTTTCACTTTGATAAGATAGATTTACTTTCCTATTGATAATATAGATTTACTTTCATGTCACTAGAATAGATTTATTTTCATGTCAATAAAATAAGTTTACTTTCATGTCAATTTCCATTTTGATTTCATAGATTAAAGATTATTTTCCAAGTTTCAAATTTGATACTTTTGAAAAAGGAAATGTGTGCATACTTATTTTAGACATATTCATAAATAGGTTTAAATAGGTTAATTTTCACAATAATTTTAAATAGGTTAATTTTCTCTTAAATTTGAAATTTGATTATGAGCATATATTGTGCAAGTGTACTTCACAAGTATACAAACCTAGATTGACATTTAATGAAATTAATTTAACTCACAACTAAATTACCCAACAGTATATTTTCTCAGTTATGGAACAAGAAAGAATGGAACCCCTTTTCCTCCTAGTGGCCCAGTGATAACACAAATCGATAGCCTACTATTGGTTATGTTTGACTACCTCAACTCTTAACTAGAGTTACAATATAGACTCTTTTATAGTATTATACATCATAATCACATGGCTAGCCCATTTTTCATGTATAATGCGGGCTGACATGGCCTCATCTCGAATTATGGTGGTGAAAACAAGAAGTTCAACTTCTAAGTGTCATAACTTTTGCATATGAACTTCGTTTGACGTTATTATTGTGTCGTTGTAAAGATATGTGTGTAGAATAGGAATAAAAGTGCAATTGTATAGCGGAGAATATTTAACCCCAAAAAATTTTGTTTGATGCCTCAAAATTCTCATGGAAGGTTTAAGGCCCTGTTTTAACAAACTAGGTCCTGCCAGTAAAAATGGCCTTGTGAGCTTATTCCTCCACTTTTCCCACTCTTAAAGCATCGAGATTGATGAAAAAAATATAATGATCCAATCTGGATCAAAAGGAGACCCTAAAAACATGAGTAAACAGGGGTTACTCGTGATGAAAATTGACACATATGAGTCAAAAAGTGCAAAGACAAAGTGGTGTCAGAGTATGAGCGAAAAATGTGAAGAAATTAAATTTAAACAAGAAGAAACTTGACAACTTGTGGAAAAAATGGCTTCCGGATGAAGTATCAAATATGTAAAAACTAAGACAGACAAATTATAGAGCTCAAAGAGAGCTTTCTAGAAGTTTTAATAGTTCATAAAATGGATCCAATATGAGACCACAATGGCCAAAATAAAAAAATAAAAAATGATGGATTTTTCCTTTATAAACGGTTTTCTCTCCAATTCCAACTCATTAGTGCATTAGGTTATTAGTGAAGTTGGAGAGGAGGAGAAAGCCCTAAATCTTGGTGAGCACGTAATATACAAATTTTTCATCAAAATTTCAATCTGTGACTTTTAGGTAGGTGGCCTTACTTGTCTAAGAGTGGCCCTAATGCTCCATAGAAAATTGTCTCCTAGTGAAGAATCAAGGTAATAAATAATATGGTAATGAACAACTAGAGAAGGTCTAGAGTCATCCCTACCCATCAAGTCAAACATGGGGATTGAATCATAAGTGTGGAATCGCATGGAGTAGAATTTTTTAATATATGGTATCAATCATCTACTATATGCAAAGTGTACTTGGCTCGTTCGAAAGGTTGGTAGGACAAACTACCCAAAGGATGAAAGGGTAATTGACCTTACCTAGATCATTGGGGCCCAGGATGAGAACAGATAATGATCAAGTGAGAATGTGTCCATGCGGGGCATAATTCCCCCAAGCATGAGATATGTCCCCCCAACATATGATGATGGCAGGAACTAATCAAGTATGCAAAGCTGGGAATGGTTCCCCATGTTTGACTCATTTATGGCATGTTATGGATATGTTGGGTGTATTCAAAATTGTTGATTCAAAATACTTGTACATAATATGGTTTTGCATGAAGTGTATGTACATTATTTTTTGTGGGTTGGTTATCTTCTAATGGAAAGAAGGGACGAATACAATGGGAGAAGGAAGTGTTGGAGTGTCAATCTCAGTTGGTACTGCATAGGTGATTCAAAGGGAATAAATTTTTGGGTTCGCAGATATTTAAGAATGTCACCATACCAAATTTTGGCCTAGGCTATATTGTATATATGCTCACCTAGATGAAACTGGGCCTAAATAATAAAAATGTTGAAGAGACTGTGTTGTTGAGGTAGGAAGTATAAAAAATTATTAAGTGGATCATCCCCAGGGTGATCTGGAGTGATATGACACTCTAAAATTTCTTATGGGTGAGTAATAATGATCGTATTAGAGTCAAATCTACCAAATGTAATACGAGGGTTGCAGAGAATTTCTTCTTCTAGTCCCTCAATAATATATGCCCCCTTATCCAAACGTTTTGTGGAAATATAACGGCCACAAGGTGGATGTGGTTCGAATTTTTGGGTTCAAATTAAGGGTTTATTAAACCAATCTACTTTACTGTGAATGAGGTCTTTCGATTCCAAAACATATTGGTCAACTAGATGTGGTTGTTGTGGGAGAAAATAGAAGCGATGATGCATATCATTCCATAGATAAAATAATGTGTTTAAAGACTCCATAATGTATTCATCTAAATGAAAGACTGGAATGAAATGTTGTGATGGACCACATGATGTAGATGATGAATAATTATCTAGGGCATCACCATGGGAGACATGGTTCACATGCACAATGTCTACGAAGGGAGATTGGTGACTAGTGGACTGAAATTCCACCAATGTTTAGACCAACTTTAGAAATAGAAGATTTTTTGAAGGTCCACATCCAGATGCTCATAGGGATTTTGAAGAAGGTATTCTCTACCATCTTGATGTAATATCCCAAAATAGGGAATTTCTACACTATCGGGAATATCTTAAGATATTCCAAATGTGGAGAAACAACAATATGTAAACATACCAATGGAGTAGCAGTGACAACTCAACTCATAAGAATGTGAGAAATATCCATAGCCATCTTATTAATTTATAGCAGCAAAAAATTGAATACAAGATTTCGAGGAAAATGTTACTCGAGATAGGCAATGCTCAGCCTCAAGAAACAAGTACATAAATCATGACAAAACACTGCTACACAAGTGTACCCAAGCTATGACTGTGCAGTTTTATAAGAGAAACTGCATGCTAGCATATGTCAAATACATAGATATACAAATATATGGCCCATACAACATTGGGAGTGAAGAGCTCAGCTCCCAAAGACTACCTCAAGTCAATCCTAGAAGGATTGGCTATAATATACAAAATCTGCAAATTGTCGGAGTTGCTGGGTAGCAACAGCAACTCAAGAACTGGAAATAAGTGGAGAAGGCTGAAGATGTTGCATCTGATGAAAAGACCTCCTACAATGGATCTCTCAAGTGAAATGTTGATCCTATCACTGAGGATCTCACCCTCCAAACAATCTGCAAAGCCCCATTGCAAATGCTCACTAGAAATAACGCAGTCACTGAAGGAAACTGCGTTGTAGGGGAAATGGAATGAATTGGCCCAATGCCAATATCTGCAATAAGCTCCAAGGGCTTCCAAACTGATCTCCCAAAGGAAAGAGAGACTCCTCCCCTGAAAAACAAGTGATGGAAGTGGTGTTGTGAACCCTCACTGCAACACCCTGCAACACAGCATTATTTTGCTGCAGAAATAATGATGTACTAGAGGAGGATGCTTGCACTCAAGTGTGGATGTGAGGAAAATTAGTACAAATCCTCCAAGAGGTTCCTCAATAAAAGAGAAGGATTCCTAAACAGGAAATCCTTGTGCTAAGCAGCACTACAACTCTGCTAAACAACAAGAGGACACACAAAATCTGAATAGACCAAGAAATAAATAATACATAGCATGAGAAACAATGGCTTCCTTGCCCTCCTTTTAAACAAATGAGAGATCCCTCTCCATGGGTCCCACTCTTTAGGATTTCCTCCATCAAGGAAACTTCCCTCCTCTTTCACTACGTTTTCCCACAAGATGCTCTCCACCTCCTACCTCTGCGATGTTTGACTTGGTCAAACTTGACCTTGTCTTCTTGCAAATATCTCCTTTCACACATGAGGGTGTGAAATCTAGTTCCACTGATGATCCCCTTTCACACTAAGAGGGATTTTATCCATGTTTTTATTATGTATGGGCCTCCACACCCAATTATTCAACTCCTAAGTGAAAATAGCAAAATTTAATATTCCAATTTGTTGTAGGCAAATTTTGGAATATTACAGTCCTCCCCTCCCAAATGTTGCTTGTCATCAAGCAACTGCAAGGACAGAACTGAGAAGTTTCCCCCAAGGCATGGAGACTGACAAGTGTTGGCAAAACATCTTCCCCAAATGGATCCTCCATCCCCAAGAAATCATCCAAACAAAATGAGTCACCTCCCAACATGGCAACTCTTGAAAATCTCCTTCCACCTCGAGCTCCAGAAATGAAGGTGGGCTGAAAATATGAATATGGTAAGAATAATAGCCTACCCCATGCTATCCTTCTCTCCACTCATGATGAGTGTATATTATGTGTTGATCCTAGGCTGCAAAAGTATTTCCCTCAAGTGGAAAAATGAAGAACAATCCTGCAAGGATTTTCCCTCCAACATTGAAGAACAAGCTGGCCCAAAATGTTTCATCCATGATGAATAGGACATGATCATCATAGATAATCCTAATGAGAATTTTTCTGATGGTTCTACATGATGATACATGATACAAACAATGTCTCAAGAGGACATAGTGCAGTTTCATCCACTGCAACTTCAGAAAACAGTATGGCAAGTAACATACAAGAATCATCACATCTACTAATGAATAGTAAATGGATGAATGTGTCAACAATACATGATCAAATACTTGCCCATGGTTATACAATGGATGGCTATCAAACTCATGGTCCACCCCCAAGGAGAACAAATGTGTGGTTGTGGTGGCCATATCTCCTCCCATGCTCCCATTAGAACATGTAATGCAGAAAATGCTTCAAGGACACATCCAACTCATGTGCAAATCTCCAAATCATGCTCTCAATAAGAATAGAAACAATATCAAACCTGATCAGTACAAGAATGAAGGAAATACTGATGGCTTCATGTGGTGCTTGAAGATACCAACAGTCTCCTAAGTATGTACAACGCAATTTTACAAACTGCTGCTTCAGAAATTTACATGGCAAAATGTTTCTTGTTACAAAGTGAATCATGTATGTCATCATATGGTAAAGAGTTGGATATAACAACTAAACATACATGTAATGAGAAAAAATTTTCCCAAGGCCACATAAAATATGGCTACCTCCATCATATAGTTTGGCCCAACTTTGATCATGGAGAAATGTGAAAAGCTTGCCCTATTGTGGAGCAATGCACTGCATAGTAATGGTAAGAGTATGCAAATCAATAAATGTAAAAACAAACTCCTTACCATATGCTAGAAGTAAGATGGTACATGGATCCATGAGTGATTCCTCCATATTGTTTTGGCATGCTATGAGGAGGAATGAACCATGTGCTGCAAGAAAATCACCCTTCTCATGCTTGGAAATCCAAGTCAAGAAGAACATGTCATAGTGATAGATGTCTCTATCCACTACTCTATCATCCTCACCTCCTCCTTGTTCACCAAGTGCATCCAATGTGAAGTGATCCTGGGGACACTCCATCCATAAATCCTTGCTCCAAAGTGACAGTGCTGTGAGCTCATGCAAATAGGCTCCTGTCAACACAAAGCTCTATTCTTTGACATGCTCCTTGTTAAAGACTCCTCTAGTAATGTTGCTGCAAATATGGAATACCTCCCAAGATGGAAGTCCTTCCAAATCATTCAAGGCCAAGGAGTAGCCCCTTTGCACCATGAGAGTGCCCTCTTCTACTCCTGCAACATCACACAATATGTGAGAGCAAATATGTCCTTGCTCTCTCAAGTGCAACTCAAGCAACCAAAGTGCTTGCTACCTCCTTATGCTTCCATCATACAACTCATGTGATGAGGACACAATGAATGTCACCTCAACATAATGCATCCATACTCCATGTTGCCCAATGATGTAAGCATTCTGCCACCTCTTCTCCATCCCCATCCTCTTAGGAAGAGGACATGCCAAGTGATGGCCAAACTCCTTCAAGAGGAGCCAGCGCAGCCAAGCCTCCTGCTGCCCGGTGTCATATATTTGCAAGTAGCCTCCCAGCTCCTTGCTTATCAACCACATCCGCTCAATCACTTGTGGATGTCTCCTTCTTCTCTTCATCTTGGTACTTCTCCCACGAGGGCTACCATCCTCCCAAATAAAATCTCTCTCTTTGCACTCCATGAAAGTTTGGAATGCAGCTCTTTGGAGACCTCCTAGAGAAGATCTCTCACCCATGACTATGTTGCATCCACAAGGACCCAAATATGATGAAGGTAATATCTCCTCTTCACCATTGTTTGACAGTGTTGTTAATCTCCCCAAGGATGTAGTGGTTGTCTCATACTCCAACTCAAAGATGGTTTCATGGGTTTCCATAGGAGTGTCATGGTTTGTTTCATCCTCCAAAATTTCACACCCCAACCTCAAGGATTGTGTGCAACTCAACAAAGGTGCATGAGGATGATGGTTCATCTCCTCCTTGAACCATTTGCACAGTGCAGTGCAACCATGTTGCTCTAAAGTAGCAGTGTGATTTGACCCTTGGTCATGCAAAAGAAAATTTTCACAACTCTCAAAAGGTTTTGCTGCAAAAATAGATAGTGGAAATATTTTCATACCTTGATGAGAATTGGGAATCTATTGTAGGGTTGCAAGAGTTCCTTCCTCGAATGTGTTGGCTGCCCCAACTGTTGATGCATGTGGCTGCTCCTCCATGAGTGTGACAACGTTATTACAAGACTCCAAATATTCTCCTCCAATTTGTTGTAGGCAAATTTTGGAATATTACACTTAACATCAAGAGGACTAATCACTATAGTGGGTTGATTGGTCTCTTACACTAGTGAAGATGAAGTTCTAAAAGACGTAAGTAGAGGGTTAGAATCAACACTAAGAGTGGCATCGATATCACAAAGAAATATGAGAGTATCGTGAAAATGGGAGAGATGATGGTAGTGATGTGAATGACCGTACATTTCACACAAAGTGCAAGGGTTGTTTTTGTGTAAGCCATTATTCTTTTTAGATGATTTAGGCAGAGGCAGTTGCACCTCAAGTACCTTTGAGTCTAGCTAATGTTCATCCAAGGAATGAAATCCTTTAATTTTGGGAGAGTGGGACAATTATTGGATGTGTGGCCATAAATATCACACAAAGGACATGGTGGACTAGGATTAGGTGTAGAAATCTGAGTTCAACTGCCTGAGTTGTCTTATCATTGAACCCATTCTTCTTAGCTTTGCCCCCCTCTCTAGTTGCTTTTGTAGCAAGAGTATACTCTTTTTTATGCTGCAATGGAACTAAAGCAATGGAAGGGATGGTTGGAACTGGTTGAACTGGTGTCAAAGCCACATTGGGTTTAAGTTTATTTGGAGGAGTGTTGGCAGGAGGATCCATATTGTTGATATTTTGAGTGTTGAGGTACCATAGGGTGTGCTCTAGCCCTGAAATTTTATGGAGGGGATAAGACACACAAGACCTCCAAAACCTAGAAAGTATTTGGAGAAATTTCATCTTATGTGTGAGATATTAAAATAATTAATTTTTTTAATGAGGACCCTAATTCTAACTTAGGGAATTAGAAAAATTAAAGTGAATTAATTAAACACATGTGATTAAATGTTCTAAGTGACGTGGATCAAGTAGTATTTTAATCTCATCCATCAATAAGAGATCAAATCACGACTATTGATGTGTCAATGAAAAAGTATAAGAGAAAGGCTTGGGGCCAGCTGGAGATACACACATGGAGGCAAAGCTGAGAGACTAAGCTGGAATTCTAGGGCGGGTTTGCTAAGAATTTCCAGAAGATATTTTACCATAGCGATGGGTAGTACTGGCTAAGGGGATGATCTCCCAGAGCTAAGAGTCAGCGAGAGGCAGAGGACCAGCAACTAGGGGCAGCGCAGAGGAAGTTGAGGCTACAGAGCAGCTACGCAGCACAAAGGGTTTCAGTCGCTGCGCAGGCTGAGGAGGGGTAGCATTGCAGCTTCAGGAGGCCACCAAGGTTACGCAGAGGCCATCCAGGGTAGTGTAAGGACTACATCACCTAGTCTGGGGTTACACAGTCCCCTTCTAAGTAACACGGGGGCACATAAAGGCTAGCAGGGCTGACGCAAGAAACTTCAGGGCAGCGCTAAGGTTTCTAGAGGCAGAACAGGGTTGAGTTTTGTAAATCCCATTTGAGGGTGTGAATCAGTCCAGTATTTAGTACCCATAACATTAGGTATTGTTGCATATCTATTTTTCTCTGTCGGGTCAACTAGAAAGGTGCCCAAATTTGATGTATTCATATTCTACTTAATAATAATAAACCCTCATATCTGTTGCATCATTTTTCCCGCATTGGGGTTTTCCAAGGAAATTTTTCTGAAAAAAATGTGCATCACTTTGTTGAATGAGCGTAATATTCATTAAATGATCTATATGTGTGTAGGCTATTATTTGTGTTTACTTCGATATTTTCTGAATAATTTCTGAAAATAACTTGTATAATTTAATCACAAGTAGGAGAAGTAAGCGAAGATACTGCAGTAGGATTTATGTATTATTGTATTCAGAAATTTTCACATGGTATCAGAGAAATTGAAATTCAAGCTAAATCTCCAACAAATCAGTTGAAGACATATTTTCTGCAGGGTAGCAACTGAAGCGGCAGATCTGGAGAGGGAAGCTCAACAGCAGGAGGATGCAGTCCCAACATAGGCTACACAAGGGCTATGCAATCCCATATGGGTGATGCAAAGACAACACAATTCCTTCCATAAAGGACGCAGGAGCATCCTACATTGTGCAACCACTTCACAGAGGTTGTGCTGGGCCAGTCTTCTCACGCAAAGGCCAGCTATAGGGACACAGTCCAGATTAATTTTCTGTTGCTGAGAAGTATTTCCAAGATCTGGAAATAGTGCTTTAGATATTTAGCATTTTCTAGTGTGGTGGAGATTATACTGATGCAAAATTGTGCCTAGCTAAGTTGACAAAGAGTGGGAGGAAGACAGTCACTCAGCAGATCTGAGATTTGATCAAGAGGGTGATCGGAGAGAATTATCCGATTGTTTTGGCTGTATATTTCCAGGAGGGAAATCAGTTGACAGAGGGAGAAGCTACTATAAAGGGTTTTTTTATCACCAAGAAACCCTGATCCAACATTTATGTTGAGTATTTCGGCAGAAAGAGGGAGAAGAGTATTGCTTCATCAGATTTGAGCTAGATGCCTTCTCATGGGCTAAGAGATCAGGATAGGTTTGACTATGTGTCCAACTTTGTCATCTAGAGAGCCAGGATACTCATAGTCCTGGATGAGTACAGCATCAAGAACCATGTAGAGAATGTCCTAGTTGAGCCTGCAGATCAATATCCTCTCAAGAAATTCAAGGAAAATCAAGCGCAGGCTAAGCATTTGATTATCGATGAAGTAAAATATCATGTCATGCCACATATTGACAGAAAGAAGATGGAAAATGAGATGTGGACTGCTTTGGAGATGATGTATCAGGGAATATCCATTCAAAGAAATATGCTTCTAAAGAATCAGATGAGGCTATTCCAAATGCAGAAGGGTGAGGAGATAGACCCCTTCCTTTTCTGACTTTAGACTATCCGGGATCAACTGATTTCCATGGGTACGACTCCGGGTAAAGGACTCTTGGTAAGGACTGCCCTGAATGCAGTCACCGAGGAGTGGGAAATGTTTTTCCAGAGCATATTGGGCAGGGAAGCGTTACCATCTTGGGTGGACATGTGGGAAATCCTCCATCAAGATGAGACCAGGAGAATCACCAAGAGAAAAAAATCAGCAACGCAACTGTCAGGGTGAAGAAAGAAGATGAAGATGATGCAGGCCTTGCATCGAGGGAACGAAGGCAACAAAGAAAGAAGAAGAGGGACCTATCCAAGGTCCAGTGCTTTAACTGTGGCGAACTTGGACACTTCGCCAGCACTTTTCCTAAGAAAGAGGACAAAAGAACTTCTGATTCCAAGGCGACAACAACAAAGGATGATGGGATTGATGATGACGTAGACATGAGTGCTCATAAGCCACGTAAGTGGGGTGATATGGATCTTTAGAGCAGCTACAAATCAAGTAGGCAGGACCCTTGAGTAAGCCCAACTCTTGGATCACATACGAGCTACGAGAGCCTTAATATGGTAGCGAGACAAGTAGAGATATGGGTGCAGAAAATCAAAGTGAAGCATAAGGTAGTGTTGAGATTTTGTAGAGGGAGCAACGCAGTGTAGAGGCAGCAGCGCAGAGAGGCAGTGCTCACGTAGTGCAGAGCTGTAGCAGTGTAGTGGCTTTAAGAGGACAACACATAGCAGCAGCCAAGGGAGATTCAGTGATGAGATGCAGTATGACTTGTTAGTCAATGATTGGGAAGGGGTATTTCAGTTGCTAACTTCTTAGCAATTGAGTTGCAGTGCAACAGTTAGCAGTGGTAGTGTTATGGGTAGCATGATGCAACAATTTTAGAGGAAGTTGCAGTACAGATGTAGCAATGTCAGTGGCAATGACATGGGCAGCAGTACAGAAAGTAGCAGCATAGTGGATAGAGGGTAGCAGGCCAAGCATCATCAATGTAGAGATCAACACTAAGATCTTACGATACATGGTGTGTATGTCTTACTAGAGCACACTCCGTGCTAAGAGGGAGTGTTGAGATTTTGAGTGTTGAGGTAGCATCATGTGTGCTCTAGCCCTAAAAAAATTTTGAGGGGCTAAGACTCACAAGACCTTCGAAACTCATAAAGTGTTTGGATAAATTTCATCTTATGTGTGAGATATTAAAATAATTAATTTTTTTAATGAAGACCCTAAGTCTAACTTAGGGAATTAGAAAAATTAAAGTGAATTAATTAAACACATGTGATGAAATGTTCTAAGTGACGTGGATCAAGCAGTATTTTAATATCAGCCATCGATAAGAGATTAAATCACGTTGTTGATGTGTCAATGAAAAAGTATAATAGATAGGCTTGGGGTCAGTTGGAGATGCACACATGGAGGCAGAGCTGAGAGACTAAGCTGGAATTATAGGGTGTTTTTGCTAATAATTTCAAGAAGGATTTCTGTCGCATCAAGGGGTAGTATTGGCTAAGGGGATGACCTGATCTCGGAGCCAAGAGTCAGCAAGAGGCATAGGAGAAGCAACCAGGGGCAACGTAGAGGAAGTTGAGGCTACACAGCAGCTGCGTAGGGTATAGGTTTCAACCACTACGCAGGCCCAGGAGGGGCAGCACTGCAGCTTCAGGATGCCACCAGGGTTACACAAAGGCCATCCAGGGCAGTGTAAGGATTGCGTCACTCAGTCTAGGGTTATGTAGTCCCCTTCTGAGCAGCGCAGGGGCACATAGAGGCTAGCAGGGCTGACACAGGCAGCTTCAGGGCAGTGCTGGGGTTTCTAGAGGCATAACAAGGTTGAGTTCTGTAAATCCCATTTGAGGGTGTGAATTATTCTAGTCTTCAGTTTCCAGAACAACAGGTATTGCTAAAAATCTATTTTTCTCTGCTGGGTCAACTAGAAAGGTGCCCATATTTTTTGTAGTCATATTCTACTTAATAATAATAAACCCTCATATATGTTGCACCAGTTTTCCTGCATTGGGTTTTTCCAGGTACATTTTTCAGAAAAATATGTCACTTTGTTGAATGATTGTACTATTCAGTAAATGATCTATATGTGTGTAGTTTGTTAGTTGTGTTTACTTTGGTATTTTTTGAAAATAACTTGTATAATTTAATCACAAGTAGGATAATTAGACCAAGATACTACAGTAGGATTTTTGTATTATTGTATTCAGAAATTTTCACACATATACCAATTGGAATTCCCAATGTGAGATTTGGAAAACTTAGCATATCCATCACTAGTGTGTTTACTACTCCTAGTGGTGGAAAAATGTAGAAATTTCAAGAAACCTTATACTTCTAATGAATTCAAGATGAAATCAAGAGACACAAATTTCTTCTACTATTCTGCAAAAAGGAAAACACACGACTGAAACACATGCAATAACATGCAACAATCAAAACACAAGGAACACAATGATTTTATAGGGGAATCCAACTGGGAAAAACCATCCACTACTTTGCATTAATTTAAATGATAATATGGATCAATTAGTATGTCTTGCTTCAATCCTTAAGCAAACCCTGCACTACAATTATGGTCTTCTGCTTCGTGACCTGCTATGGCAAACAGTAACCCAATTCAAGCCTCATCCAACCTCCTATTTCCTTTCACAATCCTGGATTAATTAAGCTCGTAAAAATAGGGAAATTCCCTATTTCTTTGTGCAAATCCAAGGGGAACTAATCACCTACTCAGTGTAAAGTCTTGTACACTCAACTAGAATACAATTGATAATAACAATGTGCCTTTTCCTCCACTTTGGCTAGGAAATTCGAATTCCATGCATGTTTTGGATATTTTTGTGGATTGACTAGTTTAACTGAGAGATCACTGAGTTAAGAATGGTTCTACTACCAAAATAGCCTTCAAATGACTCAACTAGTTACTCGAGCTCAATTAATTGAGGCAAACTGAAAATAATTGAACTATATTGGTAAATTTTAGCAATCACTACATTCACAACTCCACTTCTAGCCTCTAACTCGAATTTACTGAGTAAACTAACAGAAAAATCCATGCCACACAAGTTAACTACAATCCAAGTCATCTTAGTAATGTGGAAAATTGAATTTCTAAATTTGAATAAGGCACAAGTCAAGTTTTCCCTTTCTTGCTACAATTCCAACACTCCCTCTTAGTAAGAAAAGGATTTTGCACGATCCCAATCCTACTCCTATAGGAATATACTACAACACAGCTCCCTCTCATTGTTGTTGTTGTTATTGCAAAAAATGCAATTGAGAAGAATCCAAAATATTGAATCAATTGTGTCTTTGAGCTACAATTGTCTCATGAGCATGTGACCACTACTAGTCTCTGCATTGTATACTAAAAATGTGTTGTTGTTGACTCTGCTACTTAGCCTCCTACTCTGTTGTCAATACTTCTTTATGCTCCTTAGTATTTTACTGCTCCAACTGACACTGATCCTCCTACTACTAAATATTGTGGGCCCCAGTAGCAAGGGTAACGATTCATGAGAAGTGTATATTGCAACTACTACCGCTCTCCTATGGATCCTACCCAAATCTTTGCAATTCTTGGACTAAGGTTGTACATCTCCCCACCTCACTTCTGGAGGTATAGATATATGCATGGAGAAATATACCTCTAGCTTGTATATATTCTTCACTCTAACTCCAATTTGTTTCACTTGTCTAGTAGCAACATGATTTAGAAAGTCTTTTCCCTTATTGAACACCACATCATAATCTATGTCCTCCAATACAGCTATAGAAATAAAAAAATTCTTCAACCCAGACACATACATAAATTTTTCAAGTGAATATGGGGGCTTGACTCCCTCTTAAAGGTGACAATACCAATTCCTTTCGTACTATACCTCCCATCATCTCCATATTCTATGTAAAATTTGAGATCCTTCTCCTTTAGGCTACTGAAGAATTACTTGTTTATTTTCATATGATATGAAGCACTAGAATCTAGGTACTACTCACTCCCTATTACTATGTTTTCCATGTAGGCAAAGAGGGTAAAATATAACTCGAATTGAGATTTCAAAGAATCTTATCCTACTCCTAATGCAAACTCCTTGCTGGATTTCTTATGTGGAAACTTGGTTGCATAGTGTCTGTATTCATGGCAATGAAAACATTTTATTTTGATGACGTCCTTCTTGTTTCTATTGTTTTGGTTGGATTATGCCTCGCCTTAGGCCTTCTTTCATTTTCCAACTAGAGCATAGTATTCTTCCTCATTTTCAAAGGATGTGACACCATCTCACTATTTCTTTTGGTCTCCTCTTACACCAAATCGTAGCAAAGTCTCTCCCAATGTGGTAGCTTGTCTCTTCCATTAACTGAATCTAGATAGTTGTGCCAGAATTTAAGAAGGCCAAGGAGTGCTAAGCTCACAAGTTCAGATGATGGCACATTTTCTCCTACTCCTACAAGTTCATCTTGAACCTAAGTGAATCTGGATGGGTACTAAGAAGTGATTTCATTTGTTGGCATTCAAATTCTCCTGAGTTTATCTCTCAATGCCAATTTCTCGGCATCACTACTACTCTGGAAGAGATTTGTGACAGTTTTCGACATTACAAAATTATTTTCCTTTCCATGCAAGTTTGAAACCACGTGATCTCTGACACCCTCCATACTAATCCTCCTAGATCTTGTTGTGCATTTCTTCCACTGAGCAAGTGCTTGTGCAATTGATGCTGCTAGTTTTGGAATATTAGTTTGATTGTTGTGTCTTTCTTAAACTGAGCAAGTTCTTGTCCATATGATGTATCTAGTTTTGGAATATCAGTTTGAGTATATTCCCATACTCCATTTTCATACAGGATAGCTTCCATCTTGTCTTTCCAAGCACAAAATTTTGAGGTGCCCTCGTCCTTTTCCTGCACTAAAGAGACTCTGCACCAAAAAATTTGCAAATCGAAATTTATCTGAGAGAATATCTGGAACAAGGTTTCTATGTAGTATTTTTTATCTTTGATACCATGTAGAAATTTCAAGAAACTCAATACTTCTAATGAATTCGAGCTTAAATCAAGAGATAAATTTCTTCTGCTATTCTGCGGAAAGGAAAACACACGATAGAAACACATGCAATAACATGCAACCATCAAAACACAAGGAACACAATTATTTTACAGGGGAATCAAACTTGGAAAAAACCCTTAGATACTTTGTATTAGTTCAAATGAGAATATGGATAAATTAAAATTTCTTTCTTCAATCTTGAAGCACACCCTGCACTGTAATTTTGATCTCCTGCTTTATGGCCTGCTCTAGCCAACACTTATCCAATTTAAGCCTCGGCCTGTTGGAATCTCGATTGTTGTTAGACCAAAACCCACAAGCATTATTCTCTACTATAATCTCCAGAGTTAGGATCCACGAGAGGTGGTTAGTCCATGTCGTGAAACACATGGGGAGCGTTGAACCTAATGTCCAACAATCTCCCCCCCCAACGCGCGTTGGGTGAGTTTCGAACTCGAGACCTATCCCTCTGATACCACTTGTTGGAATCACGATTTTCGTTAGACCAAAACCCGCAGGCATTAGTCTTCGCTACAATTTCTAGAGTTAGGATCCACGATATTTGGTTATTCCATGTCGCGAAACACATGGGTAGCGTTGAACCCAATGTCCAACAAATCCAACCTCCTATTTCCTTGCACAATACTAGAGGAATTAAGCTCCTAAAAAATAGGTAAATTCACTGTTTCATTGCGTAAAATACAAGGGGAATTGATCACATTCTCAATGCAAAATCCTATACACTCAACTAGTATAGAATTAATAATAACAATGTGCCTTTTCCTCCACTCTAGTTAGGAAATGTGAATTCCATGCATGCTTGGGATATTTTTAGCTGATTGACTAGTTTAATTGAGAGATCATTGAGTTAACAACACTTCTACTACTAAATTGACCTTCAACTGACTCAAATAGTTACTAGAGCTCAATTAACTGAGTCAAACTAAAAATAACTGAACTATATTTCTAAATTTTAGCAATCACTACATGCACAACTCTACTTCTAGCCTCTAACTCAAATTGACTGAGTAAAATAGTAGAAAAATCCATGTCACACAAATGAACTACAATCCAATTCATCCTGTTGATGTGGAAAAACAAATTACTAAATTTGACTAAGGCACAAGTCAAATTTATCCTTTCTTGGTACAATTGCAACAAAAAAGGAAAGAAATTTGACCAAATGGATGATGCTCATGAGGGACCCCTCTCGGGAAATTAGTTTTTTTTTTTAGCAACAAATTTCTAATGAGTTGGCTACTGAGAAGAGGTATAAGGTTTTTAAGAATCTCGTTACCCTTGGGGCATGCAAACATGTGAAGTGTTAGGTTCAGCAGAAATATGTAGTGGGCCATAATATTCCCTAAGCAAGGAAGAATATTTATAAACTCCTAGACCGACATTAGTAAAATAAGGCATTTTATCATTTCCATCCATAAAGGAAATGACATTCTCAGGAGAACCCTTAAGCTAAGGATTGTAGCATGCCAACTATTGAATCGTGATAATCTTCCCATTATGGGGGAATATCATGGTATGATAGACAAATGAACATACTTCCTTCATAGCATAGATTAAATTACGTCCTAGAAAAAGTGTATAGTTTAAGGGGGCGTCAATAACCTCCACGTCAATCAAGAATTTCTTATTATCCAACACGATGGGGCAATTTTGGTACAAGTAAGTAGGTTGCAAGGAGTGACCATCATATGCATGAAGGGTGATGGTAGATGACAGGAATTCAGGTGACCTAATATGCTTCCAAAATTGGGTAGACATCACACGTGTGGATTCCCCTTCATTAATGATACACCATTGAACAACGATGTTCTTGATGGAGACTGTGATCTAGAATGCAACAGATGGGGGGAGACAATGATTACCTACCTTATCAACACAAAATACAACATACGATCTTTCAAAGGATCTACAGTGCCCAAAGCATATAGCAGAACCTTACTTTGTGAAGCACACATTTGGAGAACTTTCGGTGCTGACATGGTAGCAAGAGGTTGAACGAAATCATTTACTATGTTGTAGTGGTGGGCATCCCTAGAGTTGGTAGCATTTCAACGTATGGTCCCCTGGTGATCTTTGGAGGAACCTAACCTTGGTGAAGGGATCTGTAGGGTACCATTTGATGATGAAAGCATATTTTTGGTCACTTTTAGTTACGTCTCAAGAGGAGGATCATATTGACACGGCCAAGTTTGGAGTTTGAGTTCTTCAGAATTCATCATCAAGATTCTATGTGTCCCATGTCCAGGAACATGGGTAGATGAAACAAGAGATTATGATCATCCTAATTGGCCACATATCCTTGGTTAGGGAATGGATTCTGAATCATTTTCAAATATGTAGAGGGAGGAGAAAAAGTAGGAATAGGATGCTTCCCTTTAAATAAAACTTCTTGATTTTCCCATGCTTGATGAATTTGAGGGAGAAGAGGAAAATCATGTGTGTAATGAACATATGTACCACAATATGCATAAGGCTTATTCATGTGAAGATCCTTGTTTTTCTTGGGTTGAGTTCCATGTTATTGGGTCATGGTATATTGTATTATAGTTGTTACCCTGATTGGAATTAGGTTGGTGGCCTTGGTTCCCTAGATTACCCTGAGGTTTTTTACTCTAATTTCCCTTCCCTCTATTCCTTTTCGTTTGATTAGGGGGATTGGCAACATTTTGTTGAGCATACACCTGACCCTGCTGAGGCAGAGGGGACTAAGGCATGGGAGGTTGAGGTGTTGTTGTCTTAGGGGTTATAGCACTTGGTAGTGCATAAGGATAATAAGGATTCATGGTCACGTTTTGGTAAGTAGGTCGAGTACTAGTTGGCCCTGACACTGGCTAATGTGAATGGGTATATGCGTAAGAGGTACTTGTGCCTTTTTTTGAAGTAACCCGTGAAGGATCTAGGATAGGATAAGCGTAAGTGGCATTAGGTCCCCCATAGGGCTAGCCATATCCCATTTTTCCTTGAAGATATGGGGAAGGCTAATGGTAAGATATGGAACCAATCACATAGTCTACAGCATGGATGCCCCCGATGAAAAATAATCACTTAGGAAAGGGATATCAAGAAGAACAATGTAAATATAACTTGACTAGGCATATATTAGATTATATTTCATAGCCTTCTATACGGCCTCTTCCATGGTTCATGCGAATTCTGATGTGACATCCTTGGTGATGGGAGGAAGTAAGAATTTCAGGAACCAGTCCAAAAAGACACAGTCATCGAATTTTGGAGCTTTGCATAAGCTCTTCCTTCTATGCCACTCCTAAATTTTATCAAATATATGGGTAGCAAAGGTTTGGAAACAAGTGGTCAAGATTTTAGTTCCAATATCACGGAGGATAGGTAACTAAAAATAGGATAAGAAATCACTAGTAATAGTCACAAACACTTAGTGTGATTCGTGTGGCTAGTCAATGTACCATTTCATATCAGTGTCAGTGAGGGTATGTTGAAATAGTCAACCATGGATTGAATATTTCGTAATGGATTTCAAAGAACACACATGTGCAAGGACCTTATATGATTGGAGGGATATTCTCCAAGGTTTCCTCAAACTTAGGGATGTTTGGTGGAAGCTTAGTCGGCATAGGGATCCAATTGGGATCATGATGGAGAGGATAATTGATGATTTATTTCAAATCTAGTAAATTTAAGTCAACCGTGTAGGGAAGAAAATGTTTAGTTACAGTGTTTCCTTGAGAGGTTTCTGTGTTACCTCCTAGAGGGGGACCTTGATTATTACTAGTGTTTCTGTCAGTATTTCATCCATTGTTGGCTCTCACATTGGGACTGATGTGTCAACCAACATTTACACTAGCCATGATATTGGATTAGGGTTTAGAAGTTTCGGAAGCTGAGTAAGAACTTGATAACTCAGAGGAGCTAGAGTCCAAAGACAGACTAGGGAGAGGGACTCTGACTTGTCTAGTAGGTGTAATCAGATGTCCTAATGGAAACTAAGAATGAAGACTACACGATCTCTATGACTGGTGCCTAAAAGGCCCAATGGTGTCCAAAAAAAAATGTCTCTAAAAGAATAGAAGATAAGGATATTGAAATAAAACAAAAAAGAGCAAGTATAACATTATGTGTAGTGGTGCAAAGTGTATTTTAGTTATGATCTACTACTATTTTAGATCAGGAAGCCTCATCCTATTAAATAAAAAATGAGTCCTAGCCTAAAATATATGGTACAATTCGTACAATCCCTAAGCTATGTTTTGATGGTCTTCTAAACAACCTAGCTCCCAAGTGGTTAGGATCGCAAGCAAGGCTAAGTGAAGGTATGGAAGAGGTATTCTTGCTTCCCACAACCACCATCTATAGGGTTTTTTAACCCAAAATGATAGGCATCTAAGGCTACCTTTGTCTAGTGGATGAAAGTGAATTTCAGCTTCAAAAAAAGTAATACCCTCTAGGGTGTTACAGCAATCAAGGGGGTCCCTTAAACCATGGGTCCTTCAAGTAAGGATTCAGGTAGGGGGCCCCATACAAGTTAGGTCAGCTCTCATGTCTGAGATTCCCCCTATGGAGGTAACCTCTCCCACCACCCCATCAGTGTTTCCTCTCCCAACTCCCCCATCAGTGTGACCTATGTTCCAATTCCAATTCCTTTCAAAAACCTAACAAATTTTACAGGTGGCCCCTCACATACCAAGGGGGCCCTTTACAGGAAACAAAAAATAACCCCCAATGAGTCATTTCTAAGCCTTTATCGAGTTACAAAATAAGGAGTTAGAATTAGCATATGCTCGTCTTCATGAGCTGTATCAAGATAATTGTCAAAATATTGTTCATATTATTAAGATTCAAGTTCATATTATTAATATTCAAGTTCGTATTATTATTATTCAAGCTCTTATTATTTATTATCTGGTTGCTCAACTTGAGGAAAGACTAAATTATATGATTATATCGTAGTTGAAGCCAGCCACTAAGCTTCCAGAGGAACTAGTGAGGCCCCATAATGATTCACCTATATTATATCATACTATGTTCAAGCTTCAGTTCATGCTAAGTCATGGTGACCCTCCTGGGTTGGAGCCGTCGTCTCAGGGTTTTAAATTTTCTATACTTGTCTGAATGTAAGTATGATACCCTTGGATTCCCTAACAAGAGTTGGGAGCCTCAAGGGGAACTACCAGTATCCTTGGCCTAAGCCTTACCCCCTTAAGGGGTTTCTACTCAACACCAGCTTTAGACCATTGGATGATGGAGGATTTTAGGTACCTTAATTGGTCAACCAAATATGTCTCGTATGTATAGTGATTGGTGGGAATTATTTCGATGCCTACCACACCAATTCTAAATTAAGTAATAGATATTTTTCTTGGTGCCTAAGTGGGCTTAAAACTATGTGAGTTAAATTAGTGGTTGATTTTAAAGTCTTGGCTTGGTTGTTTGAACCAAGAACTCGTTCACTTAAGGTTGTGAAATGTGTGCATGTGAGTGCATTGATATTACTTTACATATAAATTAAATAATGCTTCTAGAAAATAAACTGCGGAATCAGAAAATTAACTATAAATAAACATAAAGTAAAATAGAATTTGACAAAAAACTATTGCCTACCTAAAAAGGATTATAAATAGCACAAAACAAACAAAAAATTCCTAGATGTAAAAATACCAGAAACAAGCCTATAGAAAAAAAGATTTAAAAGAGTTTTAAATGGATAAATAAAAAGGAGCTAAAGATGAGCACAATTTCAGTTTCAAACTCTAATAAGTATTGGATATTCAGACTTGGAATAGGCTATGGTGATTGAGGCTTTCATTCCTACACACCAAATTCCAAGTTTAAAATCTCCCTCTTTCTTGATTAGAGGTTTACTTAAATCCCTTTTTTTCCTTCCTCCAAAAGTTGGGAAATATGAATAAATATAGGTCTAATGTGAACTATAAAATAAGGTACCCTAACCCATTAATAGAAAATTAAAACTAAAAAATAGCAAAAAAGTACCAAAATAATAAAATTTTCAAGTTGTGGTAGAAAATGTATATGTTCATGCATTGGAGTGTTGAAAGCAACCCAAAATATATGTTGGACACCTCAAAATATATCCCAAAAATTGCATTGGCACCCTTTATGCTCTCGGTCCTAGGGTGTTACCAGATCCTGACGTCTCATGTTTAGATACTACCTGTAACCTGTGGAAAACTAATAGAAACACACAAACAATAATCTTTTGAAAAAATCACCACAAAATTTAAATAAAAATGGGAAAAAGAAAATTGTAGTAGAAAATAGCCAAGTCACTAGGGATATGTGTTCAACTCAACAAAATTTCCATTTGCTAGTCATATATTTATGAGCAAGTAACAAAAAATATGATTTCTTCTACAGGTGACTAAGGTTGGATAACAACAATAAAAAATGTTAAAAGGCTTAACTATGTCTATGTGTCAAGTGGGTGTAGCTCAGGTGGTAGGGAGGAATCATTATTATCCTCCCCACTGGGGTTCCAGTCCCACCAATATTTACATGCTTTCTCCTTGGGAGTAATCTCTACATGAAATATAATCGGCTCACATAGACACAGGCAGGTTTTCTATGGATGTAGCTAGTACCGATCTCGAATACAGGAATCACACAAACAAAAAAACAACAATAACATAACTATGTCTATGGTAATATTAAAATGAGATATGTGAAATAGTAATAATTTATTAGAAATATTAAATATACAGAATCTGTAATAACATGAAACATAAACAATAGCAATTCTACCCACTTGGAAAATTTATTTTTATTATTATGAAATAAATAGATGCACTCGTGGAGTAGAATATACTGACTTGGGTTGTCAATTACTCCTTTGTGGGAGGGTTCTCTTCTCCCTTCATTATTTTTTTCTATGGATTTCTCTCTTTCCTTGTTGTTATGCAAGTGGGAAAAGGATGAGGATTAAATGTGGTGGAGAGCTCGAAATGTTTAAGATCATAATTTCCAAGATGAGATATGAGCATGTGATACATGGTGAAGAAAAACCTCTATATTTATAATAAAATACTAGATTAGACTTGATATGGTCAAATGATAAATTATTTGGTAGACCAAATAAATATCTAACCATTATGATTATTTTATTATTTTTGGGAGAGGAAGAGATTAAAGAAGTGGTAAATAATATTTATTTACTTAACTAACTCAAAAAATAATGATTAATTGAGTTAATTAAGAAAAATGGGTGAAATAATTAATAAATAAAAATGGGTTTGTTAATTAGTTTTGGGACACTCAGATCTGAGTGTTACCTAGATGAATGTGCATAATTTAATCACCCAATGCTTGGCATGACGTTGATATCCATCTTGCGGCGTAGTATAATTGTACAAATCCTCATGCAATAATCTCGTCCTCCTCTACAATTTCACAAATTCTAGATTAAGTCTCCTCTGATAGCCACCCTATCTCATTAACGCCCCTCTCCATAACTAATTATTTTCACGTTTATCCCCTCATTATCGACATTCATCTTTTTTCACATAACTGCAATTTTCTTCACTTTGCTCCCCTTGCCATCATTCTCCCAGATCCTTCAATATACTCCTCTGTCCTCCAAACAAATTCAATGGTCATAGAAAGGGGACATGTCCATCGTGGTGGTAGAGGGCGAGGGTGGGGTCATCTGCCTTTAGCTCCTGCACTGGGAGAGAACCTAGAACTCTAAGATATATACATGTTGTATTAAATCAAGTGAAAATTTGCAGTCATGGAGGCAACGGAAATATGTAGTCTTGGAAATGAGCTATGGGCAATCATAAACCTTTTATCCCGCCATCTCTAGACCCAGGAAAGTGAAATAAATGGGACTATGGGGAGAATTATTTATTCCAACATTCACATTAGTCACATTTGCACTTCTCTCAACCACCTTTCTCGTGTTATTGGTCTAAATTTACCTATAAAGCTTCCTTCATCACCTTCATCTAGTTCCTTGGAATCACACTTGACCAGCCAAGCTCCCCATCAGCCTTAATCATCTTTCCTACAGACTGGAATGACTCTCCAACTCAAGGGTCCTTTAGCTCCAAAATTCAATCCTTTGTTGCTCAGCTAGTTGGCAAGATGACCACTCCTCTACAACTAGCCCCTTTGGTTGCTACATTGAGGAATATCTAGAAGAGGGCCCTTCCAGCACTAGGAAATTTGATGAAGGTTTCAAGCAACGAAAAATTAGTGCCAGTCATCTCGCAAGGTGCAAGCCAAGAATGAAAAGGTTCACCTTTTTGTTTCTCCTACTTCTATCATTTGTTATTTTCTCAATGGACCATGTATGGGCAGTCGAAGTTGTAGTATACTCCGCAAAATCATCTTGTATTTTATCCCTATATTGTTTCTCTTGGATATTATATTGGTTTCATACTTTCTTACCTCCAAATGACCATCTGGTTTCTCCTTTTTAGGCGAGGTGGTTCCCATCATGCTCCTCCTAGTCGCACCTTTGGACCATGATTCCTCATGCATTTTTTCTTGTATCTTTTGTACATCATTTTTGTTAATATAACGTAGTTTATTTTCCCATATATATATATATATATATATATATATATATATATATATATTGGTGATATGATCAAATAAATTAGAAATAATTATTAAATAATAATTTAGTAATTATTTCCTAAGAGAAAAATGAAATGATTAAGGAACAATAAATAAATAATAATTTATTTAATTCTTCCTATGGAAATGGTAAACGTGAGTGAAAATATTTTTATTTTTTTTCACATAAGTGGGTAAATATGAAAATAACATGAAATTAAATGAATTTTTGGGTTATTTTCATGTCGGTAAAATATATGAGAATAATATGAAATTAAATAAATTTCTAATTTATTCTTGAGTAAATTAATTAAATAACAATAATTTAGGAAAAGTGGTTCACTAAATTATTTCTTATGGTGAAAATGGATTTTAATGTGTAAAATTGATACTGCATGGTGTATTTCAATCGATCTAATGAAAATGGCTAGGTGATCATTTTTTAGGTGATAGCAGAATTGCTTTGAAGGTCCTAATTACTTGGATTCTTCTTGGGGGATAGCAGACTTGTATACCATATGCTTGAGTTGAGATCTTGGAAACATAAATGTATCAATATAATGAGAAAACCATACTCATTGTTCTTTGATATTTTCTTATAATCTATCTCGCATGTAGTAAAGCATATGAGAAAAATAATTGAACTTGATGTTAAGCTACAAGAAGAAATATTTATATTATAATGGATTTTTCAATTTTTCTTTTGTTTATTTGTTAGATAGTCATATAAAACTTTTCAGAAACAAGAAAAATCCAAAAATATGATTCAATTGAACATATTCCTTTTCAGTGATATCACACCCATGTATGACCATATTTGTTTTAGCTCTGGACATTGTACACAAGAAAATATATCATATATACCAGTGTTTGAATGTGCTTAGAGTTAGTGATTCAATGCTAATAGTATATATATAATGTAGATATTCTAATGCTTTAGTGTTGAATATACTAATATTTCAACATTTTCGATCTACTTCCCAAGCTAAAGATCTTATCATTAGATGTAATAAGCCTTTTAATTACCCTTCTAATTGCTTAGAAAGAAAACCAAAAGACTGTGCATTTAATTGTCAACATGGGGCTTGTATGAAACTTCCAGGTTATTGGGCTTTGTATATGCAGATCACACTTTTTAGTTTCATTGGTATGTTTTTTAGTTGTAGTATCAAAAATTAGTTTTTCACATAGAGTAAATGTACTTGCAGGAAAGTAAGCACACTTGCAAGAAAGTAAACATGTTTGTAAGAAATTAAACACACTTGCAATAAAGTAAACGCACTTGCAAGAAATTAAACACACTTGAAAAAAGGGATGGACCACTCATGCAGCGTTCAACCATCCATGAAAAAAGAAACACACTTGCGTGATTGAAAAAGCACACCTCTACCTAGTGGTCTTAGGAATATTATCATTGTAACCCCCAACATAGGTTGAACAAACCACTTAGGCAAGAAATAAATCACACGGGAAGAAATGAATGAAAGGACTAATCCTTGCAAAGATGGTTCCTTATTTTATTGAGACCAACAAATGTAATCATTATGTTGATCATATTTATTTAGCAATGTAAATTAATGCAAACTAATGTAAAATGTAAGCATATAAAATTAGAAATAGACATGAATAATCAATTGCATAAATAAATACAGCCGTGCTCAAATAATTAATTGCATAAATAAAATCACACAACTAGAAATTAATTACAAAAGTAAATACATTAAATTATACGTAAATAAATAACCCAAGAGTTAAAATACACAACCAGAAAAGGGAACTACCTAAAATATACAACACTTTGTTCTATCGGAGTGGATCTTGCCTCCATAGAACAAAGTGTTGATATTTATTGATAGCATAAATTTATTTATTTAACTAAGCTAATTATATATATATATATATATATATATATATATATTACATATGCAAAGAGAAATAAATTAAATAATTAATCAAATCATAATCTATTGAAATTTTAAACTACAATTAGAATAAAATATAAATTATTTAATTATGATTTGCAAATTTCTCTAAGAGTCATCCCCATGGAGTGAAAGAGGAACTCCTTTTATGCATAATTTTTGTTTAAAAATAAAATAACAACCAGTATGTGAAATCCACAAGTTTTTCATATGGTTTGCTAACAATTAGAAAATAATAAATGTGTCTTCACAAGTTTCTCATATGGTTTACTAATAATTAGAAAATAATAAAAGACTCATACAATTCCAAAATAATTATTATCAACTCAATTAATCATGTTTAATATTAATCTAAATTGAAATCATGGAAAAACAACTATGTAATAGTGTCAGCTCAAGTTTTTGAACACCTTAAGGTTATGTTGGCTACAACAACAAATTGTGGCATCAAAAGTGCAATAGTGAGTTGCAGCACCAGATTTGTGGTAGTGAGTTGCAACACTAGATTCGTTGCACCAAAGTTGTCGCACCCATGTTGCAGCAGGGAGTTGTAGCACCAAAGTAGCAGTAGGGAGTTGTAGCACTAGATTTTCAATAGGGAATTTCTTCAGCAACGTTGTAGCAAGTATTGTGGCACTTTAGTTGTAGCAATGAATTGTAGCACCATAGTTGCAACATTAAATTTGTAGATGTGAGTTGCAACATCAAAGATGTTGCAGTCAGTTCCAACACCATAGTTGCAACAACAATGACCAAGATATACCTTGTGGTGAAATTATGACCTGCACATCAACCTTTATGTCACTTCGTCCTTGTACATTAACTCAAAGATAAATATAAATATGATCTTTTTCCAATGTTTAATCATAAATTCATATAAAATGCTAAGGACATGTAGTGGAAAACACTTTATGTCTAAATTGTACATAAAAGCATTAGAATGGACAAATACGGGGTCATAGGTAGGTGAAAAGGAATTAAGAATAGGGTAATGAGGATGTAAAAAAATGGCAAGATGTTAACTTCAAATGATTAAATACTCATTATACCAAAGGAAAGGACTAGTTGCAATATAAATTTTCATTTATTATTGATAATAAAAAATTCATATGATTATGATAAAGCATATCTCATGTAATTATGGTTATTATACACTGAAGAAATAATCATTTATATATGAATTTTTATATAACATAATTTTGTTATAAAATAATAAAATGAAAAAATTATTTAAATTTTATTACAAATAAAATAAATATTATTATTATAGTAAAATTTATTAATTATTTAATTATAACTTTACATTGTCATGTTCCTTAAGCCGGATTTCAATTTTAGATTGAAGCAAAAGGGAAATGAGTTCGTGTGGAGCTCTTGTGCGGCAGCAACTAGGATTCGGCCCTATTCAACCCTCTCATCCTTCCTTTTGTGTAGTCTTGAGATCATGATACTCGTATTTTGGTTTTTATCCTTATCTCTCTAGTCCTTAGTCAGATTGCTTCAAAATGGGGAAAAATACCCTTGTCACTCGTTTTCTTTGCCATCTTCAGCGTCCATATCACAGCCCCCAATCTTGGTTGTGCTTCCTCCTATAGCAGCTGGGTCTCACTCTTTTTTGGATGTTCTTTCAGGTGTTGGGTTGGGTTTCTCTACCCCATTTGTGTATGACTCATCGATTGCTTCCCGTGCGTTTGGTATTAATGGTGTCGCCCCTTCTTCCTATATCTTGGGCTCTAGTCAAACCCCATCAATTTTTTTCATGACATTGTTAAAGCGAATGCTAACAATCTCTCTTCTACCATGGGATCTTCTAGCGAGGATCCCATGGTTGAAGTTTCTCTGGGAGGAATCCCTCGGTGAAGTTGAGTTTTTCTCTGAAGTGGGATTTGATCTGCAGATTCATTGGGCTTTGGAAAACTCTTGTTGATCTTCACTCTTGGATTAACAAGCATTGCAAGCCCCTCATCTGAGTCGATATTAACATTTACCCTCTAGTTAGGGGCTTCTTCATTATTGTCTTTAATAAAGTTGGCGATCGGGTGCAGATTCTTGAAGTTTTTCCTTGATTTTGGGGTTGTGCATGTCTTTCTATGTAGCCCTGGTTCACCTTCTTCGACCCGCTCTCGGCTTCAATCACTATTTCTCCTATTTGGGTAAGGCTCCCTAATATATCTTTGTATTTTTGGAACCTTGCTTCTTTAACTTCAATTAGTAATGCCTTTGGTAGACTTTATTGTCGTAGTGAAGACACCAGAATTAATCTAAAACCCACATATGCTCACATATGTGTGGATATGAACCTCAATAATGACTTTCGTGTTGAGATTAAGCTTATTGGCCCCGAATTTTCCTGGTTCTAATCCTTGGACTACGAAAATGTTTCATTTCATTGTAGATCTCGCTACGAGATAGGGCATTCCCTCAAAACATGTATCAATCCAGGGAAATAAAAGTCAAAATTATCTTCCCATAAGCCAAAATGGTTGGAAGGTGCCACCTTTGACCATTATTCAATCTCCTTAGAGCTTTCTCCTTCAATTTCATGGAAAGAGTGTGGTGCAAAAAAGAGTTTAAAAAAAATTAATCATCATAAGAAATATCTCTAATAATATATGTTTCATCTAAAATTTCAATGAAGGTAGTTAATTCGAAGTGAATATGAATGATGCCAAGACAACAAATTCTTCCGTCGCCTCTCCAGATATTTCTAAAAAAATGAAGACCTGAACGTGAGAACCCAATTCTCGAGACAAAGGTAAAAAATTAGTTGATTCAGTGGGGTTCATGCCCTCATTGGTCAGCATTGGAAAAATGATTTTGTGGGAAGACCAAGTGGAGGTGATCCTTCCTCCTCTGCAATGTATGATTGAGTCCAAGAGTCAGCATTCTTTAAGCATGGGTGATGTTGTACAATCAACAGAAAATAGGGCTTGTACCTAATTCAAAATAAAGATGAAATATTCTCTAGGAAAGGTGAAAATATGGCCACAAAAAAATTTAAATATATACTTTTTAAATTATTTAATAAAATATAATTAATATTTAAGTGTTATTAATTGTAATTAAGTTTTATTATCACCCATTCTACAAGGTTTTTACCCATTCTACATGCTTGTTGAGGCACCTTTTTCTTGGCCCTCTCTTTCCCACAACCTCCATTCTCCACTTACGACACAAAGGCACTCCCATTGAACCTTAAAGAGTAATTTTAAAGGCAACATAATAGAGAATGATGCGCATTTTTCTAGGATATAAGTGATATTTTTTAATGGAGTTTGTTTTGGTGGGTGGGTTTTGGATCATATTTTTACGCATTTACAAGTGCAAATATCCATCTATTTTTATACTCAGTATATTTTAAATTTTAATATTTTTTAAAATTTAATAAGGTTTTGAAACCTATTTGTCCATTACTGGATGTGTCATGTCACAATGTGGTTAAATATTATTGGCTTCGACCAACCTACGTCCCTTGGTTTTAAATATTTGCATGCTCTAACATTGGGGGTGGTGGATTAGCATCATGTAGTGTAACAAAGGCGAGGTTGTTGAAAAATGCAACAAGAAATTTCCAATTTGATTTTTCCTTGATTAAATTGAGAAAATTTGAATTTCCACATCAACAAACAAGTTGGATGATGTTAACTTGTGTGACATGGCTTGTGTCACCCAATTTACTTAGTAAATTTGAGTTGGAGGAGTTAGAGTTCAGTTAAGCATATGTGATTGCTAATTTATAAAAACCAAGGTCAGTTATCTAAGGTTGTTTTCAGTTAAACTAGTTCCAACTGTGGAGGAAGTAGTGGAGGGACATGTCTTGTAGTGGGACTTCAACCAAACTTATTGATCATCTAGTTAACTAATCAATCAGCCCAAAATAGATAGTGCATGTCAAGAATTTCAATTCCTTGGTCCAGGTGGAGATTCCAAGCAGTGTAACATCAGTTGTAGATTAGTCTTGAGTGTACATGCATTGCATGCAGTCAAATGATCAACCTAAGGAATTGTGAAATTTAATTTGAGGAATTTATTATATAATAGGGGCCTCATTCCTCAAGGAATAGCACAAGGAAATACGAGCTCAAGAAGAGGCAAAATTTGACTAAGTCTGGGTCAGAGGCCTTTAGTGAGCAGAGAGATAGGTTGTGCACTTTCAAGGTGTGCTCGATTGAGAAAATCAATTGTAATACATCTCTATTCATTTTAATAATGCAAGAGGCAATGGGGTATTTAGCAGATTTCTTTACCAAAATAAAAATACTTGTTTCATGTGTGTGATTTCTTCTTAAATGTCTGATATTTTTGTTCTAAGTTTTAAATTAATGTCCACATAGCAATAGAGTAGGTTTTTGTCTTGAGATTTTGATTAAAACTTCATGATAAGTTGAAAATATACAACATAATTTTTACATAGTATCAGAGCAGGATTCACACTAGAGCAGGAATTTAAATTTTTTCTTAGGACATTCGATTTTGGAGTTGAGTGCAGCAAGATTTCTTCAGAGCTGAGAAGATAGCCTTCAATGGACTAAGGCTAGAGTATGCCTTGGAAGGCACCTATAATTTTTTTTCATGGAAGGATCGCATGGAGACGGTATTGGATGAAAATGGCATTAGGGGAATTTTGAGGTCTAAAATGGGCCTCCTAAGAAAAATGTACAAAAAAAATAAAATTTATAAGAAAAAATAGGATTCAAGATGATGATGTCAACCATTCACCATTTTTTAAGTAAAAGGGTAAAAAGATTAAAAAATAATAAAATAATAAAACTACTTTTCAACTCATTTTCAACTTATCTCCCAAATTTTTTACTCAAATTTCGATCAAGATTACTCGTTGGATTAAAAATTTAATTCCTCATCCAAGGAGTACCCATGTTGCATACTTTCGATGGACGCTGCTATAAGAAAAATTAGAAATACTGATGTAGGAGCATTAAGGTAGAGCCAACAGTGTGACAAAGTTGGTCACATGTTGTGGCTTGGAAAGAGGACTAGCAGTCCTAAGCATTTGAAGACTTTGTATTTCTTTGTTTTTAAAGTATTTTGTTTAATTTTGATTTGGGCTAACTTAGCCAATGTAATTTTCATAATAAAAGAATGGTTAATTTTGGATTAGTTGAGAATTTAGTTGAATAAGTTGAATAAACTATTTTGGAAACTGAATGACAGTTTCCCAACCATATGGGGATTTTGGAGAAGGATAAAATGAAACCAAATCCACCATTGCAAGGTTCTGCCATCCGTAGAGGGAAAGGAGAGATAAATAAGCATAAGTGAATGTAAAAACTAGGCATTAGAAGGCTTGGATATGTATTTTCCATTTGCCAGATTATATAAGTGTTTTTTGTTTTGATCGGGATCTCTGTCTTTTAAACAACATTTTATTTTCCAAATAATGTCTGAGTGTTTTGGTGCTTAATCGGGCTCCCTGTTTTAATTTCTTCAGCACTCTTACTCTCTGTTTCATCAAAAATGACATCCCTGCTCACAATAAATTTTCCATTGGTCAAAAGACGATACCCTTTCTTTTCATCTAAATAGCCAATCATGGTGCATTTCAAACTTCTTGAATCAAGCTTAGTTCTCTTTTCTTTGGGAACTAAGGCATAACAGATGGATCCAAAAACTCAAAGATGTTTAACTTTAGGTTTGAAACCAAACCAAGCTTCATAAGGGGTGATTCCTTCTAAAGAAGCAGTTGGAGATCTGTTTCTTAGATAGATAGCTGTATGGATTGCTTCTGCCCAATATGTTGGACTTAACCCTTTGAAAGTTAACATGGATCTCGCCATGCCTAACAATGTGTGATTCATCCTTTCTACGACTCCATTTTGCTGTGGAGTGTAAACATTTGTAAGATGTCTTCTGATGCCATTTTCACTGCAATAAGTTTTGAATTCATTTGAGTTGAATTCTCCCCCATTATCTGTCCTGAGAGTACCTATCTTTTCTTTGGCTTCATTTTCAACAAGTTGTCGAAAAATTTTAAATTTCTCAAATGCTTCTGACTTGTTTTTCAAAAAGTAAACCCAAGTCATTCTACTGAAATCATCAATAAAGAGCAAGAAATATTTGCAACCACCTAATGAAGTTTGTAGTGGACCACACACATCACTGTGAACTAGTTGCAGCAGCCTGTTTGCGCGCCATGTACTTGTTGGAAAACTTTCTCAACTCTGTTTGCCATAAATGCAGGCTTCACATTTAGCATTTTCTTTGTTGAAAGTCGGAAGTCCTTTAACCATCCCTTGTTTCTGCAATTGAGAAAGACTATCAAAATTCAAATGTCCATATCTTACATGCCATAATCTTATAGGTGAAATTCTTGTAGTAACTGCCCCTGCAAAATCAGAATGCCTTGGAATAACTGTCCCTTTCATCCTTAACAGTTTTCCATCTTCATATCCTGTCATCACTGTTTGGAAGTTCTGTTTGACTGAATTAATCTTAACTAAGCCATCTTCCATAATTATTTGATGTCCTGCTTGTCGAATCATGACCAAGGACAACAAATTTTTCTTAAAGGTGGGTACATACCACACATTGGAAATCAATTTTTCTCCAATGTCAGGGAGAAAAACTTTGACTGCACCTTTTCCATAAGGCATATGTTTTGTATCATCTGCTAGAAAGATGGAATTAAGATGGCACTCTTGAAAATTCCAAAAGAAATCTCGTCTACAGGTCATGTGCTGAGTTGCTCCTGAATCCAAAATCCAAGCATCTTCATAATCACTCTTAATATAAGAGGAAAGTTGGATTGCTGGTGAAGAAGTGAAGACATATTCTGAGTCATTATCATCTTGATCTTGATCATTTGCAAACTGTGCTGAAGGCTGTTGAAACTTAGAAATTTTATTGATAGATGTGCGACAATCTGAAGCATAGTGACCAACTCTGTTACATCGCCTGCAAACAATTTGACTCAAATCAGTGCCTCTTCCTTGAGATTGTCCTCTGCCTTGAGACTGTCCTCGACCTCTGCTTTGTCCTCTGTTTTGAGATTGTCCTCTCCCTTGATTCTGTCCTATGCCTTGCTGAGATCCTCAGTTTTTATTGTTGCCTCTGCCTTGAGAATTGTTTCTGCCTAAATTGGAGCCTCTGTTGGAGTTTTTTCCTCTGTGTTGACTGTGAACACGACCTTGCATTGCTTGATTTTGATTAAAATTACCTTTTCCTTTGTTTTTGGAATTGTCAGCTGAGGAGTTGCTAGTACTGGCTTTTGTGAGAAAAACATATTCACCAACTTTATTTTTCTTCCCAAAAGTTTTATCATGTTGAGTCAACATTTCGCAGAGCTCATCAAACTTTAGCTTTTCTAACTTTCCAGTGAGCTGTAAAGTTTCTAAAAAATGTGTGTAAGAAGAAGGAAGCCCGGCAATTAAAATTGTGACCATAAAACTACCATCAACTGCTTGAAAACCAGCATTAACAATTTCCTGCTTAATATTCTTAAGTCTGGAGATGTATTCAAGAATATCTCCTTCTTCGGTCAATTTTTGATGCAACAATTTTAATTGTAGGTCAACTCTTTTTGATTGAGGCTGAGTATCAAAAAAATCTTCAAAAGTTCTCAAAGCAGACCAAGCATCTTTAGCATTTTCGATATGGAAATACATTTCATCATTGACAGAAGATTTAATGAGAGCTAATGCTTTGGCATTTTTAACTTCCTATTTTGCTATCGCAACTGCATCTGTAGGTTTATTTGGCTTTACATCTCCATCACAAATATCATGCCATGGTTCATTATAAACAAGAGTGCTTTCGATGAGGCGTTGCCATGTTTTTTAAGATTTTGAGCCTTCAAGTTTGTCGGAATCAAAAAAAAATTAATAAACTTAGACATTGTAGTGTTAAGACTTCACACCACAAATCAAGCTCCAAAAAAAATATCAAGATGCGCAACACAATAGCAACACACGATGCAAAAAAAAAAAAACGAACTATTGGGGCTTGGCCTTGACCCTCGAATAGTCGTCGAAACAGGAGAAAATTGACTGAGCTTTGCACTTGGCTCTAGTCAATTTCTCAAATATTTACAAGGCAACTTTCAAAATTTGACTTTTAAAATAGTGCTCTTGCACAAGCTGGTAAAAAAAATTACCCCTCCCTCAAATTAAAATTACTTTGAGTCACACTTATCTCTCTAGAAACAAATTACAAAAAAAAACGCCTTATTACTCCAAAAAAAAAACTATTACAATATTCTTCAAAAAAAATTCTACTTATTCCTCCAAATACAAGGTTCCCCCTTATTGCTCCAATTATGATTTTGATGACAAATCACAAATACAAAAAAATAACTCCAATTACAATGTGAACAAATAACTTCAATGAATCATTACATAAACAAAATGCTTTTGGTTAAAAAAATATTGACTGTTTTTGGATCTTTGCCACAGCTCACCAAGCTTCCGCCAATTGAATGACAACCGCAAGCTCGGGCATTTGTCTTCTGAGTTCTTGTAAAAACAGATTTTTCAAAAGCTAACTTTGAAGCAAGGGTTGGCAAATCATCATATATAGCAGCAAATGGAACTTGTTGAGACTTGCTCTGCGCTTTCCTTATTACCGTGGTCCAACACAACACTTCACTTAACGCAAATAAACTTCACGTAGATTGCAGCACTGTTGTGCACTCACATTGGGGTTTAGATCTTCAATGCCGTTTTCAAAAACAGATCTTCAATCAAACACTGCTTCAACCAAACGTTGTTTAATTTATCCACTGCCAATTGTAATGTTGTCTAACTTTCAAACGCTGGAAAACTATTTTAAAAAGCTTGTTTCAACTATTTTAAAATGTTGTTTTCAATTATTTACAGAATCGATTTGTAGAAGCGATGTCACAGATCGATGCCAATTAAATGATGCCAATTAAAATCGATGGTAAATGCTGTTATGTTTCCTGGAATTGATGGTAAATTTTGCCACAATCGTTTTGCTGGAATCCACTTACAAACCACATATAAATCAATGCTAAAATGCAGGGTTATGCCAGAATTATACAGCACATAAAAATCGATTTATATGTAATGCAGAATCGATGTTTCATGCCACAAATTAAAGCTGGTTAATGCAGAATCCACTTACAAATACCACATGAACATGAAAGTGCAGAAGCGATGTTTTCAGAATCGATGTTTCATTTAAACACTGTTCAAAATCGATATTTCAGAAATGAAAGGTTTGCAAACGGCGTTTGGAGGGGCGGACATGAGATAGGTGAAAAGGAACGAGAAGCAAGACCCACGCTCTAGCTTTTCTTTGGGTAATGGAGGATTGACAACACTTTTTTTTATTACAACAAAACTCTTACAAATTCACACAAATTCGTATTTGCTCCTTAAAAAAATGATTTTAGAATTTGCAGATCTAAAATCAATAAAAAAATTTGACAAATTTCATACCAATATTTTGCTAATCACTTCAACGGAGTTGAGTTTTCCACGACCTGGTAGAGCTGGAATCTCCTCCTCACAGCATTACCGTGGCTCTGATACCACATGAAAGTGCAAAAGTGTCCTCAGACACACAACTTTATTGATCAAGCAAAAATATTACATAGCAAATTACAGGATTTTACACACGTAAACTCACACACTCACATTCTCTCATTACACATTACAATGAAAATATGAAACTAACCTATTTATAAGATCTATGTTCTAACTTAATCTAGTTATGGATCACTTGGAAAATAAACAAGTGTCCATTTACAATAAATGAGCTTCTAACCACTCTACTAACTTCACTCCTAACTTAGAGCCTAGGAAACAACTCTTTTCTAGAGTCCTAATTTTTAATAACAAATTTCTAATTCTAAATATCTCAAAGACTTATTAAATATTCTAGAATAATAATTATTAATTTAATATCTTAAATTAATAATTATTTTATTCAAACACTATAACCTATGATAAACTTTATTTTTGGATCATCTAACAATTAATTCTTTGAATCTTTATTAAAGTTGAATTCTTGTATCTAAGACGCATAGTGAGAATAACAATCGGATTGCAAGCACAACAAGGTCTTAACCTTACATTTTCCTTTGTTGAATATAATATTGTGTTTACCTGAGAGTATATTAATCGGACTTGTAGGCGCAATGAGGACCATTGGATCCAACTGATCAATGGTGGAAGACCACATCGCAGGCGGAGAGATATCACACATCACCAAAGATAAGGTTTAAAGTCTAGTTCACAAGTTAACGAATTTGATTTGCGATGTGAAGTGGTACAACAGAGGTGTAACGCGAACCCTCGGATCCGTCCAAGATCAAATGGTGGATATTGGAGTGGCGATCGCAAATCGAAGTTTATAATTTTTAATGTTAATATCCATCACAGGTTAAATTAAAATGTTTGCGATGAAAAGTGTGGGAATCCACGTGTCGACGCGGCGCAAAATCGCATCGCGTAAAACTTAATATTTAGCTCTTAAAGTTTCACAGTTAAGTTGTAGGGAATGCGAAGTGTGATTGTCTGTTGATTTTTCAATGATTATGGTGGGACCCTCCAGGAATAATTCCATGGGTTTGCACTTCGTTTTTTTTGTGCATTGGTTTGGGTATTTGTTTAAGTATGCATATATGATGAACACTCTATTGTTGATCACGTAAGTATGTATGTATGTGTCTGACCCCCGAGGTTAATCTCTGTTACGAATAAAGGGGATCTTGTATCAGAGCAATTTTTCTTCGTAAGTAAGGATGGAAGTAGGAAGAAGAGGTCGGGGAAGAGTTGAAGCAGGGAGAAGAGGTGGAGGAAGAGCTGCAAGGGGAGAAGCAAATGAAGGGTTGCGCAAAGATATTAGAGTATTTTCAGCACGTTTAGCAGCAGTAGAAGCAGGAAGGCGTAGGGACCCGGAAAATGGAGATGACAGTGAAGAAGAGTAGCCATAGGCACAACCGGATGAGCAAGAGGACGAGCCACCAGAACTCATATTAATGAGATCTGTTCTGATGGCTAGCAACAAGCCAAAACTAGAGCTCTCCAATTATGATGGCAGTTTCTCATGGAAGCACTGTTGAATTGGATAAGTGAGTTGGATAAGTACTTTGAATATGAGGAAATTAGTGAGCACAGAAAGATCATGTTTTTTGTCACTAAGTTGAAAGGGCACCTCGCACTATGGTGGGACAGTGTGCAAGCAGAGAGGAGAAGACTGAAAAAACCTTTGATTAAGAGTTGGGACAGGATGATTGGAAAGATGAAGAGCAAGTTTATGCCCAAATATTACCAAATTACTCTTTATAGGAAAGTGCAGAACCAGAGACAGAGAACAATGATTGTGAAATAATACACAGAAGAGTTCTATAAATTGAACTTGAGGGCTGGGTATGCTGAAGATACCCCTGAGAAGACAACTAGATTTGTAAATGGTCTCCAGATGGAAATCTTGGATGAGATCAGTATTATTTCCCCAAAAAAAATAGAGGAGGCATACCATTATTCTTTGACGGTAGAGGAAAATATTCCCAAGAAGCATAATGCAAGAAGAGGACGTGGTTCCAGAAGAGGAAGAGGGCAATCCTATGGCAAAGGTAGAACTGCTGACAATACTGAAGAAGGCAGCAGTTCGAAGACTTCGGGACAAGCTGAGAAGGAAGGTAACACCAAAGGTGGAAGGCCATACCAGCAAGGAAGAGGTAATGGCAGAGGTAGGGGAAATAACTACCAGTGTTACAGGTGTCACAAATGGGGACACAGGTATTTTCAATGTCCTGAAAATGAACCAGCTGGACAAAGGGGAGCATATGTTGCTCAACCTGATGAAGCAAAGGTAGCACCACAAGAAGTGGAGAATGTGCCTGAGACAGGAGAAACCTTGGTGTTGAAATTTTTTTTACTAAAACCAGCCAAGGAGATGGCTGACTTGACATAGAGGAAAGCATTGTTCCAAATTGTATGTAAGTCACATGGAAAATGCTGCAAATTGATCATAGATAGTGGAAGCACTAACAACCTAGTAGCCACTGAGATGGTGGAGAAATTGGGTTTGAAGAATTCAAAGCATCAGACTCCATATAAGGTGTCTTGGTTGCAGAAAGGACGCCAACTGCTAGTGGATGAGCAGTGCGAGGTGAAGTTTCACATTGGCAAGTACAAAGACAAGGTAACTTGCGATATTATGCCCATGGAAGTGTGCCATATTCTATTGGGAAGACCATGAAAATATGATAGAAAGGTCATCCATGATGGAGAGAATAATTTTTATAAATTTTTGAAGGATGGAATAAATCACACGCTAGTTCCCATGAAGGAAGAAGAGACTGCAGAAACTAGTGGTACAAAGACATTGTTGATAGGTGGGAAGGAGTTTATGTGACAAATTGAGGAGAATGAATTGAATTATGTAGTTGTGTGAAGGACTGGAGTAGTATTAATGCATACAGAGATTACTGATTTTCCTGTGGAAATATATGACATGCTGCAAGAATTTAGTGATATTGTGGTAGATGATCTACCAGATAAATTACCACTGAAGCAGAGCATTAGTCACTACATCGATTTTATTCCAGGAGCCAGTTTTCCAAATAAGGCTGCTTACCGAATGAGTCCGAAAGAAAATGAGGAGATCAGGAAGAAAGTATAGGAGTTGTTGGATAAAGGACTGGTTCAGGAGAGTTTGAGCCCTTGTGTTGCTCTGACTGTTTTAGGTCACAAGAAAGGAGGTGAATGGCGAATGTGCACAGATTCTCGATGATAAACAAGATCACCATCAGGTATAGGTTTCCTTTACCTCAGATGGATGATATGATGGATTGTCTAAGTGGAGCAGCGTACTTTTCAAAGGTAGGTTTGAAGAGTGGTTATCACCAGATCAGGATTCGAGAAGGTGACAAATGGAAGACAGCTTTCAAGACCAATGAAGGTTTGTACGAGTGGTTGGTCATGCCTTTTGGATTAAGCAATGCACCTAGCACATTCATGCGCTTGATGAATTTGATGTTGAAGGAATTCATTGGTAAGTTTGTGATTGTATATCTAGATGATATACTTATTTTCAGCAAGATGAAGGAAGAATATTTACGGCATGTCAGGTATGTGCTTGAAAAATTGCAGCAGAAAAAGTTGTTAATGAATTTGCAAAAATGTTCTTTTTGCAATAGAGAATTGATTTATCTAGGCTTTGTAATTTCTGAGAATGAATTGAAGATGGATCTAGAGAAGGTTGCATCCATAGTTAACTGCCCTTCTCCCATGAGTTTGTTTGAAGTTAGAAGTTTTCACGGATTGGCAAGTTTCTACCGGAAGTTTATTAAGAACTTCAGCAGTATTTGTGCACCTATGTTAGATACCATTAATAAGGAAAATGAGCCTTTTCATTGGACATAATCTATTGAGAGGATTTTTCAGTTTTGAAGAAGAATATTACGGAAAAACCAATCCTAAAGTTGCTAGACTTCAACAAAATTTTCCAAGTTCATTGTGATGCCAGTGGAGCAGTCGTTGGTGCAATACTCAGCCAAGAAGATAAGCCAGTAGCATATTTCAATGAGAAGTTAAATGAGATCATACAGAAGTATACCTCTTATGAAAAAGAGTTTTATGCATTCGTCCAAGCGTTGAATCATTGGATACATTATTTGTTGGCTAATGAGTTTGTTATGTTTTAAGATAATTCTGCATTACAATATATTATGCAGCAGCATAAGCTGAATCATAAACACTGGAAGTGGATGGATTACTTGCAGAGTTTCACATTTTTTTTGAAACATATCAGTGGTCAGGCCAACAAAGTGGAATATGTGTTGAGCAGGAGGAATTTGATCTTTCAAGAAAGTGCAATGAAAGTATTGGGATTTGAACATCTCAAAGACTTGTATGAAGTGGATGCAGATTTTAAGGAGGCTTATGAAGCTTTCCAAACCCCACTGTTGAGGGATAATACTCCATGGTGGATTATAACATACAGGAGGGGTTGTTGTTCAAAGGAGGGCAGTTGTGTATTCTGGAATGTTCTATGCGAGAGAACTTAATCCAGGAAAATCACATTAGAGGTTTGGCCAGACATTTTGGTATAGATAAGACCTTGGATCAACTGAGCCACTTTTACTATTGGCCAAGAATGTGAAGGGATGTACATAGGTTCATAATCAAATGTAAATTGTGTCAACATGCAAAGGGACGTAGTCAGAATGTAGGGTTGTATACACCCTTACCAATTCTGAATAGACCATGGGACTCAGTCAGCTAGGAATTTGTCTTGGGTCTACCAAAGACACATAGGAGATTCGATTCCATCATGGTGGTTGTGGATCATTTCAAAAAAATGGCACATTTCACTCCATGCATAAAGACAAGTGATGTCACACATGTAGCACATTTGTTCTTATAGCGATAGTCAGATTACATGGCTTTCCGAAGTCCATCATCTCAAACAGGGATGTAAAGTTCACAGGTCATTTATGGTGAACATTATGGAAGAAGTTAGACACCAAACTAAATTTCAGTTCTTCTTACCATCCACAGTCATATGGGCAAACTGGAGTTGTGAACAGGAGTCTAGGAAATCTGTTGAGGAGTCTGGTTGGTGAAAATTCCAGACAGTGGGATCATGTGCTTGCACAAGCGGAGTTTTCTTATAATGACTCGCCCAACAGAAGCACTGGCAGAAGTCATTTCCAAATCCTATATGGAGTGCACCCACATGGAGTATTTGAGTTGCAGGATTTGGGTCAGTTAAAATGTAGGAGTGCTAATGGCAAAGATTTCGCAAAATCAGTCAGCGATCTACATGAATAGGTCAAGTTGAAGCTACAAGACAGCAGCCAAAAGTATAAACAATACGCAGATTTGAAAAGGCAAGAGCTACAATTTGATGTAGGAGACTTGATACTGGAACATTTGTGCATGGAGAGGTTTCCTAAAGGTGAATACAACAAATTAAAGATGAAAATTATCAGGTCTTGTAGAATTCTTCGGAAGTTTTCTGTAAATTCTTATGAGTTGCAGTTACCTCCAGGTGTAGGAATCTAACCCATCTTTAATGTGGAAGATATGTACCCATATACTGCTGCTGATGAAGGCGAAATTTCAGAGAGACGAACACAGGATACCCAGGATGAAGAGAAAGCATGGATTAAACAAATTCCTCCAGCACATCCTTTGGAGATTGAACAAATTTTGGACATGAAAGTGGCCAAGAGGACACAAAACAAAGACTATATGAAGTATCTGGTCAAATGGAAGGACCATCCTCTGGAGGAATTGTCTTGGTTGGATGATGCCTAGATTCAAAGCGCGGTGTATTCTATTGAAGAGCTCATGGACAAGAGCCATGATTTTAATTTACCCCGGGAGACTGATGGAGGAGCATTAAGGTAGAGCCAACAATGTGACAAAGTTGGTCACATGTTGTGGCTTGGAAAGAGGGCTAGCATTCCTAAGCATTTGAAGACTTTGTCTTTCTTTGTTTTTAAAGTATTTTGTTTAAGTTTAATTTGGGCTAACTCAGCCAATGTAATTTTCATAACAAAAGAATGGTTAACTTAGGATTAGTTGAGAATAAGTGAAACTCCATCCACTGCCCATGTTTATGATTCAGTTTATGCTGCTGCATAATATATTGTAATGCAAAATTATCTGAAAACATAAAAAACTCATTAGCCAGCAAATAATGTCTCCAATGCTTCAATGCTTGGATGACTGCATAAAACTCTTTGTCATAAGAGGTATACTTATGTCTACTCTCATTTAACTTCTCGTTGAAATATGCTACTGGCTTATCTTCTTGGCTGAGTACTACACCAACGAATGTCTCGCTGCCATCACAATGAACTTGGAAAAGTTTGTTGAAGTTTGGCAACTTAAAGTTGTGATTGGTGATCATGTTTATTTTCCACAATTAATTTGTAGAAGGATTCAATATCTTTCTTTAGCATATTGCATGATCGGATTGAATCCATTGGTATACATATTTTTTGTATAGTTTCTACATGGTATCAGAGTGCAGGAAATCACTATAGTGAATAAGAAATTGAGTTTGTGCTGAATAGAAATCGAATTTGCAGAAATATTATTTAGTGCAATAGGTGGATCAAGATGGATTTCAATGGCTTGAGATTGGAATATGCACTTGAGGGCAGTTCTAATTTTATTGCGTGGAAATACAGGATGGAGGAAGTTCTAGAGGACAACGGGTTGAAAGAATTCACGGACAATGGCATTCCCAAACCCACAACAATAGATGCCTCTCTTCTTGATGCTTAGAAAAAGAAGGTTGCAAAGGAGAGGAGGATATTATTAGAGGCAGTACCACGAGACCACATTGTCTCAAGTCTCCATGGAAAAGAAACTCCATATGCAATGTGGAAGCCTTTAACATATCTATTTCAGAGTATTAGTGACCACAAAAAATTGGCACTGAAGGACAAACTCGGGAAATCAAAACATAGAAAGGCGATACTATTCCGAAATATTTAACTAAGTTCGTCCAATGTTGAGATGAGCTTTGGAGTGCAAAATTACTATAGTGGATAATGATTTGGTAAGCCTAGCTCTTCTAGGCCTTCCCAAGAGTTGGCATAGTTATCAGGACTCTTTCAATGGGAGGGAGAAGCTACCAAATTGGGAGCAACTTTGGTCGTATTTGGTACAAGAAGAATTCTGGCGGAATACTAGGGATGGATCCTCCTCTAGGACAGATGATGAGAAAAATTGCGCCTCAGTTAGTAAGGCAAATAAGGGGAAGGGAAAGAAATCCTATTCCAAATCTGAGACCGGCAAATAAGGAAAGAAGTGTGACATGTCCAAATTGAAATGTTTTCATTGTCATGAGCATGGGCGTTATGCCACTAATTGTCCACAGAAGAAGAAGAACAAGAAGGTTTCAAGATCTGTTGTTGGTGAGGCTTTGGCCTTGCAATTTTATTTGGACTTCTCGCTCATTGCATGCATGGTGTCTAGTGCGATGGGATCAGTGTGGTACTTAGATAGTGGTGCATATTTCCACATAACAGGAGACAAAGAACTTTTCAGTAGCTTGGAGGAGAAGGATATCCATATGCATATCAAATGGGTGATGACGGGAGGTATAGCACTACCGGGATTGATACAGTTACTTTCCAGAGATAGTCAGGTAAACCCTTCTTATTAAAAGATGTAATGCATGTACTAGGCTTGAAAAAGAATTTAGTTTTAGTGGCAATGTTGGAGGATAGAGGATATGATGTGGTTTTCAGTGAATGGAAAGCATTCCTCCATCACAAAGCCACATGACAAGTCAAGAAGATTGGTATTCGTGTGAAGAATCTCTATAAACTTGATGTACATGGCTGCATAGCATTGATGGGTAAAGCAGGCAAAGTGGTGAGCCGGGATGAGGGTGAGTTATGGCACAAGAGATTGGGCCATCTACACCACCGAGATTTGAAGGTCATGCAATGGATTTCTACGGAGCTTCCAAAGGGTAATCTTGTGTAGATAGAAACGTGCAAGGCATGTACCATGGGGAAATATGCAAAGGCCACTTTTCATGAGAAGGAGAACTGAGTAACGGGAATCCTTGAGAGATTTCACTCAAACATGTGTGGACCATTCTCTACAGCTTCGACAGCAAATCACAGGTATTATGTGATCTTTGTTGATGATTTTTCTAGAAAGTGTTGGATCTACTTCATGCAAAAGAAAGATCAAATGTTCTCAAAATTTTGTGAGCTCAAAGCACTAGTTGAGAAAGACACGAGGAATCATGTGAAGGCTCTGAGGAGCGACAATGGTGGTGAGTACATCTCCAATGAATTCAAGAACTTATGTAGCAAAGAAGGAATTTGGAGAGAGTTTATTGTGCCCCATAACCCACAACACAATGGGGTCGCAGAAAGAAAGAATAGAAAAATTGTGGGTGCGGCATGAGCGATGCTGCATGATCAGGGCATCCTCATCGGATACTTGGCATGAGTACACCAGAGGAAGCTTTTTCTGGTAAGAAACCTGATGTTTCATATTTTAAAAATTTTGGCTCATCTGTCTATTGCCATGTGACCAAATATTGTAGGAAGAAGCTAGAAAAAAAAGCTAAGATTGTGATATTTGTGGGGTACACTAATACTCCCCACAACTAACGGGTGTATTTTCCAAACATCAGGATGAATGCTATGATATGGGATATAAAATTTGACGAGGACAAAGCCATGTGATTGTCCCTTTAGAGGGAGCTTGATTTTCATGCAGATGAGGAACTCTTGGTTCCGAAGGATGAACCTCAAGGTGTGGAGCACCCACATGCGGAGGATCATGGAGTGGAAGAAACCAATCATGCAGAGCCATCCACCAGACATGGTAGAAGGCGCACCATCGAAGCTAACATATTGAGACTTAATGCGGTAGAACATGTAGGAGCACCTACATCACTACACAGATAGAGACAGTCTCCAGAAGGGTTTACTGGATACATGGCACTTATGAGCAAGTGTATTGTGACAAAACTGTTCTCTTTTGAGGAAGAAGTGCAGCAACCGATTTTTGTTTAGGCCATGGTTGAGGAGTATGACTCCATCGTCAAGAACAGTGCATGGGAATTTTTCCCAAGACTAGTCAAAAAATCGATGGTTGGATCTAGATGGATCTATAAGGTGAAGCAGGCGGCGGATGGGAGTGTGGAGAAGTACAAGGCTAGATTTGTAGCCCGGGGATTCTCACAAGTTGAGGAGATTGACTATGAGGATACTTTTGCACCGATTTCAAGGTGCTCATCAATTAGATCTATCCTTGCACTCTCAGCGTAGATGGCTGGTAGATACATCAGATGGATGTGAAGACTACATTTCTCAATGGAGTTATTGAGGAAGAAGTGTACATTGAGCATCCATAAGGTTTTGAGACCTTTGACAGTGATTCGCATGTGTGCAGACTCAAGAGAGCATTGTATGGGCTGAAGCAAGAACCTCGTGCTTGGTACACCAGGATTGACAGCTATTTCACCGGGTTGGGCTTCACAAATAGTGAAGTGGATGTGAACCTGTAGAAGATTGTGGTTGATGGTAAGCTTTTGATTATCGTACTTTATGTTGATGATATGATTTTGACAAGTGATGAGCAGCTCACAATTTCTTGCAAAGAGGATCTTGCAAGAGAGCTTCAGATGAAGGACATGGGACTCCTTTTCTATTTCCTTGGTTTGGAGATATGGCAGCATGATGGGGAGATATTTGTTTCTTAAGGAAAGTATGCCAAAGATATTCTGAGAAAGTTTCACATGGAGAGTTGTAAACCCATGGAGACTCCTCTTCCAGGAAACTGGAGGAAGGAGGATGCTACTTCAGTTGAGGTAGTGGACGCCACTGTTTACAAGAAGCTTGTGGGTTCACTCATGTACTTAGTGAACACTAGACCAAACATTTTCTACGCAGTTAACCAGCTGAGTCAAGCTATGGTTAAGCCAACCAAGCTCTTTTAGAAGGCGGGGAAGCATGTCGTGAGATATCTCATGGGCACTACAGAGTATGGATTATGGTACAAACAGACAGAGGGAGTGAAGCTTCAAGGCTTCACCGATGCACATTGGGAAAGCATTCCATCAGACAGAAAGAGCACATCAGGAGGGATCTTCAGCATAGGATCAATAGCAGTTTCTTGGTACAGAAGGAAGCAAAGATATATGGCACTCATTTCAGCTAAGGCAGAGTACATGGCAGCCAGTCAAGCTACATGTGAGGCCATCTGGTTGAGGAAGATTTTGGTTGGTTTGTTTGGTCATCAGAGGGATCCGATGGTGATACATTGTGATAATCATAGTTTCATAAAACTCTCAGTTAATCCAGCATTCCATGAAAGGTACAAGAATATATACATATGGTACCACCATCTTAGAGATTGTGTTCACTGACGCGTTATGTTACTTCAATACATTCCCACGAAGGATCACGATGCATATATTCTGAGGAAGTCGCTCGCCGAGAGAAAATTTGAATACCATAGAGGCAGGATCGGGGTAGCTAATAATCTCTTTCTTGTTGAGGGGGAGCGTTGAAAAGTCAACAATAAATGTGTCTAATTTAATTTTCCCTTAATTAAATTGGACAATAAATTGTAATCCTATCTCATAAACACTTGTAATAGTTAATTGAGTGTGATAGACTGAGTTGGCTCATGAAATTTGAGTTGAGGGTGGTTGGTGAGGCATGTAGAGTGATTCTATTTTTTTTAGAGTCCAAGTTATAGTTAGTGTATTAGTTTAATGCATGAGAAATCAGTTAACTCGATTAAGTGAGTTAAAGTCAGTCTAGCTATTTGTAATTGATTGTTGCACTAGCGAGAGGTCAAGTGAATTAAATCAGATTTAATTCACATATAGTGATCTATCATGTAACTGATGATTTACTATTAATAGTTGCATGCATGTCAGTTTTGATGGAGACCCAGTTGAGACAGAGGTTAAAGGGATGTTAACTATCAGTTTTGTTAATAGCACATTGCCCACATGCAGTAAAAAACCCATAGGATTTCCCATGAGAATTGCATAATTTTGGAACGCTGAAATTCCTAAAGAATAGGGATTTCATTCCACATGAATTGTGCAAGCAAGGCAAGCTGAGTAGAGGTTGAAAATTGGCTAAGTGTTGGTCAATTTTGTCTGAATCAGTGTGAGATAGTTATGGGAGTGTAGGAGACTCTTGTGAGAAGAGTGCATTGTAATTGTTTCATGATTCCTTGCTAAATATATAATAGAAGATAGAGGGGTTTTGAGCAGAAAGCTTTCCCTGGTAAAATATTTGTGTTGTGATTTGATTTGCTTCTTTATTTACTTGTTGTGATTGATGATCATGTTTATTTTATTCAATTAATTTGTAGAAGGAATCAGTATCTTGCTTTAGCATATCGCATGATCGGATTGAATCCATTGGTATACATATTGTTTGTATAATTTCTACATAAAGGATAACTTGAGAAGAAGGATGTATGCAAAGGATGTACTTTTGGAAGTACAAAAAATCAATTTTCCATGATCGGGACAAAAAGGCACATGCAGTACTGGAAAGGATCCACTCTTATGTCTGTGGACCTTTCTCGACAGCCTCCATTTCTAGGAACAAATATTTTGTCATTTTTATTGATGACTTCTTAGAGAAGTGGTGGATCATCTTCATGCGGAAGAAAGATGAGACACTCTCTAAGTTCATATAATTCAAGGCACTCATTAAGAAACAAATCGACAAGAAGGTGAAGGATCGTAGGAGCAACAATAGAGGTGAGTATGTGTTAAATGAGTTTAAAAATTTTGGTGAAAAAGAAGGCATTCAACGAGAGTTTAAAACACCCCACAAACCACAACAAAATGAGGTGGCTAAGAGAAATAACCGTATCATTGTGGGAGCAGCGAGGGCGATGTTGCTTGTCTAAGGCCTACCTTTGAACTTGTGGGGCGAATCATATAACACAACAGTCTATTTTCATAATAAAAGTCCTCAATGTATTTTGGGCATGATTACACCAGAGGAGGATTTATCGAGGAGAAAGTTGAATGTTTTGCACTTCTTGATTTTTGGAGAATCTCTTTACTGCCATGTCTCCAAAGAATCAATGAAGAAGCTAGAGCCAACAATAGAACTGGGGGTATTTTTGAGTTACACAGAAACTCCCCATAGCTATCGTGTGTACTTGTCATCCCTCATAATGACATTTGTGCGAAGGGATGTAAAATTTCATGAAGATAAAGTGATGTGGCTATATCTCGATAGGGAGCTTCAGATCCCACTAGAAGAGGATCTTTTACCTCCAAAGGAGGAGCCTTAGGAAGTTGTGGAGAAGCCACAAATTGAGGAGGAGAGAGTGGAGATAATCACTCGAGCAGAAAAATCCAGAGAATTTAGGAAAAGGACTAGGGAAGCTGAGAGACTTGTGCATGATGCGAGGGAGAATGTGGGTGCTCCTTCAAATCAGCGTAGGCAGAGAAGGTCACCAGATCATTACATTGACTACATGGCTCTAATGACTGAGCTTGTAGAGACTGACCCATCCTATTTCAAGGAAGCAGTAGAGAAACTTGTATGGGTTGATGCAATGGTGGAGGAGTACAAATCCATTGTAAATAACAATGTTTTGGAAGTGTTCCCAAGATTAGCAGAAAAATTAGTTGTGGGTTTGAGAAGGATCTTCAAGGTAAAGCATGCAAAATACATAAGCATAGAAAATTACAAGGCCAGATTTGTGGCCAAGGGGTACTCTCAAGTTGAAGGGATTGACTATGAGGAGACTTTTGCTCATATATCAAGGTATTCATCCATTAGATCAATTCTTTCTTTGGCTGTAAAGATGGGGTGGAATATCCACCAGACGAATGTAAAAATAGCATTCCTCAATGGATTTATTAAGGAGGAGGTCTACATCAAACAACCAGACTCTTTGAGACTTTTGATCAATATTCTCATGTGTTCATACTCAAGCGAGCGGTGTATGGTCTCAATCAAGCACCTCATGCTTAGTACACCAAGATCGATAGCTATCTCATCGGTTTGGGCTTCACCAAAAGTGAAATGGATGCAAACCTCTATCATATATTGGTAGAAGGTAAATTGTTGATTATTGTCTTATATGTTGATGATTTTATTTTAACTAGTGATGAACAACTGATTAGATCTTGCAAGGAGGACCTTGCAAGAGAATTTGAAATGAAGGACATGGATCTCATGCACTGCTTACTCGGTTTGGAAGTATGGCAAGGAAATTGGGAATTGTTTGTCTCTCAAGGAAAGTATGAAAATTAGATACTACAAAGGTTTCGCATGGAGAGTTGCAAACCCATGGAGACTCCTCTAGTGACCAACTGGAGGAAGGAGGATGCCACTTCAGGTGAGAAAGTGGATGTTACTATTTACCAACATTTAGTGGGTTCACTGATGTATATTGTGAACACATGACTAGATATGTGCTATGCATTTAACCATTTGATCCAAGCTATGGTTAGGCCAACCAAATTATTTTGGAGGGTGGCTAAGCATGTTCTACGATACCTTAGAGGCACTACCTAGTTTGGACTATGGTACAGATGGATAGAGGGAGTGAAGCTGCATGGATTCACAGATGCAGATTTGAAGGTGAGTCCATCAGATTGAAAGAGTACATCAAGTGGAATTTTCATTGTTGGGTCTGTAGCAGTTTCTTGGTACAACATGAAGTAAAGATATGTGGCACTCAGCTCAGTAGAAGCATAATACATGGCTTCCAATCAAGCAGCATGTGAGGCGATATGTATGAGAAATACACGTGTTGGATTATTTAGCGAGATGATGGATCCAAATTTCATCTAATGTGATAATCAGAGTTGCAGCAAGCTATCTGATATCATGTTTTTCACGATCAATCTGAGCATATAGATATTTGGTATCACCATTTACGGGACTGTGTGTAGAGGCGGATAATGTTGTTGCATTACATTCTAACAGAGGAACAAGATGTTGACATTTTTACAAAGGCTTTGTCAAAAGGGAAGTTCAAGTTCCACAGGTGTAGGATAGGGGTGGTTGATAATCCCTTTCTTGCTAAGAGGGAGTGTTGAAAAATGCAGCAATAAATTCTCAATTTTATTTTGTCTTGATTAAATTGAGAAAATTTGAATTTTCCCATCAACAGACAACTTGGATGATGTTAACTTGTGTGACATGGCTTATGTCACATAGTTTACTCATTAAATTTGAGTTGGAGTTAAATTTCAGTTAAGCATGTGTGATTTCTAAGTTGTAGAAATAAAGGTCAATTATCTAAGGTTGTTTTCAGTTAAACTAGTTCTAACTGTGGAAGAACTAGTGGAGGCTTAGTTGTGCAGTGGGACTTTAGTCAAACTCAGTGATCATCCAATTAACTGGTCAATCAACCCAAAATAGCTAGTACATGCAGAGAATTCGAGTTCCCCGAGCCAGGTGGAGATTCTACGGTAGTGTAACATCAGTTTTGGACTATTCTTGAGTGTACATGTGTTGCATGCAGTCAAATGATCAGCCTAAGGAATTGCACAATTCAATTTGAGGAATTTCCTAAATAATAGGGGCCTAATTCCTCAAGGAAAAGTGCAAGGAAATAAGAGCTCAAGCAGAAGAAAATTTTGACTAAGTCTGGGTCAAAGGCCATCTGTGAGCATAAAGATCGATTGTTCACTTGTAGGGTGTGCTCAATGGAGAAAAACAACTGTAATATATCTCTATTCATTTGACTAATGCAAGAGGCATATGGGTTTTTAGTAGATTGTTTTTCCCAAATAAAAATATGTGTTGCATGTGTGTGATTTATTCTTGCATGTCTGATATTTTTGTTCTAAATTGTGAATTAATGTCCTCAAAGTAGTAGAGTAAGTTTGTGTCTTGTGATTTTGATTAAAACTTCATGAGAAGTTGCAAATATACAGCATAATTTCTACTAAGTTATTATCCTCACCTTGCGACCATGGGTTTTTGGTAGTAATAATTTGTGTGAGTCCATGCTTGAGTTTTATTACAGTAGCAGGAATTAGTTTTAACTCTAGTTGTGTTGGGATTGTGTGTGTTTATTAGTTTGGGGACTTGAGGGAGACAAACCTTCACTCTACGGATACTTGTTTTCCTTTGAGGTGGGGTGTGCTGACACTTTTTTCCTGCTGGTGGGTGAGAAGGGTATACTTCCTTATGGTTTTAGTTATGTTTTTAACATTGTGCATTCCATGATTTTTTTACTATTATTGCATAATTCTGATTGTGGCCTGGTCTTTGAGCTGGTGGTTGTTATCTCCAGTTCGTCCCTCCTAGTTAAAGAGTCAACAGGTATCTCATTTCCCTGCCCTGTATGGATATGTGGGTGTTGGTATCCTGGAAAAAAAAATATCCTAGGACCAGTGAAGGGGTTTTAGAGTCTTATTTATTGGGATTCAATCAATTCTGGGTCTTATGATCTTTTCCTTCTTTCAATTCCAAGTTATATCTTATGTTGAGGAATTAGGTATTTCTAATTTCAGTGAAATTTGTCTTTCTTTGTTTCCTTATTGAGTTATACAGTTAGTTCCTCTATTGGATATATTTTATGAGTGTTTTTCATGGGGTAGGTTAAATTTGAGGCATGTTATTATGTTATAGTGGGACTATACTATAGGAATTATTAGGGATATGCCTCTTTCGTTTCTGACAGCCACTAGTCCCTTCGAAATATTTCCATTTCTTAACTTTGTTTTGGGGTGTTGGGGGGTTATTTGCTCCTTTTAGGCCGTGTGAGTTCCAGTACTATGTGCTATCGTGTTGTCTTTGTTGTTGGTGTAACTCTTTTTCTCGATGGTCAACTAGTCATTGCTATTATGCCTCCTCGTAAAAGGCAGGAAAATGGTAGAGGAGGGGCTAGCCAAGCACATTTGCAGCCTCGATGAATTTTCACATGGGATTCAGTGGCTTCACACTTTGACTTTCTGCCTGCAAAGATGTGGAAATAAATTCAACAAGTTGAATCTCAAGAATTTGGCGGACGTTCTTATTTCTCTGATTCAGATATTGGAGACAAGGGCCTTCTATGACTCCCAGCTTCAGGAAGGTACCGGAAACTGAGGTTATATGTTATTCATTCCATTTCGTTCCACCATCAAATAGACACTTTGTTTAAAATGGTATTGCGAGATAAACAGGTGGAAAACTACAGACTTTTTTTTTTCAAGGAGGATATTAAATGAATTCTTTGTAATTTGTGTTTTCCTGGATGTTATAAACGCTTGGTTGGTTCGGGTGGAAGGTAGTGTGGAATTTTATTCTGCATCAAGAGACTCATATGACCTTCCTGGAGGCACTATGGTTCCTTCTATTGGCAGACCTCATAATTTCACATTTATATCTTCTGACTAAATCTCTTGAAGGTTACTGTACTTTTTGATATAATCCTACAGTTTCTCTTACATGGCACTTGCATATTTATTCTGGATGTCTTCTGTTGCTTTGGTTTTGGCCTTAGCCATCATGGGCTCATTGTATTTTCATCTCTTGGGCTTTGTTGTGACTTGTCACAAGTTTACAGTCTGTGTGTTGGTGGTTTGAGGCCTAACTCTATAATTATTGGATGTCAATGCTCTAAATATTCAAACAAGGTGTGTAGCCTTATCATGGTTTGTTTCTGTTTGTTATGGTTTTGGTCTTATGCTTCATGGGCTTACTATGGTTTCATGTCTTTGGATTTGGTGATGCAGACAACGATTTTATAGTCTATATGTTGTTGGTTTCAGTTTGGACTCTAGTGTTTATGTCTTATTTAGTTAATATTTGTGAAAGCCATGATGCACCTGTTATTTCAGTCTGGCTTCTACTGTCTATGTCTTCATCTGAGGATGTTTTTGGTGGCCATGATGTCGTTATCCTCTAAAATATTTGTCTACGTGCTCTCAATGTACTTTCTTGTTTTATATTAATAGAAATCCTCAACATTAATTCACAAAAAAAAACAAAAAAAAAAACTTTTTTTATAATTTAGTTGTTTATGGATGATCCAAAAAAATTATATAAACTCTCACTTATTATTGAAATTATCTTCATTGTTAAATAGTTATTTGAACTAAAAATAGATACATATGATGCATACTTAAAGATAAACAAGTTACAATTACCAAAATATTGAGATGGAAATGTGTCATGATTAATTACATGTTCAAGTAAATATTACCTATAGGGAAGTTTTAATTAAATAAAATCTAAATAGAAATGAATAACAATTGCATAATTTTTTCATAATGTATATGATATCCTCTTAGAAAAACTATTTAATTCTATTATGGTTAAGAATCAATGACATGTAAAAAATGGCTATATAATATTAGGCATTGTCTATTAAGGCTACAATTGCACGCATATGGTGAAATTCTCGCCAGAATCTAGTGAACAAAATTTCAAGTAATCCAATCCTAGGAGTGTTTGAATCATTTTTTTATGGTGGAAATGGATTCATCACCATTAAGAACCGTTGGGGCACCCAAAATCCTGAAGCTTAACAGTTGTAACCCATATTTCCAAAAATTTATGGTAGATTTTTTCAAAATTGTACCAAAATTTCCATTGTTTTCGAGCAAAATTATAACCTTCTTAAATTATTCCTATAATATTATTGTGGTGAAAATTTATTAATATTGTTACCTGAAACCCCAAAAATGTGTTCACTTATGTCGTGTGGCATTAGATATTGGTTTATTAATGATTTTTCTTTTGTGATAATCGATAAAGAAATTAGAAAGTTTTTTTTGTGCATTAAATTAATTAACTTATAACTTTGTAAATGAAAAAAAAAAGAGATAACCAACTTATATTTTACCTACGAAATCAAAAATAATATATTCTTGATTTCAAAGTTAATACTCTAATGTCTCAAATCATAAACTCAATGTTACTCTGACATGCTAACCTTAACAACATATATCATATCTTCAAAAATGAAACACCATGCATTACCTTATCTTAGATTTTGTATTGGGATGTGCACTAAATGGTACTTAGATCTCCTTTCCAAATTAAAGCCATCCAATATTATAATACTATAAGTGGAATTAAATAATTACTATCTTTAACATTTTAACATTATATCAGGGTGATGAAATTTATATACTTTTAATATTTATTATTATGAATAAATTACAAAAAATATTGATTTATTCATATCTAATCATATTTGCTATTTATTTTGATTATGACAATAACCTAAACAACAAAGAAGTCAAAAATAAAATTCAAAATTTACTTACATTGTTATATTGTAATAGTTTTATAATCTTTTAAAATGGAATATACAAACTATATCAAAAACCTTTTTTTACATGATAATCTCCATTATCGTAAGTGAATGGGGTCGCATGAATATCATATCATATATTTGTATCTTTCTTTTTTTGAATTCATACTTTAATAATAAAGACAAACAAATAAAAATATTTTAGTGATGCCAAAACTATGACGGAGAATCCATAACTTTTGGTGCTAGGTTGATGTCCAATGTCTAAAATAAGTATATAGCTGGTCAAATATCAATATCATTAAACTTTACCTAATAATTTTATGTACAAATTAATGTTTTGGAATTATATATAAAGTTAAGAGTTACTTACACAATAGACATTATTGTCAAGGTAAATGAAACAAAACCCTGACATATCGAAGTTAAAATATATATATATATATATATATATTGTACCTATGTTTTATATGAAGTAAAAGTTATGTTTTATATGAAGTAAAAGCTATTTTGCATTCAAATTCTATACCATCTAATGTTTTTACATAAATTCCCGACCAAACACGTCATTAAAGTGGGTTTTGTTCCTTGACATCCTTACACTCTACACGCTAAAAATGTACTATGTGCAAAATAGGACTTAAGGAAGAAATGTAAGCAGTGAATTTTGAGACATTTCCCTTACAAATGTTCCCTTTGTACACCACATTTACTCATTTCATATCCCACTACTTGGACAATATCATTATGGATGTTTCATTATGACTTTTTTGGTACTTAATCATGGCTTTAAAGACTTTAATCAAGATACACTACACTTATTTGTTTCAGGATTATTATTTTTCTCATATATAAAGAGAAATTAGTAACCTGTTTTATATAATTTTATTAAATTAATGAAAAATATTAATATAATGTAATTGTCAAATAGTGATGATAGACATTACACTATAAGGAAAAGACTTTTTAGTAGATGTTTTTGAGGAACCCCTTATAAAAATTGCCTAGATATCTGTTTGTAGCGAAGGTCTCTAAAGGAGGTTGGTGGGTGGAGGTTTTTGCGGATGCTTTTTGTCTGGTGTGTTTTTCGTCATACACTACACCGGTGCGTTTAACTCACAAAGCACCGGTGCGTACTAAAAATTGACACACCGAGACACCGTGCTCTCCGTACAAACCTGCCCGATGCATCTAATTACTATAGCACACCGATGTTTTATGCATAAACAATTCAGTGCATCTCAGTAATCCAACGCACCGCAACGACAGCAGTGCGCCATCGATAATACCGCCCGATAACTCTCAAAAACCCGCGCACCGAAACAGGGTTAAATAAAAAATATTACCAGCCGTAAAAACAACATTTTCACTTCTTCATTTCTCAAGACCTCTCAAGCAACGGTGTGAATTTATCTTGTGTGAGGCGCCCTACCATTGGTGCTCCCACTGCATGCACTTCTGTCATCCATTTCCCACCTTGTGGAGTTCAAATTTTCAAAAATGGTGGGAAAATTTGGTTTCTCCAATTCCTCAACAAATATGCCTCCTCGATGCGCAAATGTAAAGGTATTTTACTTGTTTCTCAATAACTAAACGTTTTAGCGGATTAAATTTCTAAAAAACCTTAAAATTCACCGTTTAAAAAAAAATTTGCGCATACGCTCGAGTCGTTCGGCTCGCACTGTTCACGATGTTGCCTGTAAATTTACAGGACACACTGTGAATGATGCTAATGGAAACCGCACCGAGTTCCGGTGCGATACCAAAAAATGTGCACCGTGCTTTTTTTTTAAAATTACATGGCGGTGCAGTCGTTTAAATGATGACACCGTTGACTATGTACCAGTGTCAGGAGGGCGGTGTGTTGACCAAACTATGCTTCTCAAGGTGGATAGTTAGGTCAGCGCACCACCCGCCTGAGATCAGTACATAGTCAATGGTGTGGTCGTTTACAGGACCGCACCATTGACCATGTAATGTTGTTGGGCAGTGCATTGACCAAAAGATCCACTCCGGGGGGCGGATATTTTGGTCAGCACACCACTTGCCCAATAGCAGTACATGGTCAACGATGCAATCGTTTACAGGACTGCACTGTTGAACATGTACTATTGTTAGGAGGTGCGTTGACCTAACTATCTGCCCCGGGGTGGATAGTTTCGTCAACACACCGCAGAAAAATAACATTTTATGTTTTGTGGTGCGCAAACAATTTCCATGTGCACCGAGAGCAATGTGCGATAAAAACATACGCACCGGCACTGGTGTGTGACTAGTTTTTTTGGCGCACCAACTGTTTTTTATCTTTTCAAAAAAAATTGTATATATATACATGTCTCATTTAATAAAAAAAATGTATTTAATATGTGAATCATTCAGCGACATCAACGAAGAGAAAAAATGGAACATCAAGAACATATGGAGGACCAGTATAATGTGATTCACCTGTGGGAGGCACGAGAGAGGGAGAGACTTATCTACCCTCGCCCTATTACGGCAGCCACCCAGTTGCTCCTAAGGAAGGTAGGCCTCCTCAAGTTATATGAGGAGGCTACATCCCTGAAGGGCCATAGTGGGTTATTGGGACAACTCATATTTAGGTGGAATGCCCACCGATAGGATTTTTAGGTCAGTCCTGACCAGTGGTACGTGTCCACTGAGGAGGACATATATTTTATTATTGGCCTATCTAGGATAGGACAGGATTTTCCCCAATTCCCAGATGTACCCGTTGACTATGTAGCTGAGAGTCGGTTGGCATACTCCCAGAGATACATTAGGGACGATATAGTTTCTCCTGCAGATTTTCATGTGTCTGGTGGTCAATTACGTATTGCTTCGTTTGGTGCATAGGAGGTGAGGTGCCTCTCACTACTGTTGATGACCATTTCACATTATACCAATGATGGGAAACGCATTAGTTGCCCTCTTTTATATTATGTTGATTCTTTATTCCAGGCACCACGACTTGTGAGATGGTCTGCGATTTGTTTACGGAAATTTTGTACAGCATTAGATAGATGTCATTCTTAGGCACATGGGAGGTTAACCTTCCCTTTTGCTTCAGAGTTATTTTGTTTATTTTTTGAGAGGTTTCAAGAGACGAGGCCTACTTTTGTTCGGCAGCCTCGTAGGTCGATGTTGCATGTAGGGATGCAGATATGGGGCCAGATGATGCCCAAGAGGGGCCAGTCTGACTTTCCCGCTAGGATATCCCCTTATGCACTGGAGTTGCTATCCAGTGTTGATGATCACTCCTTCGTTCTGGTGCCATGTCCGTATGTTAGTTTGGATTGGCGAAGGTGTAACAACATCCTCTTCACACAAGATAAGCCACCGGACGCGAGAGGTAATATTAGTGTTTTCTTTAAATTAATATAGTTTCATTTTATTGTCTTAATTAATTAATTAGAATTATCAAATTTATTTTAACACGTTCTTTAACTTGTTTTATTAAATTGTGTAATGAAAATTTCTAATTATTGTTGTGTACTATATATTTTGTAGATATTGGGACATTCGTTGGGGATGAGATTCCACCCCCTCCGAATGATCCAGGTGTAGATGTTGATGAGGAGATGGTAAAGGCAAAGGATCAAGGTGACAGACCTGATCATGATCGGGTGCAAATACCCGCAGGGCTAAGGCATAGGTCGAACACTCGATTTAGGATGGAGTTGGGTGACCAACTCTATCGACAACTAGTTGATGAGGGAGTTCGCTCGGTTACAATCAGAGAGATTAGGCTGATCGTAGGCTCATACAGATTTTGAGAGGCATGCCCCACGATATGTTGACCCTCATGTGTCATATCGTTGAAGCTTCCAAATCACTGGCGCGAGCTAGGAGGGGTAGGCGTCGTGGAGATGCATGACAGAGCAGTGCCTCATCTAATGATCATGATCATGAGGGTAGTGATAATCATTCTAGTACTCCACCTCCTCCTCCTTCACCTCACGGCAGAGATCATGATGAGAAATGAGCATCCAGTCCTGATCAACGGGCATAGTCTGAGCATTCTACACCATCTCAACAAACACCTAGTCCTGAGGAGGCACCTGATCCTGAGCAGGCGGGTCGATCTGAGGAAGAAGGTCCATCATGACAGGCCGCACCATCCATGTCTGATCAAGCTGCTCCATCGACGAGTCATCATCAGGCAGTTCTTGAGAAAACTGCACCATCGAATGATCAACAGACACCTACAGAGCAGGCATGTCGCCTATCTGATCATGAGGTTGCACCATCGACTAAGCAGGGCTCGACTAGTACTAGTATTGATGTACCACCAGATATTTGACATTTATATGCAGTTATATTACAGTTGTATTTTTTGACATTATATATATATGGTTCATGTATTTTACATACATACATACATACATACATACATACATACATACATACATATATATATATATATATATATATATATATATATATAGTCCATGTATTTTATGTTCATGTTGATGCACTTAATTTACATGTTGGTGTTCATCATAATGTGTATATTGTTAGGTCATGTTAGATATGCTCATTTAATGTGCTTGCAGATAGATGTGTATGTGATAGCAATAATTTGACATGAGATGTATATTTGATGTTTGTGTTGTGATGATGTTATACAATGTTTATGTTTTGTTAGATGATCATGATCACGATGATTAGATGATGTTAGCGAATTTGAATGTGTATTTTAGTCGAATTTGATGTTTGTACGATGTTTATCATGATCTTGATGTTTATTTTTAATATTAAATCATGATATTTATTAAATATTATGTCGTGATTGTAATTTTAATTTTAATTTTAATTGTATGTAAAATTGTGATTGTAATTGTATGTAAAGTATTTGTAAAATTGTAATTGTAATTATAAGTAATTGTATTGTGAAATTGTAAAATTGTAATTGTAATTGTATGTATTCATTTCATGATTCAATTTTATTAAAATTGTAAAATTTGTAAATTTGTAAAATTCTAAAAATGTAATTGTAATTGAATGCATCGTGATTGTAATTGTATGTAAAATTGTAAAATTGTAATTGTAATTTTAATTTTAATTGTAATTGTAATTGTAATTGTAATTGTATGTGAAATTTTAAAATTCTAATTCTAATTCTAATTTTAATTGTACTTGTATGTAACATTGTAAAATTGTAATTGTAACTGTAATTGTATGTAAAATTGTAATTGTAATTGTAATTGTAATTGTATGTAAAATTATAAAATTGTAATTGTAATTGTAATTGTATGTAAAATTATAAAATTGTAATTGTAATTGTAATTATATGATTCATGTCATGAATCAATTTTATTAAAATTGTAAAAATTGTAAATTTGTAAATTTGTAAAATTCTAAAAATGTAATTGTAATTGTATGCATCGTGATTGTAATTGTAATTTTAATTGTAATTGTATGTAAAATTGTAATTGTAATTGTAACTGTAATTTTAATTGTAATTGTATGTGAAATTGTAAAAGTCTAATTCTAATTCTAATTTCAATTTTAATTGTAATTGTATGTAAAATTGTAAAATTGTAAAATTGTAATTGTAATTTTAATTTTAATTGTAATTATATGTAAAATATTTGTAAAATTGTAATTATAATCGTAGTTATATTGTGAAATTGTAAAATTGTAATTGTAATTGTATTTGTATCTATTGTCATCATTCAATTTTATTAAAATTTTTAAATTTGTAAATTTGTAAAATTGTAAATTAATTGTCAATTTTGAACCATAATTACTACCGTAAGTAAAATGTATACCGTAAGTATTGTTAAATTACTATAATTGTAAATTTGTGAATTTGTATGAATATAAATAATTGTAAAATAATAAATCTAGAATAATATGAACTTTTGTAACATAATAAGGTTTAGAAAATAATACAAATAAATTCATGTTTAGAATTATCATTATTTTATTATGATCTTACATACCAAAAATAACAGCATACATTTTGAAGATATCATTCACACACATTTAAAGCAATCAAGTAGTTGTATTATTTTAGGAATTGACATTATAAAAAAAGGAACTTTATATAGTACGTCATTATTTTCGAGATCAAAATAATTGCAAATTATCAAGTGAAATGATTTTAACGTTAACAAAATTCAAACCAAGTAATTCAAAATACATATTATAATGTTACGAAAAAAAAGAGTCTTAGTTATAAGGTAATTAAGTCCTCTTCTCTATAAAAACCCATCTCAAAGAGTATAAATGATTAAATAACACATGTACCATATCACACTCGGTTATCATGATCACCCTCATTATCTTCTAGCTCCTTTGGCATGATAACACTATTGTTCTCAATAATATGTTTTTATCTAGGGTCATGTCTCAATACGAACCACCAATCCCTATCCAACACATCTGGGTAAAAAAAGACCTGGTTACAATGTTTGAGGAAAACATAGGGCTCTTTAGCTTCATGCCACATCTTTTTAGAGTTGATACATATCAGCCTACTATCATGATCTTCCTTTAGATTATTCCGATCAAAGGTGTCCCACCATTTTCACCTAAAAATAACACATTGGAAAGACGAGAAATCCACTTCAATTATCTCTTGTATCTTTTTTTTTTAATCCATGAGAAATCACCTTCTTTGAAATACCAATTAGAGGGACCAGCACCTGCCTCTAATCCTGTACTTTCTAATCATCTTGGCCAATGTTTCTTTTAGTTTTTGAAGTAATAAAATCTTTCCTAATAGCCAATGTGTCACTTTGTTTCGATGATATGTGCCTACATAAAGAATATGAAACAATTTTAAATATATGCATGGGATATAATAAGTGGGTAATCTTAATATGCTCCCAATATGGGAGGTTATAAAATATATATCTCCTTTTCATCCAAATGGGCAATTTCTCAACATAGGTGTCGAATAATTCTGGATCATTGAACATAGGCTCCCCATTTGAATCGAACATTTCTATGAACTCCTTCTCCTTCTCTCTCTCATATGCTTTAAGCCATTCAGCTGGTATCGTTATTGGAGGCCTTTGGGTTCTCTCTCATTTACCATTAAAAGCAGACGCTTCTCTTCTCTAAGGGTGTTCTTATGGGAGGAATACCCTAGAGAAATCATACACTGGCTTTCGTAGGTCATTGGACCATCTAGCTTTCAGAGAAGGTCCAAAACATTTACATCCAAAATACCCTTTTGTTACAAGACCTGTGAAATTATTGTATACAATATATATTCATGGCACGTTAAATAATATCATGAAGATCATAACAATTACAATGAATTAAATAACTAATATGAAAAGAATATTGTTACGTATATAGAAAAATCAATAAACATGTAATTTACCAGAGCAAACTCCTAAGTCTGGATAATCATGTGTCGTGTAAGCACATATGCCATAAAACGTAAAACTCGTCTCTGCTTCGATGGGCCTTGATACATCATATACATTTATCCCATCCCATAATTCCTTCAATTCATCTATCAGTGGTTGTAAGTAGACATCCATATTCTTCACTTGTATTCTACCAGGGACTATGAGAGCCAACATAAGATGTTCATTCTTCACTGACAACCATGGGGGGGTATTGTTATTGATCACTACTATAGGCCAAACAAAATAGTTGGTGTTCTAGAGGGAATATGTGTTGACACCATCCATGGCCATGCTGAGTCATAGACTTCGTACTTCATCCTTGAATTTTTCGGTCCATGTATCATCTATATGCTTCATGGCTATTGAATTTTTCAGTCCATGTTTCCCTTACTTCTTCATGTTTCTGTGGCTTCACAATTAGGGCTTTTCATTTTAGATTTATAGGGTTTGTATATATATATATATATATATGCATATGACATCTAACCTGCGGGATGACTTGCAGAGTCAGATCCCAATCCATGTCATCCCTGGCATGATCTTTTAAAAGATATATTTTTTTTAATCGGTAAGCCCTATGTAAAATAGCGCACCGGTGCACTATTTTATTATAGCGCACTGTATAGGTACTATTTGATAAAAATTGTTTTTTATTGATTTATGTCTGTGTTAATCAGTGCACTAGTTAACATATAACGCACTGGGTCTCCTTGTTGATAGAGAGCAACGTATAGTGTTTCTACTGTTTTGTTGGTGCATTTATAAGAACATGTTGCACCGCCTCCTCGACGACATATTATGCCACAAAAAATAACACTATAGGTTTTTTATTAATTTGTCTATTTTAATCAGTGCACTGGTTAACATGTAACGCATCGGGTGTCCTTGTTGACAGAGAGCACCGTACGGTGTTTCTACTATTTTTTCGGTGCATTTATAAGAACATGTCACACCGCCTTCACTGCGTAATGTCTGAAAGGCACACTGTTTTCTCAATTTTTTTTTTACTTGAAAATTTTTTGATTTATTTATAAAATATATTAATGAATAGTATGGTACATGTTTCGTATTGATAAAGAAATGGTTTACAAGAGATCAAGTAACAAAATACTGATAGCAAATCGAGAAAAGAAAAAATGGCAAGTTCTTTGTAAATTCTTCACAAAATTATTATTTTTGAACTATATGTAAGTTTAACTAATATGTATTATTTATTGTGTATCATGTAGAGCCACAAAATGACGAAGCTCGTTAAGGTTATTTCTGATCTAAGGCCAAAAGAGCGTAAAAGCTTGATGGAAAAATTGCAGAAGGATGAATCAGGTGAATGAAAAAAATACTATCGAACCAATATGAGTTTATTTTATTAATTTTCATTAATAATATACTTAAAAATATTAGATAACATGTTTCAAACAATCTATTAATTCACATATGTTTAATTTTCTACAGGGACCAACAACGAAGAAAGGAATGTTGTTCTAAGAAAAGAAAATAAAAATAGAACATGCAAATGAAAATGAATTGCTCCTTAGCTCAACTGAAGTGGTGTTGGAGGTTAATGGAAGGGAGAAAAACTTTTATAAAAATTTGAGGGATCTAGTGGAATGAATGTATAGACGTTATTTCCACTTACAATACAAAAATCAATTCAATGATTCCAAGAACTAAATTTTATTTAAACTACAAGATGAGTTTCCAGAGAATTGGTCAATGATACATGTCAGACTTTTAATAGCAAAAATGTATAACAACAAAAAATAAGGAATGAAAAAGTAATACTCCTTTAAATGTTTTTGTAGAATTATATGTATATATTACTAGAAAGCAATCATTTATAAATATCACTTTTGCTATATTTACTTTTCATATATCAATATTAAAATTAAATAGTTTATTTTCATGTTACAATTTCAGGAATATTATGAAAATCTCAAAGGATGAACGAGCTGATATCATAAATATGCTAGTAGGAATGTCCAAAAAGGTGTATAAGAATTGGTCAAAGAAATGGACACAATTGCATCGCATGAGGAGCCATCTCAACAACAACGTGCTTCAAATGTAATATGTAATTATTGAATTTTTTTATTAGGTACAATAAATAAACAACTTAGTATTAAATATTAATTTTCAATTATTTTCTTGCAGAAAATAAAATAAAATGGAACCCATTTAGCACATAAAACGGGATGACAAGGAAGAAAAGGGTTGATATCTATGTTTGTGAGTAATTGTTACTTCCTTATAACAAGTTAACTAGATTTCATTTTGTATATTTTAAGTTGTTTTACAACAATCATCATTGAATGTCTTCAAACAGGTGCTAACATACAAAGAAGAACCATCAGTGCTAACATACAAAGAAGAACCATCAGACAAATTGATTGACGTTGGGTTAAATATGGGTTGTCAATATATGTTGGCATATCATAAATTAATTGTGGAATTTGTAAGCATCTATCTTGTTTTACTTAGCTTCGTCTATAATTAATAGAACAAAAAAATCTTTTATATTAAATATATGATTTGTTATGGGGTATAAAACTTGCAAGAAACAAAGCATGGAACTGCGCCAACAAATGAATTGTTGAAAGATGGCATGAAATTTAGTTTTGAAAGAATGTGTATAGTTCATGAGTCAATTCTTGGTATGGTACATTTCTTTTCGATTTACATTGTTGTATATTATTTAATATTGCATTTTTCATTATTCTCACCAATGTATATACACTCATTACGGTTTATTTTTATGTTTGTAGATGGAACTTGAAGAAGAAGAAAATGATCAACACAGTGAACAAAACATTCCTCAAAATAACCCGTCATGGAAGTAGCTCGAGCAGTGACAGCAGTTTCAACGAAGAATGATGATCGATATGTTTGGATATCAAAGCAAGACATTGTATTTTTTGAAATATTTGTCTGTGAAATCAGACATTTTGTTTAATGTAATTGACATAGTGTCCCAATTGAAAGACATACGGATACCAATAATTGTCCCATTTTGTATGACACAGAGTGTCTTATATATATATATATATATATATATATATATATATATATATATATATATATATATATATATATATATATATATATATAATAAAATACGTTTTAATTTTTTTATATTGTGTTCTCCATTGTCGCTGTGAAATGTTACACCACTAATTAAATATATAGATGATTAAATATTATAATGAAGAGATGTGAAATATGATGATACAATATAACAAATTAATCCAAACATCACATTCAAATGCACTAATAAAAATTTAATTGATATGAATATTGTTATAAGATATGTGATGACTTTTGATTAATAATGAATTTTAAAAAATCACAATAATTGCACTGTCATAGGTTGATGTCTCTAAAAAATACAAAATGAACACCAGTGTGTGTTATTCACTGTGCACGGATGCGTTTGTATGATACTGCACACCGGTGTGTTTCTACGACCTATGGGCACCGCAAAAATTACCAATACCAATTAGAACGTCTGGTGCACTTTATCGACGACTACCACCGGAGCGGTCTGATAGGCATTGCATGCACCGGTGTGGTTTTCCTTTAATGCATTGGTGCATTTTTATAACTTAACGGCCTAGTGCGTTGTATCACCTACAGGGCCTGGTGTAGTTTTACACCTTAACAGCTCGGTGCATGCAACTTCCATCGGCCCGGTTAGAACTGGCTCGCTAACACGCACTGGGTTGTTGCTAAACACCTCGGGGTGTCTGAAATTTGTTTTTTGTCCTAGTGCTTGGTAGGTTTACTGTACCGGTGCGTTCACGGTACAACACACCAGTGCGTTGACACCTAATGTGCGCACCAATAAGAAAAACATTCGTAACAACCTCCGACCACCCAGTTTTTTCTAGTTGTGTTGAAATTTCGTTAGAAGCTCCACCAAAACCTCTGTTACCAAAAACGGATGTTGTAGAAAATGTTTTTTTGACAATTTTGGTCAATTTTATAACACTAAAAACCTCCTTTATAACGTCCACTAGAAGATATTTTCCTTGTAGTTTTATTAGTTATTATTCATGAATGCAATTTGACTCATTAATAGTTTTAGTATTGTTTTTTTTTTAGCACGGGAGATAATAGACATGTGATTTGTTATTGAGAAGGTTTAAATTTGATTCAGTGTAATGTATCTAAAGAGGATAATATGGGGTGCATGGGGAGGTACCTAATGGAACAAAGAATGCAACGGGCCATAATAATGGAATAGGTTCACTTTGTAATTAAAAGGAAATAATATAATATTAAGGGACTTTTGCCATAAGACCCTTAAGAATACTCATGAGAAAATATAAATACGCGTGAATATCATTATATTAGAGATTTGTTGAGTTGCATTGTTGTGTACCATTCATGACTTGTAAAGTGATTCATTCCATAAGGAGCATTTAATGGTGTTAACCTACCTTAAAGGTTCTTCTCTCTTTTTATGTATTTTATAGTAAATGTCTTTGGTATCTTCATGTTTTCGATTTGTATTGAAAATTTTCATGGTAGTTTATCTTATACATTTTCGAATTTTTACTACCAATCGTACCATAGCTCTTTCTTGGGCATGAAGTGGGAGAATTTTTTGGCGCAAATTTGGATTTTTTTTCTTTTTATTGATTTTGAAGGGAAAAAGAGGACGGCATAATTCAGGGAAATTATTGAAACCTTTTATTAGAATTTGAATAATCCACTCCATTGAACGAATTCTTCTCAAAAAAATACCCAATTTCAAAAGAAAAGAAAAAATTTCCAAAAACAAAGTATGTGAAGTGAAGTTACCAATAATTGAATATTGATAATTTTGTAGGGATTTTGCAAGTGCGAATTTCACTGGCTAAATTCAGGTCAATCTCTACAAAAAATTGTGTTGAATCTAAAGAATCTCATCCAAAGAATATTTTTTTCTCAAAAAATAGCCAATTTCCCAAAACAAAATCCAAAATATAGTGTGGGAAGTGAAGATATCAACAATTGAAAATTGGCAAATGTTTAGGGCTTTTACAAGTTTGAATTTTGTTGGTTGAATTCAGGGAAATTTCTGCAACTTTTGTGTAGAATTTGAATAATCTAAATCAAAGTCTAATTTTTTCTTAAAAAATACCCAGTTTAAAATTTCAAAAAAAAAAATCATCCAAAACGAAGTCCAAGAAGTCATGTTATCAACAATTTTTTAAAGGGTTTTTGCAAGTGTGCGTTTCGCTGGTAGAATCAATGTCAACTTATAAATCTTTTTGTGAAAAAATTGAGGAATTTAATCCAATGGTTGAATTCCTCTCAAAAAATAGCTAATTTCAAAAAAAAAAATTGTTCAAAACGGAGTCCGGGAAGTGAAGTTATTGATAATTAAAATCATCATTTTTAGGGTTCTTCAAGTGACAACCACCGTGTTTTCCAGATTGGATATATTTTGATAGATATCATATATTTCAGTCAAACCAATTCTAGAAGATCCAAATACGTAGTAATATTTCATAATTGAGACTATAATAGAAAATCTCAGGTGTACAACACATTTTATGGTCATGTTACATCTTTAGCCTCAAACCCGAACGACATAAGGGAGCTACATTGAAAAGTGAGCAATTCTCTTTGAAACCCTAGTTCTACATTTGGGTTATCAAGTAATATGTATTTAACAAGAAACGATGATAGTTCTAGTATTGAAGAATTCATAAACAAAATGAATTCTAAATGGGGAAATGAATGGAAATTGTGGGTATGTATATATTTAAGAGATGATACATTCATACGGTGGAACTCAATTATGCATGACAATATATGGGAAAATTCCAAATGAAAATTTTGAAAAAAACATTTCTACATAAGTGGTCTCATGTTGTGAAGAAGGATGAGAAGAGCACTAGGAATTTATTTGCATGTGGCAACGTCATATTATAGGCTCGTGGATGTTTCAACAAGAGAATGTCATTGTTTCTATTAACCCTAATTGTAAGCATAATTTATGTAATGTTAATTCGGTTAAATATTGCAAGTTCCCACAAAAAAAAATTCAGATCACTCAAGTTGAGGGTCAAAATGTTCAAATATTTAAACATTTGAAGTTTTCCATGGATAAATATGTGTTTCATTCATATTTTTATGCTATAGATATGGACAATGTGAATATTTTTTTGGGATATCCTTGGATAGACTTAGTGGGTACAATTAATATTAACATGCAAAAGAAGGTTTTAAAGCTTTTACACAAGAAAAACTATCCCATTATAGAATATGTCTCTTATTAAGCCAAAAGGGTCTCAAGGGGGATAGAAAGAAATCCATACAAAGAAAATAATTGTAGTAACCAATGACATATCAATCAATAATTCATGGTTGAATCAGAAGGAGAGATTATAGAAGTAATTGAAGAAAAAAAAAGTGGGGGACCATGAAAAGGAAGATGAAGCTAATGAACAACATGTTGAAAATTTAGAGAAAGAAGAATCAAATGAATAGTTAGAGCTTGAACTAGAAGAAAAAATTATAGAAACACTTGAAGAAAAGAATCATGAAGGGCATAAAAAGGAAGAATAAGTTAATGAACCACATAGTGAAAAAAAAAAAAAGATCCAATAGCTAAGGTTTATATATGTTTCCACCCACACCATTAATAGAAATAATAGTCATCAAAGCAAAGGCGTGAGAATTAACAAACTTACAATGGATCAAGATGGAACCAAAAAAGCAATCGATATGGAGGTACAGGGAGAAATAAATTACTGCAAGAATATATCAAAGCAACTTAATGAAGATGTGGATCCCATGAATAAATCAAAATCAAGATTAAGGAAAGGCTACATTTGGGATATATGTAAAGGATGGATGGATGCTCGTGCATGGTACTATTTGGCTACATTTCTCAGTAGGTTGTATCATATGGCTTATTCCCATGTTTCGAGGACAAAACATGCCAAGGGGGATGGAATGTAATGTACCTAAAGAGTATAATATGAGTTACATAGGGAAGTACCCAAGGAAATAATTAATGTAATGGTTCATAATAATTAAATAGGCTCACTTTGTAATCAAAGGGAAATAATGTAATAATAAGGGATATTTGGCATAATACCCTTAGGAATACTCATGACAAATTATAAATACACATGAGTATCATTGTATAAGAGGTGTGTTGAGTTGTTTTTATCATGTAGAAAACATGACTTATGGAGTGATTCCTTCCATAAGGAGTATTTTATGATGTTGCCTTACATTAATGGTTCTTTTATCTTTGTTATCGGTGTATTTAATGGTGAATTTATTTGGTATCTTAAAGTTTTGTGCTTATAGTGGAAATTTTCATGGCGTATTATCTTATGTATTTTTAAATTTTTATTATAGTCAAAGGGACTACCCTCATACTACTAATCCTAGCACAAATACCCACAAGCCATACTAGGCACATTAATTGAGTTTCAAACATAGGCAGTGTATAAATTATCCAAAGTGATTCAATCTGATCTTGTAATGTACTAAAAAAAAATACTTAAACCTTCTACAATGTGTGGAAACCAAATACAATCACACAATCACATAACAAGTAAGAGAAATAAATAATCAATTGCACAAAACAAGATGTATCTGGGGAAAGAAACTGCTCAAAACCCCACTATATGTATATTGTATAAAGTCAAGACCATGAAACAATACAATGCTTTTCTCTCATTGAGAAACCTTTGCACTATGTTGACTATCTCACTCTGATCTAGGAAAAATTAGACAAATACTTAACCAATTCTCAGCCTTTGTCTGACCAGCCTTGCTCACGCATTCTTGGAGGAATTATGGCCCTATTAAATAGGAAATTCCTAAGAATTTATTTTGCAATTCATAAAAGGCTTCCTGATGACCCCATACATGACCTATGAAATTTTCTAATTACATGACTGATAGTTATCTTCCATTTAACCTCAATCTCAATTGGGCCTTGCTTAGAACTGACATGAAACATCTATTTATAGTGAATTATCAATTAAATAATAGACCACTACTTTTGAATTAAATAAGATTTAATTCATTGGAACTATCACTAGCTCATCTCTCAGTTAGAACTAGTTAAACTGACTTTAACTAAATTAATTGAGTTAACTAATTATAACTCACAAATAATTGTAATTGGACGCCCTAAAATCATGGGAGGACTCTACATGCCTCCTCTCTAACACTCAACTCGAATTCACTAAGCTAACTAAGTCTTCCTGACTTAGTTAACTAAGTATTCTTAACTCAGTTAACTAATAAAAGTTGTCATGAACTGAAATTACAATTTCTCTTCCAATTTAATTAAGGGAAAATTAAATCAGAAGCCCCCTTGGGTGCCATTTTAGCACTCCCTCTCAACAAGAAAAGGATTATCTGCTACCCAATCTTGTCTCTATGGAACTTGAATTTGCTTCTTTCCAGGGCCTTCATTAAGATTTTTACATCCTGCTCCTCCATGGGAATGTAATCTGATGACATAATCTACCTTTGCACACAATCTTTGAGATGGTGATCCTGAATATCAATATGCTTGGACCTTTCATGAAAAATTGGATTAACTGATAGTTTGATGCAACCCTGGTTATCACAATGTATCATCGTCAGATCCATCTATAGACCAAATAAACCAACAAGTATCTTCCTCATCCATATGGCCTCACATGCTGCTTGAATGGCCATTGTGTACTTTTCCTATGCAGAACTGAGTGCAACTAATCTATGTTTTGTGTTGTACCAGGAAATTGTTGTTGATCCTATGTTGAAGATGCCCCTTGATGTGCTCTTCCTATCAGATGGACTCCCTTCCCAATCTGCATCAGTGAAGCATGGAAGCTTCACTCTCTCTGTCTATTTGTACGATCGCCCATACTCTATAGTGCCTCTAAGGTATCTCAACACATGATTACCTGCCTTTGAAAAGATCTTGGTAGGCTTAACCATAGCTTGACTAAGCTAGTTAACTGCGTAGCACATGTTTGGTTGTTTGTTCACCAAATACATGAGTGAACCCAAAAATTTTCTGTAGATAGTAGCATCCACTAATTCACCTAAAGTAGCATCTTCCTTCCTCAGATTTCTTGCTAGAGGGGTCCCCATGGGTTTGGTTCCCTCCATGTGGAACTTCCTGAGGATCTCTTTGGCATACTTTCCCTAAGATACAAATAGCTCCCCATATCTTTTCCATATTTCCAATCCCAGGAAATAGGGCAACGTCCCCATGTCCTTCATCTCAAATTATCTTGCAAGATCCTCTTTGCAATACTTGATAAGCTACTCATCCTCTGTCAGTATCATATCATCGACACAAAATAAAATAATCAAAATCTTACCATCTACCACAATATGATAAAGGTTCACATCTGCTTCACTCTTGGTGAAGCCCAACCTGGTGAAATAGTTTTCGATCCTGGTGTACCAAGCACGAGATGCTTGCTTCATCCCATACAACACTCTCTTGAGTCTACACATAGGTGACTCCCTATCTAGGGTCTCAAAAACTTATGGCTGCTCAATGTACACCTCTTCCTCAATAACACCATTGATAAAGGTTGTCTTTACATCCATCTGATGTATCTACCATCCCATATGCTCTGAGAGTGCAAGGATGGATCTGATAGATGAGTACCTTATGACTGCTGCAAAAGTCTCTTCAAAGTCAATCCCTTCCACTTGAGAGAACCATATGAACACAAATCTGGCCTTGTTCTTCTCCACACTCCCATCGGTTTCCTACTTCACCTTGTAGACGCATCTGGATCCTACAATTGACTTCCCGACTGGCCTTGGTACAACTTCCCATGCATTGTTTCTGATAATAGAGTCATACTCCTCAACCATGGCATCAACCCACATTGGTTGTTGCACTACTTCCTCTAAAGAGGATGGTTCTATCTCAATACCTTTGCTCATAAGATCAATGTATCCATTGTACTACTTTGGGGGCCTTCTTTTCCTGCAATATGACGTGGGTGCTCCCACATTCTCTCTCACATCTAGCGATAATCTGTCAGCCTCTCTAGTGTGCTTCCTTACACATCTAGTGGATGGCTCTACATGAGTGGCTTCTACCACTATTTTTTCCTCTACTTTTGTTGCTCCACATCCTAAGGTTCTTATTTTTAAGCCAATAGATCCTAAACTGCATGCAAATCAAGCTCTCTCTCAAGGGAAATTCGCATGGCTTTCTCTTCATCGAATTTCACATCTCTTCAAACCATTTTTAACCTATGTGCTGGCAAGTACTCCCGTTAGTTGTGAGGTGTATCAGTGTACCCCACAACTATCCCCAACTATGATGTTGGCTATAACTTATTCCTGGCATATTCGGTCACATGGCAATAAACAGATGAACCAAAAATTTTAAAATATGACACATCTAGTCTCTTACCTCAAAAATCCTCCTCTGGTGTACTCATCCCAAGTATTCAATGATGACTTATGTTCTGCATAAATATTTTTGTATTGCATGCTTCCACCCACAGATGCAACGGTAGGCCTTGATCATGCAACATAGCTCATTCTTCTCCAAAAATAGTTTTGTTCTTTCTTTCTGCAACCCCATTATGTTGTGGGTTATGAGGTGTTGTCAATTCTCTTCGAACTCATTCTGAGGCACAGAAGTTCTTGAATTCATTATAGATGTATTCTCCACCATTGTTGCTCCTCAGAGCCTTCACCTTATTCCCTGTATCTTTCTCGACAAGTGCTTTGAACTCATAAAACTTGGAGAACGTCTGATATTTCTTCTGCATGAAGAAAATCCAACACTTTCTTGAAAAATTGTCAACAAAAATCACATAATACATGTGTTTTGTTGTGGAAGTTGTTTAGAATGGTCCACACACATCTGAGTGAACTCTCTCAAGGATTTCCTTGGATCGGCTTTCCTCATCGTGAAAGGTGGCTTTGGTATACTTCCCCAATGTACACCCTTTGCATGTATCTCTCTGCACAAGTGCACCCTTTAGAAGTCTTCTAGAATTTTGTTACATGATATTCAAAGTGTTGTGGTGTAGATGGCCCAATCTCCTGTGAAATAACTCACTGATTTCTTGGCTTTCCACCTTCTTTGCTTTCGTGCTCAAGGCAGCACAGTATTCTACATCTAATTTGTAGAGGTTCTTTACTCAAACCCTAATATTTTTCACTTGTCCTGTGGCTTTATGATGAAGGAATGCCTTTCCTTCACTGAATATCACATCATAGCCATGATCTTCCAACATAGCAACAGAAACCAAATTCTTCTTTAAACCAAGAACATACATGACATATTTTAATGTGAGTTGATTACCTGAATCCCTCTGAAAGGTAACTATACCTACACTGGTAGCATTATACCTCTTGTCATCTCCCATCTCGATGTGCATCTGGAGATCCTTCTCCTCCAAGCTACTAAAGAATTATTTGTTGTCGGGTCATATGGAAAGAAGCTCCACTATCCAAGTACCACACCAAACCCATCACTGATGACACCATGCATGCGATGAGAGTGAAATCCAACTCAAACTGTGAAGCGAGTGCTTCACCTGCTGCTCCTCCTGAAGCCTTTTTTTTGGTCTTCTTTTGTGGACAATTTATGGCATAGTTTCCATCCTTATGACAGTGAAAACATTTCACCTTTGACAAGTTTCATTTCTTTCCTGCCTTGTCGGACTCTGATTTGGAATGGGACACCTTCCCTTTCCCTTTCTTCGCATTTCTAGCCAAGGCACAATTCTCCTCATCATCAATCTTTGATGAGGATCCATCTTTGGTACTCTATCAAATCTCATCTTGTACCAAGTTGGACCATAATCGCTCCCAGTTGGGTAGCTTATCCCTCCCATTCAAAAAGTCCTGGTAGATATTCCAACTCTTGGGAAGGCCTAGAAGAGATAGGCTCACCAAATCATCCTGGGAAACTGTTATCCCAACACTTCTGAGATCATCTAGACATTGAGTTAACTTCATCAAGTATTTTTGGATCATGTTTCCCTTCTCCATCTTGATATTTCCCAGCTTGTCTTTCAACGCTAGCTTCCTATGGTCACTTCTATTCTGAAATAGATCTGTCAATGCCTTCCACATAACATATGGAGTTTCCTTTCCATGGAGACTCGAGACATTATGATATAGAACTCCCTCTAACAATATTCTTCTCACCTTTTCTACATTCTTCTTCCATGCATCAAGAAGTTGAGCATCTGCTGTTGCGGGCTAGGGAATGTCATTTTCAATGAATGCCTTCAATATGTTGTCCTCGAGCACTACCTCCATCATGTCCTTCCATGTTATGTAATTTGAATTTCCCTCAAGGGAATATTCTAGTCTCAAGCCATTGAAAGACATCTTGATCTGTTGCTGGTCCGGAAGAATAAATATGCCAATTCGTTGTACCAGTTCAAAACAAACTATGTTTCTTCTCTTCTATTTTGATTCCTGGTGCTCTAATACCATGTGGAAATTATCCAAAGGGATTTAATCTAATCTTATAATGTAATAAAACAAAATATTGAATCCTTCTATAATTTTTGGAAACCAAATACGATCACATAACAAGTAAGAGAAAGAAATAATCAATCGCACAACACAAGATGTATCTGGGGAAAGAAACTTCTCAAAACCCTGCTATCTTTATATTTTATAAAGTCAAGACCATGAAACAATTTTGTTAGTGTCATTATTTCAGTGATAAAAAATAACTCTTTTTAGTTGTTTTCCTAGAAGTCATAGGTAAAAATTTGTTCTTTTCAAACAAGTTCTCAAAATAAATTTTGGTCACTAAAAGAGTCTAGGTCTGATTTGTTGTTTCATCATTTTATCCATGACTGTCAAAGCTCCAAGGAATCAATCTACCTTTTCAGTTCATTTGAAAGAAGAAAGTGTTGTTGTCAAAGTGTAATGGTGAGAAAATTTCATTTATGCCTTCAATCATTTCATTTTCCCCCTTTTACCTTTCATTTTTCCAAAATCCCAAAGACCAGCGCTTCATTTCTTTCAAAACCCCTTTTTAACTATTAAAATTCAATTTTTATAGTTAAAAATCAGCTCCACCCACCCACTAACAGCCATATCATATTGTTTAAACTTACCAAAAATACCTTTTAAAAGCAGCTTCACCCCCCATGGAAAATCTTTAAACATATCATATATTATATGATATCGTTGAAATATCATATTAAATAAACCTTACCCTTTTCCACCTTTACACTTTACCTTTGTCACAATCGCATATCGCAATTTCATAACGCATGTTGTAATTGTCATATCCCACAAACCCCCAATTGTGATAACACTTCCATTTTGTGTTGTGCCCCTTTAGCCTCAAAATATTTGAAAACCCTTATATGCTTCGGGCTTATATATTTCTTTACTTAGGTGAATTTCTATTTCCGCTTTAAACTTTTGAAAGGGACCCACTTTACCTTCTCGCATCGCTATATCTTAAATTTCATTGTTTCCACTTACCTTTGCCTTCTTGATTCCTCGAATTGCGATAAAATTCAAACGTCTGATTTGCGATAACCTTGACTTGCGATTTGCGATAAAGACTTACCTTCTAATTCTGATTTGCAGTAAATCCTTCTAGTCCCCGAAATGTGAAATGCGATAAAGTTTGACCGCCGATATGCGATAAGTCTACTCCCTGATTTGCGATATTACAAATAGAAAAACGCAAACGTCTGTTCGCTCCTCCAGCACCCTGTTCTCCTGACTCCATTCCCTAATGCGATAAATAGACCCCACCATAGCCACATCATCACTTCCATCACAAATCGCTATGCACAGTTCCTCCTCTCATGTCTGATGTTTAAAACGTTCCACCCCTGATCTGCGATTGCGATATATATATATATATATAAGGTTTTTCCTTCCCGCTGGCCCACATCAAACGTGTATCCTTCACTGTTCTTACTCCCTTTCACTCCATTTCTCCATAAGCCATTAATTCATTAAAAAAGGGCCTTCACATGTCCAATCCTTCCATTAAATTCATTTATACGGTTTTTATCCAAAAGCTTAGGTATAACCGCAAAGAAACCCATCGAGTCCAGAAGCCAAAGAATGGAACAACGATAGAATTTTCTCTAAAACAGATTTCCAAAAGACCCACTTCACCATTACTCCTCAGAAACAGCACATTTCCAAAGGTAGCATGGGTAGGATTTAAAGGGGCAGTTACAGGTTTTTCAGGCATCACATGTTTTAAATATTTGACACCTATCAGCAAATAACATTGCCTCCTCAAAAAGCTAAAATAAAGCCTGTTAATGTAATTAATTACTCTCGGAAATTTATGTTCGCTAAAAATAGCAGAAAGTCTACGTTTTATCCTTCTTATTCTGTTTTTTGTTAGTCATGAGGGGAATCCGAAGTTCTAAGTCTTGCTGGCAGATCTATTGTAAAATTATAAATAGACAGAAGATAGAGGAAGAAGAGGTTGGTAGTTGGCTGGATAGTTGAGTTTTGAGACTCTGATATTACTGTGGAGTTATTGTAAACATTTTGTTAATGAAATCAAAGATGTTGCAGCAGATACTGTGAGATTCCTGTGGTATTAATTTTGAGAATTTTTTTCCTCTCTGTTACTCCATTTCCATTACAGCTTTTGTATGTTAATCTTTTTAGTTTATAAACAGAAATCATTTACTTAGATGCTCTGTTTATTAAGATTTTCATATATGTATCAATTCTCCTGATGAATGAATTCATTTTAAAAGCTCATTCAAACTCCTCTCTTTCAAGCCCTATACACAATGAAAAATTAAGTATGTTCAATAGTTTACCTACCTGGCCTCATATTTTTCTCCGCAATTTAACATTTGAAATCAGCCTTAGTTCCTTGATTCTTATTCCTATACAGCATCCCAATTACCAATCAAAATTACTCATTAAAAGCTTATATATATCTAGCCCAAATTCCCATGGTACTCAGCCATTCATTTAATATTTAAAGTGACATAGAGAGAGCCCTCTCTGGTCTAGGTAGGGCTAGCTACCTGGCCAAAAGGTTGGTTTTTGGTTACCTTTCTCCACTCTTTTCTCATTCTTTGGAATTTGGGGAGAGTTATAACATCTTTTGATGAATGAATTCAGTAAAATGATCATTTAGACCCCTGCCTTTTTCTTCACTTTCTTCTGATGAATGAATTAAGTTAAATGCTCATTTAGATTCCTACCTTTTCTACCACTATACACAATGACAATTTAAGTATGCTCAAATATTTTACCCACATGGCCTCACTTTGATCTCTACAATTCAATCTTTGAAATCAGCTTTAGTTTCCCTTATTCTTATTTCTATCGATCATCCCAATTACCAAACAAATTACTCATTTCTAGCGTATATATATAGCCTAAAATCCTATGGTACTCAGCCATTCATTGATTATTTAAAAGTGACGTAGAGAGAGCTCTCTCTAGTCTAGGTAGGGCTAGCTGCCTGGCCAAAAGGTTGGTTTTTGGTTACTTTTCTCCACTCCTTTCTCAGCCTTCGTAAATTGGGGAAAGTGATAACAAATAAAATTATTTTCTCTCACTAAGAAACCTTTGCACTATGTTGACTGCCTCACTCTGATCTAGGAAAAATTAGCCAAATACTTAACCAATTCTTAGACTTTATCTGACTAGCCTTACTCACACATTCTTGGAGGAATTGTGGCCCTATTAAATAGTAAATTCCCAAGAATTGATTTTGAAATTCATTCAAGGCTTCTTGATGACGTCATACATGACCTGTACAATTTTCTAATTATACAATTGATAGTTATCTTCCCTTTAACCTCAATCTCAACTAGGCCTTCCTTAGAACTGACATGCAACAACTATTTATAGTGAATTATCAGTTAACTGATTGACCACAACTTTTGATTTAAATCAGATTTAATTCACTGGACCTATCACTAGCCCATCTCTCAGTTAGAACTAGTTAAACTAATTTTAACTCAATTGATTGAGTTAACTAATTAAAACTCACAAATAACTGTAATTGGACCCCCTAAAATCATGGGAGAACTCTACATACCTCCTCTCTGATCCTCAACTCGAATTTCCTAAGCTAACTAAGTCTCCTTGGCTTATTTATCTAATACAATTTGTCACGAGATGAAATTACAATTTCTCTTCCAATTTATTTAAGTGAAAATTAAATCAGAAGCCCCCTTGGGTGCCATTTCAACAGGTAAGGCCTAGGTATTGGTCAACAAATTATTTCTAGTATGGGATGTTTATCTTGGTCCATAAGGTAGCAGGATTCCTCTCCTACTAGATACCTCTAATTCTTAGCCAATTAACTCGTTTCCTTATGTCCAAAAAATATAAATTCTTAGCCAAACAAAAAAAATATGAAGTCATGCTCCAGGACCAAGGTATACCACACTACTTAAATTATTTTCATAGTAGAATAAAATATTATAAACTCGAATACACCTTATATACCATTAAAATGATTTTAAAACAATCATAGTCATAAATGGTAACAACAACACTTGAAATGAATTATTCTCACACGTTGGATTAAAGGGACTATAACTTAGTTTAACTCTTTGGGTTAAAGATTGTAATTTAATTGAAATATTGGAATATAATTAAATTAATAATATTTATAATATCTAAATTTTATATATTTATTACTTTTAAATCTAAAATTTTTGTATCCATAATGAAATTGAGATAAGGAAGTTGAGTTATATTAAATATATTATCAATTATTATAAATTAATTTTTTTTTTTTAAAAATGTTATGAACTTTGAAAATAAAATTAATATTATTAAACTTGGGTCCAATGCTCATAATCTTCATATTGAAATAATTTTTTAAACTAACTAAAAAACACTTTAGAGTGAGTGAATTTGCATAAACATTTCCTTTAAACTTGTCCTACTAATGCAAGATAACCCTTGGCCTCACGGCAATAGCATCAACCAAAAAGATTGCTTTCCCTTTCACTTAATATTTAGATTAGTTGTATGGAAATTCAAGAATATGGACTACCCTATGAAGTTTCTATGGAATATTTAGTTACTATTGAGTGAAAAATTTCATTTGTCCCTTGGTTATGGAAGACCCAATCAATACTACCAAAAATAAGTCAAGAGAAATCATATTCATCAAAGGAAGTTTGATATGCCTTGCAAATGGGGATATAAATAGACATCGTTGGTGAATTTGAAGCATTGTAGAGATTTTTTAGCTTCCAATAGAATTGAATATTAAAAGGAGGATTATTAAATAGGATTAGTTACACTGAAGGAGGGTTTAACTCCTTCAATTTGTAGAACATAAAAATAGGGGCAAGTGTCTAGTTTGTTTTCCTAGAGTTAGAGATCATTTGCAACCACATATATAGATGGAAAATTTCTTGGTAAAAAGGTATGTGAGAGAATCAAATCTCAAGATTGTAAACCCACAGGTCAAGTTTCCCCACTCATTAGTAAAGAGTTGTATTCTATTTCTTCCTTCTTCTTTTTCAAATTTGATGTATTTATTTTTGTCATTTTAATTTTTGTTCTATAGCATGTAAAATTTATGAACTATGTGAATGTGTGCTTCTATAGTTATTGCATTTTCAATCTTAGATAAGAGATATTACTCAAAGAGAGATTATCATCTTAGATTAGTATCATTTAATGCTTCTATAGTTAAGATATATTAAATGATACTTTGAATATGAAAATGTTCAAGATCCCAATAGAGTTAATTTGCAATAACAAAATTAAAATATCATGCTATAATATGGTGGGATTCTATGCAAAATTATAGAGCTGAAAATTATTTATATAACATTAAAACCTAGAATAAAATGGTGAGGAAGATCAAGGATAAATTATAGCATGTTGATTATTAGTAGAGTTTGGGTAAACAAGTGTTGAATCTAAGGCAGGGGGAAATATATCCAAGAATGCAGCAAATAATTCTTAAAACTATCACTTAGATCGAGACATAAAGAGTAAGATTATCGAAGACAAGGGAGGTATGTTAATTATTTGAAGTTTGAGATCCAAGATGAGAAGAGTACCCATCATTTTCACATTGTTGATGAAGCACATCAAAATTCTTTGATGGTGGAGGAAAAATAAAATAGGAAACTCCTACAAAAATTCAAAGGAATAGGTCCTGGAGGTAAAGGAAGAGAAATTTCTACAAGAGAGTTTTTTAGTGGTGCTAAGGAGGATGAAGCAATCAGTAGACAATTTTCCAAAAGAAGTATTAAAGTTGGCATAAGTAGACATTTTGAAAAAGGTAGAGGTAGGTGTATCATTATTTGCTATGAATTTGCAGTAGAAGGAAAAAAAAATTCAAATGTTTTGGGAACACAACTCTAGAAGGAAAAAACAATCATATCATGTAGGTAGATGAGTCATCAATTGTTGCAGATAAGTTCTGATGCTTTAGCGCAAACATGGTGAAAATTTGACGTTCAAAAGCGTGTTACAACTTGAGAAGATTATTGAGGAGAAACTTTAACAAAGTAATAGTTTTTTAAAACCATATGTAAGGTTAAGGATAAATGTTTCATTTTATCATAGATGGTGGAAGCACGAATCTTGTCCATGAAGGTGATTGAGAACCTAAGATTAAAGTACTTTCATTCTCCCAACACATATCAAATTTGTACTTTTTAAACCTTTCTAGTAAATTAATGCACACACAAATTCATCATAAAACATAAAATTAAACAATAACAATCACATGAAATACTCAAATGTTTATCCTAGAAACCCTTAACCTGGAAAACCAACAAATGTTTAGAGCTACACCTATAAATCTCATTATATTAACTTCACCATTACAATACAATATATAGTATTCCATGACATTCAAAACTCTAATATATTGACCTAGATTAGAATATTTAACTAAAATTACATTTCAATGGGTATAAAAACCATTGGCCAAAAAATGCCAAAACTAGACCAAAAATAACCAATTTTTTTTTTTTTTTTCTAAAGGCTACACCCTTGAATACCTAGGTAAGGAGGGCCTGTCACCCCCCTCCTTCAACTACCCACCAATCCCCCTTACTCCTAGTGCAACATACACCACATGCATTTAATCATGAAAATAATATAACACATACTCAACAAAGTTCCGTGGCTATAGAAAGGTCAACAAGTTTCCATGATAAGGAAATGTTTGTTGAGTTTTCAAATAAGAAAATTGAATTACCAATTTTTGTATGATATTTTTAGATGTATGCACATCACGTTTTTTCTCAAAACACTATGGTTGTTTGATAGGGAGGTTTTCCATATTGGTGAGGAAAAAAATATGAGTTTGATAAGGGTGGATATTATTACATTAGGTATATTGTGATAAAGAATTAGGTTACAACCATGTAAAATAGTGGAAGTAATAGAAATTAAGTATTGTTGTCAATGAACAAAGATTTTTTGAGAGAGGAAAAAAGAAAACTTTTATTTGGACATAATTTTGTAGAAATTTCGGGAAGTTAAAGAAAATGTGTTGATGCAAATTCAACATTTTTTTACCAAGTTTGAAGAGATTATTTTGAGTAACATGCCAGTGGGAATGGCTCCCATAAGAAAATTTCCCATAAGATTGACTTGATACTAGGAGAATATGCAATGGAGCCCCTTACTAAATGACTCCCATAGGGAGTGAATAAGTAAACAAACAAGTGTAGGAATTGCTTGATAGAGGGTTAATATGTGAAATCATAACTCCCTATGTTCTACCAATAGCATTGGCACCTAAGGACATTAGATGGTGAATATACACTAATTGATAGGCTAACAACAATATCACTGTGAAGTATTGATTACCTTATGGAGGATGAAGGAACTCATGGACTATTTGAGTTGGAAAAATGACATGTCAAAGATAGATTTGAAGAGTAGGTGCCATCATATTCAAATAAGGGAAGCTAATGAGTGGAGACAACTCTCAAGATGAAGGATGGATTTTTTGAATTATTGGTTATGTCATTTAGATTGACAAAAACACCTAATACATTTAGGAGGTTAATGAATTAAGTTTTTAATCCATTCCCTGGAAACAAATTCATAATATATCCTGGGATTTGGTTTTTTTGAAAAATCGAAAGAACAGTTTTTGGAACATGTTAGGAAAGTGATGGAAAGGTAAAAGTTAGAGAAGTTTCTAATTAATTTGAATAAGTGTACCTTCTTCCAAGAATAGTTGGTTTAATTGTGTTTTTTAGTTTCTAAGAAAGGGCTACAAATGGATCTTCAAAAGGCAAAATCCATTGTGGATTGATTGGTACCTAGATTTACTTTTGATGTAATGAGTTTAGATGGCTTGGAAATTTTTTACTAGAATTTTATCAAAATATTTAGAGAGATCTATGTACCACTTACGGAGTGTATGAAGAAAGGAACTTTCCAATAGACCACAACAACAACAATCATTTTGAAATATTGAAGAAGAAAGGTAATTGAACATACAAATAGGAATTACTAGATTTCAATAAAGTGTTTCAAGTAGATTGTGATGCAAATGGTTCAGTAATTAGAGTAGTCTTGAGTTATGAAGATGAACCAAAAGCATTTGTTAGCAATAAGTTGAGTGGAAATAGGATGGACTACTTTTTTTTATAAATAATTTTGTGCCATTTCTCAAGCTTTGAAGAAATGGATACATTATTTGTTTCCAGAAGAAATTGTGTTGTTTATTAACCAAAAGGAAAAATGGGTCAAATTTTTATGAAGCTACTTATTTTCTTTTAAATATATGTCTAGAAAATTAAATAGGGCTATTTATGCGTTGAGTAAGAGGAGGATGTTGCCAAATTATTGAAGTTGTTTTTTTAAACAACATGAAGGAGGTGTATGTGGAAAATGTGGATTTAACAAAATCATGGAAAAGTTGTAAATAACGATGTGGTATAGATAGGAAACCATATTTGGATTTTTTTTGGGATGTAGAATTGGCTCCTTTTTGTATCTATTTTTCCTACCTTTCTCACCATTTTGACCTTAAAATGTATATTTTCTGGGCCTTATTCATCACCCTCTGACCAATGTATGTTTATTTTCTATGTCACCATACTATATTAGCTTTGCTTTTATTTTGATATGAGGTTTAATATTTTGGGTGATTTTATTAACAAAACTGACAAGGGATTGTTTCAGGGAAATCTTGGTCTGTTGAAGGTGTTGTTGCAGGGATGTTATGTTCCAGTTTTTGTCCTAACAATTCTAGAATCAAAGACATGTTGATATTGTTACTATTGTGTTGATTCTTTGTCTCCTAGATATTATTTTTCTCCAACAATGATGGAAACAGTCAACTTGGGTTGTCACTTGGTCAAGTCAACATTGACCACTACACCAACAAAGAAAATTATTTATTGATAATACAACCAAGATTGATTGAAATAGTTATGGATTTCAGTTATTTTTCTTTTTGTATTTTGGAAATAATGTTATAGTATTTTAAATTCATAGCAAATTATTGAGATATGTTTCTTGATTTGGGTAATCATAGAATCAAGAGATTCACATGATTGATAAAGTTTCAAAGATAGATGTATTGTAATTTATAAAAGAGGAAGACCTTTTCCTCACAGGGGGGTGGGGGAGGTGGGGGGTTAGGATTTTGATTTTGGAGAAATTTGTGTAATTGTAATAATTCCTAATATAAGTGTAACTCTTATGATTTGTGGCATCTTACTTATTTACTAATTAGCACATGATTTTTCTGTAGCAGCTCCCTACTAAGGAGGAAGGGCCCTCCTCTTTAGAAACGATTGTCGAGTTAATAAGGTACTATAGACATATGATTAGTTTCTCTCAGTTTTGATGTGTAACTATTTCACTGTTAGTGTTATTGATCTTTTGATGCATTGTAGTTACTGACTGATTGAATTTCATAATAGTGCTTTTGGTTAATTGTATAAAAACTTAAATTATGTACCAATCCACTCGTGATTATGTGTGTTTTGTGTTATTTCATTGTTACATTTTGGATATTCTTATTTATGCATTACTGTGTGACTATTACAGAGTGCTTTTCAGCTTGAATGGGTGTTTTTTTATTGAATTGAGGTTCGAGTTGATGAGTGTTACTTTTCTTCTACAAGGAATGACTGTGTGATCAAGTGATTTTTGTGTGACATTGATGATTTCTGAGTTACAAGAGTGATGATTGCAACAACATTTTAAGGATTTATGTCACTAGAGAGTTATACATTGTTCCTGCATATACTTTTCACATTAGCCTTGAGATAAAAATACCTACCCGGGTTGATAATTTATGTGTGAGCATGGTTAAGCGATTTTTATTTAAAATAAAATTAATCCTACCAAAATTTTGGCTTCATTATTAGGGAGGTTATTATAGGTGCATATTTACTAGCATTGTTTGTATGCATTGATTGAGAGTGTGTTATATATGCTCCTAGATGCGAGGTGAAGTGGTAAGAATAGAGGTAAGAACACGAACATCGCTTAAACATACTAAAGTGGAATAAGCCTCATGTGGATTTAGGTAACATATCCCTGCATTTCATGAATAGAGAATGAAAAGATATGGTGCCCTGAAAAAACTAACCATGTAGGTAGAAGAGGACATGGGAGATAATAAGAATTAATATTTGGGAAGAGTAACATACATACGGGAGTTGATAACCAAGTTGAAGTGGAGTCATTTGCTTAGAGGACAATATCCAAGAAAGAAAGGATCAAACAAAGTTGCTCCAAAAATTCCATCATCTCCTAGATCATTTGTGCTAGGTGCACATCAAGGAGGTGGAATTTTATGAACCCTAAGCATCTTAGGCAAGCCCAAGATTTTACATTACATTTGTAGTAGTAGAGGAAGAATATCAAGGTTTGTTAGAAGAAAAGGGGATACAAATGAATGTAATTTGGAATTGAATCGGAAGCACAACCACCTAGTTATTGCATCCTGGATTCGGGTAGTGTTGTGAAACAACTTTGCTAATCACTTCATTGCAAGAGTGTTGTGAAACAATCAAGACAACCTAAATTATACGGGCCCGGTTTGAACCGCTCCTTTGAGCAATGAGTGGGGGATTCTTTTTAACTAAAGAGGCAATCACTTATCGTTCTTGATTTTAAAACACAAAATCGCAAATATAGCGAAGAAATAGCTACTACCTTTGAGTTTACTATTGTAGATGTATGGAGAAAGTATCCAATGATAAATATTACTTTATCAACCCTTCTAGTTTTCAAGGGTATTGTTAGTGGAGATATAGATACTTTCCTTTTTAATTTAATTTCCTACGTAGAAGTTATGATTATACCCCCAATTCCAAAAAACAAAAATGCTACCTTAAAGGGAGTAGCTTTGAGATGTTTCATGGGATTAGGAGGTTCATCTATTTCTTCATGGGATTATATGAAGAATATTTTCTTAGGTAAGTATCAAGACTACTATAGAACAAGGGATCAAAGGAAATAATTGTTCAAAATGTCCCAACAAGACGAGGATAGTTTGGAAGACTATATAGAATGTCGCCATTATAATCTGGCAGAGATCCAAGCATAGTAATATAAGTAAGTACATCCTGAATACTATTTTGATCAGAGGAATGAAGGCGGACCACCTAGATATGCTTAATATTATGGGAAAAGGTGATATATCTAAAGAATCTTATGATGACATTGTTGAGCTTTTATTGAGAATTTCTAGAGGATCAACAAAAAGTAAAGTATCAGTAAAATATGCCCCTACCATAGTACATAGGTTAGCCAATGGTGGAGTAACCACGGAAAATATTGGGAACATGTTGGAGGATTTTAAATTTGATATTATGAGTTCCCTAAATTATCATTTTGATATGTTGCAGGCAAGACAAAAGCACAATGAAACAAAACAATATTTTTCCATATTTTTCCCTAAGTGCAGAGAGAAGCACTCTCTTGGGGATTTCCCACTTAATAGCATAGGGCCCTGTAACATTAGTGAATGGGGAAATTCTACAAAGTAGTGCCAATTATTACCAATACTAAAATTAGTTTACAAGGAATTAGGGGAGTGAGTTGAAACAAAATACTTCATTGGTTCCAGGAAACCATGGCAACCTCGGCCACCTAGTATGATTAAGGATCCTTTTTACTCTTTTAATTTGTGGTATAGTTTGTATAATTATCAGCAATTCCCTCGGGATATGAAATACCCTTTAGCACCATGACAGCCTCCTAATCCCTCTCTGGTCCAATATCCAATTCCATGGCCCCAGTTTCGTTTCCTTCTAAATCTACCTCTTTCATGGCCTCAAGATGGCGAGGAGCCACTTTTGTTGATCAACCATATGTTCCATTTCCAAGGTAAAAACAACAACTACAACTTCCCTCTAATGTGATAGTAAGTAGCCCTCCTTGATGACTTCAATTTCCTGTATAACCTAGCCCTAACCCTAATAATAATGTGGTGCAATAGATTTAAACGCCAATTTTCCCCACTTACTATATCTCACCTATGGAATGAAATGAAGTATGATTAAATAAGGGAGAACAGTGAATCTTAGAGTTCCCCCAGTTATTATATAAGATGAAGAAGATAATTCTCCAAGGGGGGGGTGGGGGGACTCTGATTCAAGATTCATTTGACAGACATCAGGCTTAAGCATCCAAGGTTAACATCATTGTGACAACTAGAACGGTTATAACAATCGATGCCTTGGTTCCTATAACAGTTGAATTGTCTAAGACATTTTATACTACTATCATTATTGATACTACTGTAACAATTGATACATCTAAGAGAAATGTTGATACTATTATTGGAGGGTCTGTAACAGTTGAAGTTATTTTCAATAATGAGACTATTGTACACCCACCATATCATAAAATATTAACTGCATTTGTTAGTGTGAATTCTAATCACAAGCGTACGAAAAAATCCCACTTTAGTTGTGCACAACAAACAGACCTAACATCAAAGATGGCTGCCAATTTCCTTAGATCGTAAGATTGAATTTGACCGAATAAATGCTACAAAATCCATATCTATGTAATTAAAGACATTACGCTTGACAAATAAAAGTAAAGATTTGCTCCATGCATCGATAGAACAAGACAACAATATTTTTAAATAATTTTTTGTTTATGACACCTGGGAAGGGAACATAGAAAGATGTTGCCAGTCCCCCTTAATGGGATGGGTTATTTTATGTCCTCGGTGCTTCAGATCTAAGATCTCTCTCTCTTGATGGTGTATAAAACCCAGACAAAAAGTGGAACTCAAGGGGAGCTCACAAGCAAAATGGTAGCAAAATATGACAATGATGGAGGATCAAAGTCAGACCAAAAGTATAGATCCAGAGTGATCTTTAGGCAACAAAAGGTAGTGAATGAATGGAAAACCCCTTCTATTTATAACAAAATATTGAGTTAGTCTAGATATTGGTGCATAATTAAAATATTATTAACCAAATCTAGATCCAACTTTTATGGAATATTTTATTATTTTTGTTGGAGGGAAAAAGAATTTGAATTTGGTCAAATCCCTTTATTTGTAAATGATAAATAAATAATTTATTTATTTATTATTTTAAGAATGTGGTTGAGTAATAATTAAATAAATAATGATTTATTCAATTATTTATAAATGATTTAGTCAAATTTAACAAAGAATATTATTTAAATAATGTTTTGAATAATTAATCCTAGAATATAATAAGATAAATGGTGATTTATCTAATTGAGTTTCCTGTTTTGGGTTAAATATGACCAATAATATTAATTAAACAGTTGTTTAACTAATTATCCCTTGAGAAAAATCAAACAAATAAGGATTTATTCAATTATTCCTCATGGGGTTTCCTGTTTAGACCATAAACAACTTAATAAATTATAGATTACTAAGTTATTTTTCATAGTGAAAAAATTTTACTAGGGTAAAATTAGTCTTACATGGTCTACTTTGTGTTAGCCATCAATAAAATTTTGTCATAACTGATGATGGCTAAAACAGGTCTTTTGTCTTCAAGAAACAAATTTCATGCGAAATCGGTCACTTCTTGAAGCCCCTCTGTGTTCTTTATCCTCAAAGAAATCCATTCCATTGATATCTTCACTTCAAAACCTTCAAAGAAAAGCCCTGCTGTTATAAAAAAGATTGTTTCCAGACCCATTTTCCATCATTTTCCCCTTTGGAAAAATCCTCAAAAAACTCCTTCATTTCACCCATTATTCCCATCTTTTGCCCCTTATTTTCCTCAAAAATCCCCTTTAAACTGTGTAAAATTCCTTTATTTGGTTTAAATTCACCTTTTTAACTCTTTTGGAACCCTTAAAAAGGGTTTAAAACCCCATTTCGGCCTTTTTCCGATCCTTTAAACCTTCGTGCCTTAAGCGCTTTTTTGCTTAAAGCACCAGCCCCTTTCTCGCCTTGCGACCGACTCCGTGACCGAGCGCCAAAGTCCATCGACGATCGCACTTCGGCAGTTCCAAAGTTTCCGCTCCCATTTTCTTTTTTCGCCGATGGCCAATCTACCGATGAGATCGGGACCATCCATCTCCCCAAGGATTGGACGAACATCGCACTCCGCGCTCCATCGCATCGCAGCACCGCATCGCGCCATCACATATCACAAATCCACTTTACCCTGCCGATGTTGCACCCCCGATAGACTTTCCACCGACGAGATCCTCACTGTCGATCTGCTTTCAGATCGGGCGGTCTGCGCTACGTCGCACTTCAATGTTTCCCAATTCCTCTTTCCCCCAAACCTCTTCTCCACCAATTTTCGATGTCCAAATTCAATCCTCACCGTTGATCCTCCCGATCTAACGGCTCCCTTTCAAACCGCTCCTCAACCCCTTCCCCGTGTAAATTCTCACCCCGACTATGTTTTTTCCACGACTTTCCTCCGCTTCTCCGAGTTAATCTGGGCCATTTGTTTCCTCCTAATCAACCGCTCAGATTCACTACAGGAGCACCCAAACAAGGTGGTTCGTACTCCCCTAGTGCCCCACAATTGACCCTTTTGACCATGGCGAATATCATATCCACGGCTGAGATTCACTCTGGAGGCACACCCCTGAGTATCTCTTCCATACACCTAGTCCCTCCGCGGTGACGTCATCTCTCGGTCCCACCGTTGAGCACCTTCGTCCCTCCCACTTTCACCTTTTTCTTATGTATTTCACCCCTACCTGGATTATTACACTTTATCACTGTAAACCAATGCTTACCCAACTTCAAGCCTCCCCGCTACGCGACAAATTGGCTTACGTCACCCCGGCCCCACCATATATTTCCCTCGCACATCTTTTCTATTTTTCGCGCTCACTTACAGCCATAGATCTAGCCCCCTCTAGATCAGACGGTCTAAAACCATTTTCGCGTTCATTTCACAAATAAATTTGATCACCCGTTTTCAATGCGAAATAGTCAGTTTTCGCCTGGACACGCGTCGTCCAAAGACCCATATCGCATTCGATTATCACAAAACCACTTACTACTCTTATCCCGAACGAACACCACCTCTGGTATTCCCAAAACCACTTTCCCAATTTCGCGCCCTAATTCAATTTTTTCCCCTGATTCTTCATGGTTTCTACCATGGGATATCCTTCTGCATGCTCCCTTTCCTCTGCCATTCTCTTTCGCCCTCCGCCAAGCGCTCTGAAGCAGTTGAATCCACAAAACGCAAGATTTATTAATAATTTGATGTTTGTTGCAGGTTTAATGGCGGATAAGCCATAAAAGAGGTCCCACAATCAAGTTACAGTGATATGGCCTTGGATGACGGTCCAAAAAGGCCCAAAAGTGAAGAAAAGGGACAAAAAGGGTTGAATTTCAAAGTTTAATCAGTGTTTCATGGACACCGGTTACACAGTAAACCCTCCAGTGCAGCATAAGAAAGCCACCTATACACAAAGGAAAATAATGAAGATCAGCGAAGAAACAGTGAAAACAGAAGATCAGAAGGAATAAAGAGAAAGGTTAAAGTTAGAAGCCCGAAGATCAAAAGACTTAATCCGAAGATTAAAGGTTAAAGACACAGTTTGGAGAATAAATATGATTAAAGGAGGCTAAAGCATATCAAAGGCCTAATCAATGTTTAAAGTATTAAAGACAGACAGAACACCTTCAAATGCCAAATCACCAAAGCAGTTACTCCTCCAGAGATCAAAATGCCACCTATAAAGTTTATTTTTCTCAAAAGAATACAAATTGAATGCACAGTCAGAGATATTTGCAAAGGCAGCTCAGAAAGTAATTGCCAGCCTACCAAAAGCCTCCAAAGTCAACAAAAGTGACTGAAGTTGATGAAACTTAGTGCAAAAATCAATTAGCAGAGTTAAAAACCTTAGATATCTTCTCCATTAGGCCTCTCAAAGGCCGAGAAGCATTTACTCTGTATTAATTTAACAAATAATCCTTTCTCTCACTCCACCTCCTCAATTTACCTGTATATATATCATATGAGGAACCTAGTATTTTTGTTGGTTGAATACTTGTTGAATGTAAATAGTTATTGAGGCTGTTGAAGCTCTGTTTGTAATTGTAGAAAGATAGGTTGAGAAGAGAAGTTTGAAGTTGTAAAGACCTACTGGACTTGAAGATTATAATTGGTTTGAACATCAAATATACAAGCTAATTTATGGGATCCTGGTCTATGTCATTGGTGATGTTTTTCTTACTGTAATTGTTATTTTTCTCATGTTTTCCATACTGTCCACTTTCTCTGATAAAGAACATCAAACATAGATTAGGATTTACTTCTAAAGTACCCTAAATCTCACTGATAAGCTTTATCTTTATGTTTTCTTCTAACTGTGTTTTGAGGATAATTCAATAGAGGATAACCAGTGAAGTGTTGGTGAGCCCATGTTTCCTGAGTACAACTTGAGATATTGTCTTTGAAAGTTCTTGAAAAGTATGCTAAGTAAAGTTGAACTAGAGAAGTCTATGGTTAGCCCTGTCCTCTAGTTTATCTCCAACAATTGCTTTGAAAAGTTCCTTGAGAGTATGCCAAAATAAGGATAGGTTCAAAGTCCTTACTTGATCTTAGGCTACCCTCTGTTTTCTTATATGTTTTCTACTTTCTGAAGGTAATTTGTTAGATTGTTGGATTGTTTTCTGAAAAGTGTGTTAGTAGAAGTTTGCCCAAAGAAGTCTATGTTTGCCCTGTCCTTTTGCTTGCTTCAAACAGTTACTTTGAAAGGCTTTTCTTGTTTAGTAAAGTTAATATATTCTTAAATGGTTATTAGCTTTGCTTTTTTCACAAAACTTTAAATGTCTCATATCACAAATCAATCTAAAGAGATCCTTTGATATAGATGACTTTCCCCATGGACCACTCTTGAAACTTGTTGTGCAATTAAATCCTTTTGTGACTCCATAGCCCAATGGATTGATACTGTCTCTTACCTATCCTATCAGCTGAACCATTCTTCAACTCACTCACACCTTTACCCTTCAAAGGACTTCCTTCATTTTGATGATATCCATCCCAACCAAAACCAAAAAAAAACCCTTGTACTTCATAACTAGCCTAATATCATATCTTTGAAAACATTTATATAGAGAGATCCCTCTTTGAATCCAGGAGGGATAGATCCTATGATTCCAAAGTGGTTCTAATGTAGGCTCTGCAGCGTTTGTTCTTGCCAATCTTGCAAACTACGAGGACCTAACACTTTGGTCCATATAATAGTAACAGGTTAGATGACCAAAAATTGGTGTAATAGATTTCCCCCAACGTGCAAGCATTAGGAGCTAATCGTATGACCAAAGTACGTTGTAAGAACTCAATCACTAGACACCGAAGGGGGAGTCCAAGAGAGAGAAATATAAGGTAGACTAAATAACGAGAGGAAAAGACCCTGAGGAGGTGAGACTTACAAGTTGGACAAGTCTCTTTTATGAGTGAGTACCTATTCTACATGAGGTGGGGGAGGCATACCTATGCCCGCCGAGATAACAAAGTACAAAAATAATGTGTCCAGTAAACAAGGCACTGAACTATATAGTACATGCTGGCATAAACATGGGCCAAATAAAAACATGATAATGGATCCCACATACATATTGTGCCTAGGACAACAGCCTAGAATTATACAATAATATCTGAGCACATGAGATATAAGTAAAACCAAAGAGGCCATGTAAAACAGGATAGGGCTCTGAAAATATGAATGATACATGAAAACTAAAAAGGCGCTGCAAGCGGCTAAGGTCGGAACCATAAAATCTATGGAGTTGCATCAAAGGCTGTAGTAGAGATTTAATATTCCTAAATTAGCATGCAGTTAACTAGAATATTAAAATCTAATTTTGCTTTCTTGTTTGATGAATAAGTGGGTAGGGAGACCCATAAATCTCTTTATTAGGAATAAAACCACTTCTCATGTGAAAGTGGATCATATTTTCAGCTTAATAAAGCACCCTTAGGTGTGAAAAGGGGCTAAAGCATGTGGACTGGGTCAACCTTGACCAAATCAATGGCACTGTCATGGAGGAGTGGCATTTAATGAGGGACAGTGCAGTTTTAGATGGAGACACATTGCATGGAAGTAATGTCATTAATGGATGGGGCTTAGCATTTGGAAGCTCATTTCTTATAAAAATAAGATGATGGCAGCCATATTATTCATGTTATGATATTTTTATGTTTTGATTATATGGTATGTTTAGACATATAATCTTTCTATAGTTGTTTAGCTAAGATTGCAGTGTTGTTTAGCACAGGGTGTTCCTGATCGGGAATCCCACCTCTATCCTTGAGAAGCCTCATAGGAAGATATTTTGCACTATATTTCCACATTCAGGTTTTAGGTCAAGCTTCAGTCTTGTGGAACAGCACATTTCTCTTTAGAGATGTGCTGAGTTGTAGGGTGCAGTAGTGGAAAATTGTATTGGGTGTTTTCTAAGCTAGTTTTGCAATGGAGGAAGGTTTCCTTCCATTGGGAGGTCAGTAAAGGAGCCCCTTGGGATTATTTGATATATTTGGCATCAGGCCAAGGTGATTTTATCCCTTACAGCACAGTTTCAGTCCATATCTACGTTATTTTAGTGATTTGTTGCAATGGGCAACCCAAAAAGGGCCGAAAATCCAAAATTAAAATATGGCCAAATCATTTCTGGGTTATTCTGGATTTTTTGAGTAGAATCTATGGTTAAAATATTGGATCATTCTGAGTAATATAACATCCTTCTGCACATGATTCTTTTACTCAGAAGTAGTAGTTCCAACAGCAGTGGTTTGCTTTCCATTGAAGGGATCAGCCCTTCATTGAGAGAGTATTTTTGGAGGAGTTCTTTCAGATCTACATCAGATTCAGCCACCGCCTTCTATGTGCTTCAGTTGCAGTGCATCTTTAGCCCTAGGGCTTTAGATTCATCATTCATCTTAAGTGTATTTCCAGAAATCCTTCTTGGGTTGTCTTGGAAAAGTGTTGAGGAACATAGATCTCCATTTTGGGCCTTGTATGAGCATGATATTATCTGATCCATTTATATATATGTTCTAGCTGCAATATTAGTCACTAAAACTACATTTTACTTGCTTCAGTGTTTTGTGTAGCAGTGTCTAACATGATTTGGGTGCATATGGGCATTGGAGGCTTCTTTTGCCTACCTTGAGGGACTTGATCCCCAAGGTCTTGTACCTATTTATTGTTGTTATACATAATACCATGGATATATTATTTGGCTCATATGTAATGTGATAGCATTTCCTACTATTTCCATTATTATGAGCTATATTTCTGCTTTTCCCATTTGGGAATATTACAAGAGGGGTCATTTGGGTATGTGGGGGGCTACCTTAAGGGCCACCCCCTCACACACACCCGGGAATCACTGGTATAATCTGCTGCATCACTGAACCATCAAGTATATGGATCTCGATCATGTCAGAAGGAGCTTGAACTGAGAAACAATCAATTCAAAGGGCAATAAAGAGTCCCTTTGCCTAATCTGAGGCACCAAACAAGAGTGGAAGTTGGAACCAAGGTACACCGCCCTCTAGACCTATCTTCTGGAATGAATAAGCTGATGTCGAAAGAAGGAGGTCCGCCATAGGTGAGGCAATAATGGATCCTCAACTAAGGCACGAGAGATAATAGTAGAGTGATTGATAGACTGAAACCAGGGATAATGATGGAATGGGGGTACTGAGTAGTGGCCTGATGACTTCCCTTGTTAGAGCATGAAGGGCATGGATGACCTGGTAGCTACTAACTCGACACCAGAGGGGATAGGGGAAAATTGGTGTAACAGCAATAAAAGCAATCCCTCAACTAGAATCTGACTTTTTGAAAGAATAGAAAAAATTATATGTTTGCATCCCACTACTCTAAGCCATCCAAGATGTTCCAATTTATGAAAAAAGAGTGAGTGAGTTATGTGTAAAGAAACTAGAATAATGCCTAGAGATCCTCTTATTGTTCATGTGGTAGGAAAATTGTCAGCATTAATGTTAGGATAATTTCTTCCTACCAAGTATGAGGACCCAGGAAACCCAATAGTAATTGTTCACATTGGAGGAACAGTTATTCCAAATACCTTTGTTGATTTGGGAGTTGCAAATAATATAATTATGATTATGTATACTTTTTAAATATTTGAGTTCACCAATTTAAGGGCAACCCCAACTCTATTAGAATTGTCTTATAGGTTTAAAATTAGGCTTGAAGGGATATTGGAAGATAGCGGTATTTTAGTTTATTCCTAGGAGATCATCCCCTAAGATTAGTAAGACCCTGGATGGCTACTACATATGCTTTTATTAGTTGCAAATTTAGGTTTATGACCATATCTTATAGAAACACCACCAACAATCTTGTTCTTTATCCCCCAGCTAAACCAAGTGCAGAGTGTGAGAATCCCTTATGGCTTGAATTCAAACTAGAGGATAATGATACACGTCCAATTTTTATCATTAGGAAATCCTTATATTTTAAAAATGAGACTGAGGATGATACCATTAACAATTTTATTAATGACCCCTATATTGTTACACATCCAATATCTCTGTTATTGAGTTCTATATTGTACAAATCTAATGAGGAAGAAACCATTGATGATCCTACTAAGGAAGAGATACCTACTACCCCTAGCCTTAAGACTATTCTAGTTGATATAGAATCTAGAAGAACCTTGAATATCAATCCCAATTTATCCCCTGCACAAACAAAAAAATTGATATAGTTGTTGAGAAACTATAAAGAGGCCTTTTCATGGGAATATAAGGATATGAAGGGTATCTATCCAAGTTTATGCACTCATCACATTTATTTCAAATAAGGATCACAGCATGTCTAATAGCCTCAATAAAGAATGAATCTTTCCTTGAGGGATGTTGTCAGGGAGGAGCTTCAAAAACTATTGAACACAAATATTATCTACCTAGTTTCTGACAATCAATGGGTATCTCCACTTGTGATTGTTCCAAATAAGAATGATAAGTGGATAATATGCATCGATTACAGGGATCTTAACAAGGCCACTGAAAAGGACCATTTCCCACTGCGCTTTATCGACCAAGTCCTTTATACCCTGTATGGTAAAAAAAAAACATTCCTTGACAGGTTTAGTGGTTATAACCTCATTCATATTTCTCCTTAAGATCAGAGGAAGACCAACTTCACATGCCCTTGGGGTAAATTTTCCTATATGGTCCTTCCTTTTGGACTTTGTAATGTGCCAGCAACTTTCCAACATGTTTTGATAGAGATTTTCTCCGATTTGGTTAATGACTATCTAGAAATTTTTATGGATGATTTTACACATTATAGTAATGAATTTGATGAAGCATTAAGTAGTCTTGAAAAATTACTTGAGTGTTATATACAAATCCATATCTCTCTCTCAGCACTGAAAAGTGTCACATGATGATGAATGAAGGAATTGTACTTGGACATCATCTCTTTACTGCAATGGTACAAGTAGATCTAACAAAGATTGAGGTAATTTCGAAGATACCTACTCCTAAGACACAAAATGAGGTATGTATATTTTTAGGGAATGTAGACTAATATAGATGTTTTATAGAAAAAAAAAAAAAAAAAAATTTATTTTACATTGTTTGCCCTATTAGTCAAATACAGAGGATTTATATGGACTGATAAGTGTAAGAATGTGTTTGCAGAGCTTAAAATATATGTAATTGTAGCTCCTATATTGCGAGGAACAAACTAGACTTTTTCGTTGCACATCTCAACATATGCTTCGGATACATCCATTGGAGATGTGTTGGGACAACATGAAGATAACAAACCATATTCCATCTACTATATCCACAAGAATTTAACCCCTACATAATTAAACTATATAGTAACTCAAAAGGAATTTCTTGTTTTTATATATGTTATCAACAAGTTTAGGAATTATATTACTAGCTAACAAACTTTTGTACATATCGATCATTTTGTTATTAGGATTTTAATGAACAATACATTCACTAATTCCAGGGTCGCTAGATCGTTGATGTTACTACAAGAGTTTGGCAAAACTATTGTAGATATGCCTGGGAGGATAATGTTGTCACTAATTTTCTTTATAAATTACCTAAAAATGGTGATGATATGCATGTAGAATATTCTTTCCCAGATAAATATCTCTTTGAAGTTTCCACTTACTCACATTGGTATGCATATATTTCCAATTACCTTGTTGCACAAAAATTTTCGTATCATATATTTCCAAGGGAAAAGCAAAATATAATTCAAAAAAGTGCTTGATATGTTTGGTTGTATGGATGCCTCTTTCACAATGGTCAAGTTCATAAAATTATAAGGTGTGTGAGATAATATGAGATCCATGGCATTTTGGAGGATTACCATGATGAGCCTTGTGGAGGAAACTTTGCAGATAGGAGTATGGGCTATAAATTGCTTCAGATAGGATATTTTTAGCCAACCATATTCCAAGATGCAAGGAAGAATGTACACGTGTGTGATAACTTCTATAGGATGGGCTAACCCATCTAGTCAAATTAAATTTGATTATAGCCTCAGTTGGTGGTGGAACCTTTTGAGAGATGGGATTTAGATTTTGTGGGACCAATCAATCCCCCATCTCAATAGAATTCCTATGCTTTTGTGTGCACAAATTATGTCACCAAATGGGTTGACGCTAAAGAACTTACCAAACCCACCAAACAAATTATTTTAGATTTTATATTTTAGGATATCTTTGTTCGGTATGGAGTGGCAAAGGAGATAGTTACAGATGGAGGAGCACAATTTACTTACTAGTTGATACATGACCTTGTCAAGCAATACAATATTCATCACCGAGTTACTTCTCCTTACCATCCACAACCTAATGGGAAAGTGGAGAGTACTAATAAAGTGCTCAAACCAATTCTTACAAATATTGTGTTTGGCCACCATCAAGACTGGGTTGAAATACTTCCAGAGGTGTTATGGGCTTATAGGACCACTTGTGGAATACCAAAATTTTTCTCCCTATAAATTTTTGTATGGTAAGAATATTGTATTTCCCAATGAATTTCAAATAAATACACTCAGAATTGTCTTGGAGGTAAATTTGGATTTAACGATAGCACAAAAGCACCAATTAGACCAGCTAAATGAGTTAGGAGAGATACACTTGGTTGATGTGCAATGCTCTGATATTATTCAACATCAGTGTTCCAAGTGGCATGAAAAATTTATTAAGAAAAAGGTGTTTCAAAGAGGTGACTGGGATTTGTTGTCTGATTCAATATTTAAGATTTCAAAGGGGAGATTTGTATGAGGTGGTTAGGTTTGTACAAAGTGGATGAATTTTTCAACAATGGGATTTTCATATTGACAACCATTGATGGTTCACAAACATCTTTGCTTGCCAACGAACATCATCTTTGGTTTTACCACAAACCAAATTCTAAGGATTCATTCATTAGCATTGTCTCATATTCATACCTTGAATTTTTTGGGGCAAAGGAAGACTTTCCTACACTATCACCTATTTAATTTTATTTTTCCTATTAAACAAGAAAAAAGAAAAAAATGAATAAATGAAATATAAGTATTTAATGGTGAAAACCCATTTTGGGGCACTATTAGACAAAAGTGGTTACTGAAAACCAGCTTTTTGGCAGTCAACACATCCTTATTTTTACAGTTACAGTCCTCTAATCTCTTTGTTGTTTTACATGTAACTATTTTGCTGCTACTAAAAAAAATTTTATACAAAGAAATGAAAACGCTTGTTGATATGGATCAACGCACCTACCAACCAATACAAGCTTTTTGTTGCTAAATACCAAATCATACATGTACCTACTAATCATTACAATTTTTTGTTTCTATAAAATATATATACCTATTGATCATCATAATTTTTTCATGCTTCAGATCATATGTGTTTGTACCTATCGAGCATCTCGAGTTGTTACTAAAGAGATGCCACTTATACATGTTACTCTTGGATTGTGTTGTCAATTATAGATTTATGCTAATACATCTAATTATTGATAACACACAACTTATTTGTACCATTATAGTTGCATCATACTTCACTAAAGGAAATTTTTCCACGAGTATTTTTCTACACATCCTCAGATGAGTCAGCATCACTCTCACAGCCACCATGATAGTATTACCAATAATTCTATCATTCGTATAGCCTATAATCATTTACTTCATTGTTGATATTGAGGGTGACATGATTTTTCTATTACATAGGAAAAGGACAGCCATCATATTAAAGTTGGAGGTGGGTTGTTGATTTTTCATAGTGTCTTATATACTGATAATTACTTCTAATGATTCAGTTGTTTTTCACATTCCTATCCATTGTTCCATCATTAATAAATTACACAAAATACATAAAAAAATATAGAATTTATGACAATAGGATCATGAAGAGGCAGCCACACAAAGAAAACAATACTTTACCCTCGGAAAAACCACATGGGGAAAAACCCATCAACCTTTTCTTAGATAAATTCTTCTTTTAAACAAGAGACACACCTAGACATCCTAGTCATTAAAAGATCAATCTAACCAAAAAATCATCTTTGTAAAACTTGTTCCATCTTCATCCTAGTTAATTCAAATGGTTTCCCAAGAACTTCAGTCAGGTATGCTCTGCTAAGGCATAATCTCAACAACATATTGTGCCTAGAGAAGATTGGTTTTTCTACCTTCTAACCCACAAAAATTTGATCCTCCAATTAAGCTCAGACTCATCGAATATTCTACTTGAGATGTTATCTTTTCTCTGCCTTAGATCTACTTATTTTCTACCTTAAAATACCTTCTTCTTTCCCTCAAAGAATACTTTCTATTTATCCTCAGATTAGGATCTTCGCTTGCCTCAAAAAAAATTATTGCCTTATACCTTCGCTTGCCTCATACCTTCACTTGCCTCACACCTTCGCTTGCCTTAGTCTTTCACTTGCCTCATACCTTTTCTTGCCTCGGACCTTCGTTTGCCCCAAACATATCAAGATTCTTACTTAAAGAGGAGGTCAAATTACCTCATATATATAGTATTTTTTTGGGTTGAATGGATGCCTCTTAGGTTGGGGGTGAAATGATTAGGAGTAGGGCTAATTTGGTTTCTTTGGAGCCCAAAATTACATTTTCAAAATTCAATTTTTTTTCTTTTAAAAACCAACATGAAAAACATGTCAAGTAATTTTCTCTTTTTACAATAGCATTAAGAACATGCTTTATAAATATATCAACGATTAAAAATAATAATTATGAAGAACAACCATAGCTACAAAATTCAACATAGGTGAATTGTACTAATTATGGTAAGATATATTATCTTCTTCCCAATTCGGCATATTGTCAATTTAAACTTGCATTTATTTATTTCATCCTCTTTTCCTAATAAAATTTGATATGTCTATTGAAAATTCCCCTGAATAATTTGAATTACCCTCCAAGTATGGCATGAAATGGCTAACACTTGGTCATAATTAAAACTTTCCATAATCAACATTTTCCAATTCCAATGAACTCGACATTTCTCTTTCGACGAGCACCTTCATGAATGATTGTTGAACTTGTAATAGTCTTCCTAAACAGTAAGTGTTGTGTCTGCAACGGTTTCTTGGAATAGTTAAGTTATGGGTGGAGCAGCAATTATACATGAACCAGATTCAACCGAGGACTTGAAAAGTCATCCAAGAGCTTACAGAATATTTCAGAACAAAGGATGACTCACATACTTTGATAGATTACAAGGGTGTGATGATTGAATTACTCTTGAATTTGAATAGAACTTGAATGAGTAGGGATCAATGGTAAGAGGATGGTGAATTTTTGTTACAAAATTATTTATTACCAGGGTAACAACCCTACCTCGGGAGGGAGCGCGTTGGTTTAGTAGAAAAGTTGCAGTTCCATCAACTAAAGCTACATTTTTACATGAGGGAGAATAAATAAGGTATAAAGGGAGAGGGGTGGACAAGACTTCTCTTCCGTGCCCTTTAGAATATGTGGCCTATTACATAAGGAAATTCATAACTTGTGAAGGATGTTTTGGAGTTTTCTTCAATTACCATTTTTAGATGCCAACAAATCTATGTAACAGACAAATTCTTAATATGCCTTACTACCTTTTAAATTCGCTACAACATATGGTTGACATTCTTCATCATGCCAAACATCTATTGACCTATGAGACTAACCAAATTTTGATCAAATTGGTTATAATATATTCGCTAGAACAAAAAGGAGGTACATGGGTTAGGTTGTTGGTTGGTGCAAGAATACCAGTTCAGGAGGAAGTGCAAGAAAGTGAACCTAAAGAGAAAGAAGAAGGAGTCTAACCAAAAGAGGTAGGACCAAGCAGAATAAGTGGCTCCCCAAATGAAACACCTATGCAAAGTCTTTAAGAAGAAACCCTTATGGAAAGTTCTCTAGTTGATTCAAAGGACAAAGACTCCCATGTTGAGAAACGAACATATGTTGAAACACCATGAGATTAATAGTGGGAAATTTGAAATATTTTATGGAGGATTCCCTATAGAGGAAGAACTAGAGCATCCCTTGTGAAGAATATTAAGGAAATGGCCATTATAAAAACCTCTAGGTGGAAAAATTCCAAAAAAAATAAGATTAGAATTACTATTCCACTATCAAACATCCCATCATCTGAAATTTCTATCATTACAAAACTAGTGAAGAAGTCAAAGGAACAAGCCAATGAAAAGAAAGGAGAAGAAATTAGGAAAAATTAAGAAGATACTCCCCCACCTAGTAATCTTGAACCTAATCCTCTATCTTAGAAATTTAATGACTTGAGAAAATAAAATGAAGAGTTAAAAAATAGATTTATATGCTTGAAAAACAAAATTAATATAAAAAGCAATAGCGTTAGAAACCCTGGCTGAGATAGTGGAAATGGAAAACATACTTTTTGAAACAAGTGCAGATGAAAAACCGTTATGTAGAAGGTGTAGGGAGCTTCTTAAGGAAGATAGAATTTAGAAACCAATGTCTACTTCAGTTAAATACAAGTCAAAATTGAAATGGAGGATGTAGAATTCCCAATTGTACCACAAGGACCTATTGATGATATTGTTGTCACACAAGAACCAGGAGTTGAAACATAGTAGTTTTAGAATGATGTATTGGCTGCACCACTATCACCTATTGATACTACTATCACACAAGAACCAATATTTGAAATATAGAAGCTCAAGGAGGATAAGATTTATAATAGGCAATAACATGTTGATGATACTATTGTTACATAAGAAACAGTATTCAAGGTAGTACAGCCAAGGAAATAGGAGAAAAACTTAAAAAGAAAGAATATATTGAGGAATCTACTGAAGTCTCCACTGTAACAGTAATAAAAACTTTGACAGTAACTGAGGCAGCAGATTCGGCCTTTCTTCTTGATGAATTAAGTAAATGGAGGTGATTGGTGGTCTCACTACAGGAAGAGGTGATCCCTTTTAATGAACACGATAAAATTGTTTGTGACATGAAGAAGGCCTTGGATGAGGACTTATTACTATAGAGATTGAGAAGGAAAGAATATGAAGAAGAAAGGAAGAAAGAAAAAGTGAAAATAAGAGAGTCGCAAGCCAAGGTTCAATTGTTGCAGAACGATAAAGAAAAGATCTATGATATGGCATTAAGTATATTGAGTTGTATGAATCCCTCTCCTTCTTATCATTTGTTCATATAAGATAATTTATTTTCTTTTTAGACTAACAATTATTAAAGATAAAAGGTGTTAGGGTAAAACTCTAACCCCTTTATTTATGTAATAATCCCAGGGGGCCTAGTCTAATTCATAGTTAGTTAGTTGAATTAATAAATCCTGTAAGCGGTTATCCACATTAATAATAATTGTAAGTGGTTGACCCGCATTATATAAAAGGGACCACAATTAGTTATAAACATGCCATAGTTAATAAATAAAATGGCTAACCTATGTTATGCAAGGGACCACTAGTAGTTAGGTTTTTGTGTGTCATTAAGCTATAAATATTCTTAGATAGTGTTGTCGATGCGACAAACACCCTCCAAAATTTTTTGTACACTCAAATTTTGGAGCCTTTTGTGGATCTTATGATCACTTGGTCCATAGTCACTTCTTGGTCAGTTGATACTTTTTGAGCTCCCTTTTGGATTGGAAGTGTTGAATTCACTTGCTCAAACATGTTGAGTCTGTAACACATACATGAGTGAATTATTTTACACAAGCTTGGAAAAGCATAGAAATTTCCTATCAATATTGTGCATGTGCAATGTCCAGTCCATGTCGATAGCCAGTGCGCACTGACAATGACAATTTCTAACATTTTAGTTGTGTATGTACTTATATTCTTGTGATTTTTGCAAATTGTTTCTTCTTCACACCTTTGATTTCACAAGTATTGTTTTCGTGTTTACCATTGTCATGTTTGCTTGCTTCCCCTTTAATTATTGTTGTTGTCATGTTATCTTCACCCTAGAATGTGTTGTTTTCACCATCATTCACATATCGCAAGTATCATTCACACTTTTATCTTCATATAGCAAGTGTCGTCTTCTAGCATGGGAATTGTCGTTCATCATTCAAAGTGGAGTTTTGGGTTGTTTCAAGGGGAAATATTTGTGATAATAATTTTTTCTTATCAAGTAGGCATGTTTCGCACTCATTTCCAAAGTTTCATGCATTTTCACACAAGTGTCTTCATTATCATCGCAAAGCCTATCTTCAGTGCCACAATTGTTGTAAGTTGACGCAAAGGTGTCACACTAAGGGAAGTATGTGTTCATATGTTTTGGATGATCTATGTTGTGTTAGAAAGTGTCTAACTGTGTGATCACAGTCAATTCCTATCATTATTCACATCGATTTCTTGAATTGCACATTGTGGAGTCTCAGCCCTCCAATAAAAATCATGTCTCTTGGAATTGCGCAATGCACAGTGTCTGCCTCCCAGAACTGTGCATTTTGCAACCTCAGTGCTCAAGCCCAAGCCTTGAATCCCATAACTATGCATTATTTCTCTCCAACCTAACCAAAATTGTGAATATTGCAGTCTCAAGGCTCAAGCCTCAGCCGTGAGCCCCTAAACTTTGAATTTCGCAATCTCAAAACTCAAGCTCTGACCCTAACTACCTAAGTTGTGCAACTGCATAGTCACTAAGCCTTTCCCTTGGCCCACAAATGGTTTTGGCTCAGTTAGTGGATCATCATGCAACATCTTTGACTAGGGCTTTATCATACTGATGTCGTCTTTTCATGAGTGGATTACAGGTACGGGAACTCTACCATTCTATGGAAAGATGATGAAGAAGGAGATGGAGAAGGAGGACATGCTATATGATTTCTATGGAGCCGAGGAGAAAGGATGATCATCAGAAAAGAATACGAAGGGAAATTTGAGTATGATAGAATACCAAAGATCAGGACCGCATGAAGACTCCATCTGCATTACAACCCTTTCGAGGATAGATATGAGGAACAAAGCACATCTCTCGTGAATTTTAAGCATTGAATGCACCTCTTATTGAAAGCACAAAGAAAGAAATAGTAATAAGGATAGATTATCATTGCCACATCATTATGTCTTCAATGTCATGTATTTTCACAAACACTAAAAACCATTCCATGTGTTTTTTCTCTAAGTGTTTTTCTCCTTTTTGCAAGATGGGAAAGATGCATATTTTCACATGGTTGTTCATAATGTGTATAAGCCTATTTTGGTGGTTTCAATAGGTCATGTTTGTGTATATGAGTTGTTCTAACCATGTAAACATTATTATCATTGTTTACATCAGTCTCACCAATCCCACACTTAGCCATTCCATTTCTGAAAAGTCTTCATGACCGAGAAACCTAGCTTCACCCGGCCTCCCTTAACTTTGAAGTTTCAATCCTCTATTTGTGACCTTTCCTCTTAGCACTGTGCAATGCACAGTTCCTTCCCCCTAGGAATATTTCACTGCGTATTTTTTGTGCTTAAGCTCCAACCTTGACCTCCAGAATTGTGCAATTCCTTCTCCCAGTCTGGCCTCAACTGTGCACTTTGAAATATATAGCCTCAATCTCATCTCTTGAGCACCTGATATATGAAATTACGTGGTGACCCAGCCTCATATGCCTCCTGAAACTTTGAATTTTGTTCCTCCTTTGTCCACCCCCTCAGCTTGTCTCACTAGCTCCCAAAACTGTGTAGTTTTCTCCCCCATCCCAGCATGAACTCTGCACTATGCAGTCTCAAGGATCAAGCCTCACCCCTGGTTGCTTGAACCGCACAATTGCGCAGTCACCGAGCCCCTTCTCCCATCATGTCACCTAGTTCCAACTCATTCAATGGATCAAAATGCACTATCTTAGACTAGGGGTTTTTCAGACTAATGTCATATCGTCATGAGTGAATTACAGATGCAGGTACTATCTCACACCATGACATGATGATGAAGAAGGAGATGTGGAATGGAAGCATGTTGACTGACATATTTGTAGGTGAATAAACAATATGATCAATCAAGGTAAAGAAAAAGGACACCGGTTTGCGACCACAACTCAATACTTGAGATCATTGAATATTCCTTATCACCAAGCCATGAGAAGGTGGAAAATAAAATCATTCACAATCATACATCATACACAGCAGCAGTAGTGGCTTGACATTTCCACGTCTTCAATCATTCCATATCATCAATGTCATGTCAATTCATGTCATGAGTTTTCCTATGCCACATCATTATTTTGTATCATGTAAATTGTTATTCAAAATGTATTGTAAATTGGAAGTCCAAAGGGCACACATAGAATATGAAGATTCATGTAAAGTCGAAAAATCATGGGAAATAAAATAGTAATTAGGGTATTCAAAGATTCACAAGGAAGGTGAAGCATCACCCCTTTATTATATATACACCTTGATTATATGAGAAAAGGACTCTTCACCTTGGCTCCTCCCGCAAGGAATTAGAGAGATAAGCTATTTTTTTTAGGATAAAGGAGTGGCTCAAACACTCCACTACTGGAGCTAGTGGTGTTCATTGTATACATGTTTCTTGTAAATTTTACTTAATTTCAAAATCCCTATGGGCCAACACGTTCTTCATGCATGGATTATGGATATTTGTAAGATTATTCTGTGAATGTTTGTAATTCATATTTTATTTCATCTGTGCTAAAGTAGTTGAACTATTTCGATTATTTTGGTACTTATCATATTTAGAATGTGTTGTAATTTCTATTATCATTGTCCCATTCTTGTGGACTATTCCATTGGATATTAGATAGATCTTCCTTTTCATATTGGTTTCAATGACCCTCACTTCTTTATTGACTATTCCACTTGATTTTGTATGGACCCTTATTTTTAATGTGTTTCTACTAGGGTGGTACTACTACCTCTCTCTTAGAGGCTCACTTTTCCTCCCATCCGCAATGAAATAAATTTGACACACATGCAATTGAACACTCACCAGGCACACCCCCCTTTCTTTTTAAAGGCGCATCTTCACTCCTCTCTCTTTCTAATGGTTAGAGCCAAGGAATATCATTAAGAATATATGCCAATCAGGTTGACATTCCGGATGGGGATCCTACTCCAAATGGTGTGATGGCTAATTAGGACTTCACATCGGGGAGACCCCTTGGTTGACAACAATGGCGCTAGAAGGAGGTCCAGATGACAAGTTGAGCCCATTGAGTTTTTTTTTAATCTCCTTTCATAAATGGCTCTTTACTAAATCATAATCCCAGAGTGTTTTTCTAACCTACCTCTTGGAAAACTTTCAATATCTGCGGAACTTGTTCATGCCTTGTCTTAGTTCAAGTTTAATGGCGAGGGTGGTATATTTATATACAAACACATAAATGATTTTCTTGGGTTTTGTAAAAATTTCCAAATTGATGATGAAGGTGTTGCGTGTATTCTATTCACCCTCACTCTCAAAGTTCGTGTAAAGATTGGTCTCATACCTTACCATCTTCTTCCATTCATTATCTTCATAATTTTACTACAGAGTTGCATCAATATTTCGATTGGTATGATAACCAAGGTGTTCAGAAAAGAATCAATCAACTCATAATGGAGCCAGATGAATCAATTGAGATTTTTTCTAATAGATTCCTTCATTTATGTTATGGGTTTCCTTAAGAAGATGTGGATTAGGATTTCTATAAACAAATTTTGAGCATCTAGTTTATATTTCTTTGCATCAGTTTGAATCTAAACCTCTTGATAGTTTCACTTCCCCAACTATTGTGAATCGTGAGACACCTCTAATTTCAGAGGATGGACCTATTATTCCTTTTGTTCCTTGTCCTCCTTTTCCAGTCTCGATGTGGGTGCTTCCTTGTGGTGATTGTAAAGTTGGGAAACCTGCAAATCAAATTCCTAATCCATCTTTTGACTCTTATTTTGATTCTCATGATTCAGATTCAATGGAGGAAATTTCAAATTGGCTCATGAAGCCTGAGGTGAAGACTAACTCCTCAATTCCGTAAGATGATGTTACTGTTCATAACTCTAGTTATGAATCTAATATGGATTTGTGTTATCCTCTATCACCTACAGGCAATGACTCTTTGTACCATGATCCGCTTGAGAAATTTGTTCCACCAACTAGTTTTTCACACTCTCTTGATTTTCACCTTGCTGGTTCAAATTACGATCAGATACAAGGCAGTCACATTACACATGTAGGGGAGAAGGAAGGAGAATATGCTTTCAATATTTCTTATATTTTCCAAAATCCTCCACATGAATATGATGCACTTCCATTCTTGGATGATTTCCAGTCTGCTAACCCTGTTTCGGGGAAAATCACCCTAGAGGTTTGTTGGGTTTAAACCTCCACAGAGCAGGGCATGCTACTTAAGAAGGACTCACACAACCATACATGTTCATGAAAAACTAAATAGAGTAGATCGAGGAAGTTACCCGTAGGTCCTACGGTTGAAGCAAATCCCGCGGGGTTCAAACCCCCAGCAACCCTTCTTCCTTCTTAACCTGAAAGACAAGAAGAAACAAGCACGAAGAACTGGTTGTACAGCATATATCTACTCTAAATGTTAGTGAAATCCATATTAAACATTCGATAAACCATAATGAATGCTTAAATAACAATATTCTCATGTATGCAAGCAGACACTAACACGTATATTTCGGGAACAAGATGGTTCTTCTGTATTATAAATAGCATGTACAGAAATAATGAGTGGAGAGATCACCTGAATCCTTCCACGATCTTCGAGCAGACCGTCGTCCGGATCCGTCCCACCCTTGCCTCGCTAAGATTCCTTCTGAACTGGTGCATACGAGATGACATATAAAGAGATGAGCATCTCCAGGAAACAAGGGTTTCCTGTAATGAACTGGGAAGTGCAGGAGGCACGGGAATTCAGACTTGGATAGGGAATACCAACAGAGTATAATATCAATAATTTCTCTCTCCCTTAGGCCATGCACATGAGGGCTTTTATACTCCCTCAAAGTAGTTTCAACAGTTGGAAACAGTTGGCCACGTGCTGGGGTGGTTGAACTACCAGAGTAACCATCAACCCAACCCGAAAATAGGGATTTTTTTATATATTTTTTAATGATTTTAATGGCATATGCGGGAAAGTACATGTGGACTCGCGTATACACGCGGAAAAGTCTGGGCATAACCGCGTATGGGGAATTTAACACTATTTTTTAGTGAATTTTGTCCAAGTCTGTAGGAATGGGTGCCCAAAGCCATAAAAGAAATCATGAATCATATGAAGGTGAGAAATGATGCTATAACAGATGCCCCCTAATATATGAGGTCAGAAGGGGTACATGATGGCTGAAATGTATTATGCACATAGAAAGAAATTCACAAGGACAAGAGAGGACTTCACCAGATTTCAGCCTGCCAAAAATCAATGAAAGAAAATAGAGAGTCAACTCATGCTGAGGCAAGCATACCCATGGTCAGTCAAAAATACATCATATAGAAAGTACTGAATAGATCCAACATGTATACAAGTATAACTGAACTGAAAGTACATAATGAATCATCTGAGCATGGCCCGAAAGTATAAGTCTGAATCAATGTCCAAGTATCACATATAAAAAGCTGATCAAAGATGCTACAACTGGATGTCTGATCAAACAAGTAACTGAATCTCCAAGTACCAAATCATAAGGGGTGGAACAAACGGTACTATCACGCAATTCGGGAGCCAACATATAGGATTCTGTTGTACTGAACTGCAACATATAAGGGTGGACGACATCACTGGAAGAAACTGAATGGACTGTCAAAAGTGAACCGAGAAATGATGATGCAACCCGAAGTCTTCACCGATCACTATGGCACAATTCCACACAATGGGAATAAATGAGCTGAAGTCGACCATGTGAGAAATCGTTGGATTACCGGTCAATGATGTATACCTTTAACCAACGTGAGACAACCCACCAATAATGAAAATGAGTGTCAAGGTGCCCCAGTACAATCTAACAAGTGCGAATGAATGAGTTGAAGTCGAACACTTGAAAGAATCTACCAATCAGGAGGCAATGATGAATCCCCACTGTTGATAGCGAAGAGTCTGCCACTGATGACCGCAAACCCTAAGGTACTGACAAAAAAACTCTAGACCTTATTCCCAGAGTAATGAGTCGGAGTCGATGGGAAAAGATCTGCTGGAAGGAAGGCATTAAGGCATCCCACATCAGTCCAGCGTGAGTGTAACCCACAGGCCAAGATTTGGAAGGAATCGGACGAAGTAGAGTGATGGAACCAAAACCGAAGTAAGTTTCCGACATGCACAAGATGAAGCTAGCGCACGGAAGAAACCCTATGAACCAACCAATAATGAAAGCTGACACAGAGGCGAGAAATCCACCGATAGGGTCAAATGGAAATCAAGGTACTGCACGAATCCCAAGTGTGATAATGTATGCTGACGTCGAACACAGGGGAAACCACTCAGTCAAAGACCCATAATGATGATCAAATGCTGAGCACAAGGTCACTTATCAATGATGGAAATAGGGCCAGGGTGCGGCTCTAGGTTTTCTCTCAGAGCAATGTGTCGTAGTCGATAAGAGACAAACCCGCCAGCAAGAAGTCAATGGGGACCTTCTCAAACCAGCACGAGCAGAAGACCAAAACATTTGATGTGATAGAACAAGATACTGATAAGACCGGGAAGGCCGACTGAATAATGAGTCAAGAGACACCGCAGAATGGCCGACTCTGGTTAGACTTCCCTTGAACAAAAGCACAACTCATGATGACCATGGCAGTAAAAGTGACACTGTATAAGTCTGGTATGCAAGAGGCAAAAAAAACTCTCCATATGATTGGAAGAGATAACCAACCGGGGGAGAACTGACAAGTGAAACAAGGTAAAGGCTGAACCTAGGTCAAAACTAAAACCATCCCAAATGTAGGAAATATATATAAGTATATGTGTTTTGTTCAAGGGCGACAAACTGACTCTGTACTGCCATCAAAACAACGAAGATACATCCCATTCCCGCTCTTTTTGTTATATTTGATTTTTTTGTCTTTTTCATATAATAAGCCTGAAAAAGAATAAAAGAATGCTATGGTACAATGGATAGAACGAGTATCAAAAAATCAGATGCACTAGTTCCTAGGATTGGAACAATCCTATGCTCAATGCAAGGTGGCGGAAACTGGTAAGCGATACTCAAAGGAACGTTCCATCCATGGGTAAAAGGGTGTCAAGTCGCGATAGCTAAGTGCATGAAATGGTTAACTTGTACAAATATTCAAGGTCAAAATTTGGCTTAAACACTGAGTCCAAATGAAGCCGGCTAAAGGCCAGGATAAACAAGTAGCCAATATGCAATGCAGTAATACAACTTAACGACACCAGGGAGCCTCTAGGGTAAAAGCCAGAAAAAATGATAGTGAGGAAGGAGAAGAATGAAGCTTCAACACATAATTCATGGCGGGACTAAAGAGGACTCCCGAGCCTACATAGAACGCAGCATGGGCAACAAGTGATAGCGAGGAACTAACTAGGAATCCCATGTAAAGGAAGGCTCTACCACCAAGTCATGATTAAATAATCGGCGAGTGAAATGGTTGTAATAGTCATGACCTGATGGGATCGACCCTATGGCAAGTGATCAGTATGAAGGCTAGTATGCAAGATGCAATGGAAAGTGATTTCCGTAACCTATATGCCAGTGAAGATCATATACCTGCCATGACGAGTCGATAATCATGGATCAAAAACCAGGAAAAATCTCAACTTCGTCAAAATGTACCTGAAAACATACCAAACTGGGCACTTCCAAGCATCCGGGTTATGCAGCTTAAGATAGATCGAAAAAATAAGCATAAAAAATTTTTGCGAAAATTTTCAACTTTTTAGGCATAAATAGACAAATTACGTCATATTTGGTTCATTATTACATTGCTGATCTGGAAAAAAGTGCTCTGGAGCAAAAAACTTCTTTCGTCAAATCAGGAACAACCGACCATCGAATCGCACCGAATTTGTCAGGTAGGCTCCTCAATCATCCTTGCAAAACATTTTTTCCGTTTAGAAATTAAAATTTAGTGATTTTCACCATTAAAACCCTTGCTAAAAAACACGGACTTGTGCATACGCGGGTTTGTAATGGGAAAGTCGCGTATACACGTGACTGTGCATAGAAAAAGTCACGTATGCGCAGGCCCGAATCAAAAAATGCGTGGCTAATGCAGGATTTATTGAATTTTGACAGGATGAAAATCTCATGGAGAGAGCGTGAACATAGTGCAATTGATCAAGAGGTCATGCAAGATCGAGCATCGCAAAATATTCTTCGAAATTGCGGATTGTTCAAATTTTTCAAAATGCCAAATATGAAAAGCAATGTTCGGTTGCTAGAAATGCTCGTCAATTACTGGGAACCGGAAGAGGATTTCTTTATGATAGATCAGATGCCAGTACACATTGAAGTGGAAGACATATACTTTATCACTGGACTCTCCCGAAGGGGGGAACCAATAGACTTGCACGGGAAGCCCTTGGGAGGGCTAACCGTGGAAGATTATGTCCACGTGTATTGCGTAGAGGGTTCCAAAAAAGTTGGAACTCAGATTGCGATTAAAGATTTACGGGATTTGCACATGAAAATCCTCCTTTTCACCATTTTCAGAGTGGCAGGATCTGCCTCCCTACATCAGGCGTCCAAGACGCAAATGAGCATAGCAGTAGAATGCCTGACTCATGTGTATGATTGGTGCACAGCCCTATTACTGAACATGAAGCAACAGTTGACCTCAATCTTCCAAGCAAAGACCAAACACTTTGGCTACGGTACTATTTTGATGACATTCTTCTTTGAGAAGATACCAGCATTGAGACCCAGAGTTATCTCTACCATCAGTAGCCCGAGGGACCCAAGAATTGCCCGTTGGGCGGACATGATGAAGAGATTAGGGGGAAGTGAAGTTCCCCGGACCACTTGGGACGATGAGTTCTTCCTTTCGTGGGGAGAACAAATAATCGCTGTGGACGACTATCCCTATGCCGGGATGGACTTTCGTGGAGATCCAGATCTTGTTCTTCCACCAGGCACAGCATGGGGCACAGTCGGTAAGTTTGCAAAAAAATTTTGACTTATATAATTTTTTTGGAATTTTTCAAATATGTATGAAAAAATGAAAATAAACATGTTTTTGATTGGATTCATAATGACTGACAATGTAAACATGATCATGATACAGATATTGGACTAGTGCGACCTGAGGGTTTCCCGCGCCACAAGCGTCGCAGGGGCGAAGCAGATACAGTGGATTCAGACAGGACCCTCCAGGTTGTGCAGAGGAACTTGGAGGGATTAACCCACCAAATACCTATGGCTGTCGTGGAAGATCTGCCGGAAGCCATCCAGAGACGGGTGGTAGGAATGCCCCGAGACTGGGTATGATTATTCCGCCAAGTTTCCACCGCGGTCACGTTCTATAGGAACACGACTTCTGGGCAGGGACCTGAGGAGTAGACAGATATTATGTATTAGATGACTGTATATTCTTTTTTGAGACTGAACATGATCGGGCATAAGCCCAAGTTTTGTATGACCTTATGGATCCAAATTTTTGTAAAGTTTTTTAACACTCTGATGATATATATACAGTGATATTTGATGTGATGTGATAAATGTATCAAAATGTATGATGTGTTTGATGATTAAATTTTACTGTATGGAATGATTAATATGCCAATCAATTGCTTGATTAGCTAATGAGTCTGCTAACCAGTTGTCAGCTCGAGAAATATGAATGAAAGTTAAAAATTGAAATGATCTTTGTAACAAACGTACCCTCAAAAACAACCGTAATAAAAATGGGTCACGAACCCGATAAGTATTGTTCAACTGCGACACCACCAGCTGAGAGTCCAAGAAAACTACCAACGAATCAACACCCAAAGATATTGCCTCCGAGAGTAGATAAACAACTGAAGTGTATTCTTCTATATTATTGGAAGCAGGACCAATGCAGACCCCTCTTCATACTAACAGCTGACCGGAAGGATAATGAAGCACCCAAGCCACGGAAGCTAAGTTTCGGGTGTGTCTACTAGCACCATCGGCGAAACCAAAATGACTCATGACATCCAACACAACCTGCCAAAGCAGATAAAAAACATCACCAACTCATCAAAGATCGAAAATCAACCAGATATGTACAAAACAAAACTACTATATACAAAAGCAACATGCCAGGCCAAAGCCTAGGCATAATACTTCTTTAAATAGAGCCCATTTCGGGGCTCCGGCAACTCGTTCCCTTCAAAATCAACCAAGGTATATGCTCCTTTCTTAAGGACTTTTTTAACGATGAAGGGGCCATACCACATAGACTTAAACTTTTCTGCCCCCAGGGCATCTTTTTCTTGGGCATAGACCAAAACAAGGTCACCTTCCGAAAAAATCCTGGGTTTGACCGCCTTATCGTACTGAACTTTAACTCGGTTTTTATGCGCTTCATTCATCGTGGCGGCATCCCGACGCTGCTCATCGAGATGTTCCAGATGAAGGAGCCGTTCTTCAAGACTAGAAGTGTCAGGAAGAAGTTCAACAACTAACTTAAGAGAAGGAATCTCGCATTCAATAGGAAATACGGATTCCACCCCGTGCACTAGCTGAAACGGAGTAAAGCCAGTTGCAGTTTTCACTAACGTCCTGTATGCCCAAAGTGCAGGATATAGCATAATATGCCAGTTGGATCTAGCTTTATCAATTGTTCTTTGAAGAATTGTCTTCAAGGATTTATTCACGGCTTTCACTTGCCCATTGGCTTGAGGATAATACGAAGATGAATGCTCCTGCCGGAAACCCAATTTGAGAGCCAACTCAGCCATCATACTATTCTGAAAATGACTGCCATGATCGGTGACAATCTCTCTAGGAATACCAAAACGAGCGATAACCTGGTTGAAAAGAAAAAGAGCTACAGTCTCACCATCGTTCCCAAAAGTAGCCATAGCCTCGACCCACTTTGTAAAGTAGTCTACTACTACAATAATGTACTTGTGACCTTTAGCCGAAGGCGGGTTACAAGTAGTATAATCAATACCCCACTTTGTAAAGGGACCGACAGTAATGACTGGAAAAAGCGGAGCTGGATGAGCGCACATTTTTCGAGTATAGACTTGACACGGATGACACTTTTTGACCGATTCGATACAATCTTTGAAAATCAAGGGCCAAAAGTACCCAGCACGCGAGATTTTTTGGGCTGTAGCAAGCCCAGATAAATGACCCCCACAAGCTCCACTGTGGGAATCATTCAGCACAGCCTCAGCTTCTTCGAGAGTTAAGCAGCGTCTTAGGATTGAGTCAACCCCTCGACGGTATAAAGCATCACCAATAATCAAATAATTCTTGGCCAAGTGACGCAGCTTACGACGCTCATCTTTCGAAAAAGTAGAGGGAAACTTCGCAGTCTGGAGATACACAATGATATCTCCGTACCAAGGATCCTGTGAAGAGATAAGAAACAAATGTTCATCCGGAAAGGATTCATCATAGATCATCTCTTCTCCACAGGGCAACTCGGAGATCAATTCCGCGAAAACTAATGATTTCTTGGACTTGGCAGACATAAACTCAAGATCAAATTCCTGTAAAATCACAATCCATCTATTATATTTTCCCCCAATCACTCACCTACTGAGGACAAACTGAAATGGATTGGCAGCTGCCAAAACATAAGTTTTGCGAAGAATAATGTAATGTCGGAGTCGCTACACAGCATGAACTGCTGCTAAAGCTAACTTTTCTATCGGAGTGTACCGAAGTTCAGGTCCTACCAAACCTCAACTAAGGTAGTAAATAACATGCTCTGCAAGAGCATCATCCTCCTGAACCAGAACCATACCAATAGTAGATTATGCTGCTGCCAGATACAAAAGGAAATCCCTGCTATAATCAGGTGGACTCAATAAAGGAGCAGAGGTCAATGCTTTTTTCAAAGCATCGAACGAGCATTGAGCGAAGTCATCCCAAAGAAATGGAACTCCCTTCTTCAACAATCTCATAAATCCCTTTGTAACTTCAGCATAATTTACGATAAATCTCCGAAGAAAATTAGACTTTCCTTGTAGACTTTGAAGCTGACAGATAGAGGACAGGGGAGGCAACCGAAGTATTGCCTCAACCTTGAAGGGATCTACCCTAATCCCTTCCTTGGAAACAATGAATCCCAATAACCAACCGAATGTAACCGCGAAAACGCACTTTTTCGGATTCAATCTAATCTTATAGAACCGACATCGTTCAAATATTTTCCGGAGGTGAGCAAGATGATCCATCCTCTTTCGAGAATGAGTAGCTAAATCATCCAAATACGCCTCGATAATCTTTTTGATGTCGTGGAAGGCATATGACATGGCCCGCTGAAAGGTGGCCCCAGCATTTTTAAGACCAAAAGGCATCTTCTTGTATGCAAACGTACCCCGGGGACAAATAAAGGCAGTCTTATGCTGATCTTCAGGACGGATAGTAATTTGATTATATCCGGAGAAACCGTCCATGAAGGAGAAAATATCATTATCGGAACACTCGTCAATGATCTGATCGATAAATGGTGTGGGGTAATTATCTTTACGACATGCTTTATTTAGGTCTCTGAAATCGATGCAAACTCGAATCGTTCCTTGCTTTTTATCTATGGGAACGGGATTTGAAACCCATTCAGTCAAAGGAACAGGGAAAATGAATCCCGCCTTAAGCAGCTTCTCAACTTCAGCTTTGATAGCTGCTGCCTTCCTAGGATTGACCGGACGAAGTTTTTGCCTTACCGGCTTAGAGTTTTCATACGTCTTGATCTCATGCTGGACAATAGATGGGTCTATACCAGGCATTTCCTCATAAGACCAAGCGAATACATCCCTATACTCTTTAAAGAGCTCGGTGTAAATTTTAACCTCTTCACGGGAACATTCAGCTCCGATGAAGACATTCTCGATAATATTGGGATCCCTAGAAATGTTCACCGGGATAGTAGGAGAAATCACAGCCATGTTCCCTTCAGCATAAACATGTGTTGGTGCTAAAGGGTTCAAGACTGGGTGAACAGGACCAAGAGACTGAGGACTTGGGAAACTAGTTTCAACTTCACTCAAGTCAGGTAAAAAGTAAGACCGATGATGCAAGTCATCCCGCAGTCTATCTATACCAGTCATGGCTTCCAGGATGGCCTCTTCAGATGGAAGAGTGGTATCAAGGCAATCCTGGGCAGAAGAAGAACTAAGTGTCCAAGCCGGAGCCACATCTCCATCCAACTCTTCCGGTGATAGAGGAGCTGGGATGGATTCTGTAGAGTCAACAATAGACTGATAAGCAATCTCAGCTGCAGAAATAGGAAATGCCATTCCACCCACTTGACCTTCCGCTAATGTGGCAGTAGGGGAAGGTAAGGTCCAAGGGTCCGAAAAATAATGAGTTCTGAAGAACTCTCTTCGAAGAGGAGCCTTGGAGGATGAAATAGCATTAATATGAACCATAGGAGGAGGAATATCAAAAGTACCCATCAAGGAAGAATACATTCCAACTCCTAAATTCTCAACAGGCGCCTTAGTATTATCCAACTTAGGAATAGATGAGTCAGTAGACGCATTCGGGTCTACAGGAGGATAGTCCAGTTGATCCACTGTAACAATCCTCCCTTCGTGGGGGAAACATATAATGCGAAATAATGAGGACGCAATGGCATCCATCTCATAAATCCAGTTTATCCCCAACAGAAGGTTGTAGTCCAAGCTTGCATCCACTACCTCAACCTCTATATTGACAGTTTTTCCCCCAACACAGATGGGAAAAGCTGGGACAATCCCATGGGGTCTGTGAGAATGGCAGGTCGAACGCGGTGGAAAGTGGTAGATCGGCTTGACTTTGGAAGATCAAGTGTCTTCCGACATGCGAGAGACATCACGCATGTGACTTGCCCTCATCAACTGTAGTCAGAAAGATGTTACACTTAGAGTGCGATGATTTAATATAGAAAAGCCATGTGATGAAGAAGTCTCTTCTTAAAATTAGTCATATCAAAAGTAATCAGAAGAGAATTTTTCGGATCAATAGCCCCAATGGCAGTGAGCAAAGCACTGCGCTGAGCCGGACAAGACTGGAGTACCTCTAAAGTTGACATAGCACAAGGACTATGCACCAGATCTTCCACAATTGAGTAGTTCTGGGCAACCCTAGCATTCGGATTAATCGTTGATCACTTAGAAGATGCTTTGGGCATCCGAGGCATAGACTTAACAATAGGCTTCGTGATGTGAAGCGACTCAGTAGCATCAGGAACATCCTTAGCTTTTGAAGACTCTTCTCCGCCATAATCATGGGATCTCGTAGCGATATCCGCGTGAGCGCTCATCATGAAAATGTTCGATGGAATTTCCCTTTCTTGGGTGCCCCCGGAGGAAGCCACAGGATTTTGGTTCGTGCCAACAACTAATTGTTACCCTTGGGGAAAAGGGTTTGTTAACATAGCCTAGGAACTAGAAGAACCCTGCTGGGCTAACAAGCGTTGCGCATCTTGAATTTTAGGGCAAAGGTGTGTAAGATGGTCTCCAACACATAGCTTGCATGGAAAATTCACTTTCCTTTTCTCCTTTGGACCTTCACCAACATGCTCGTTGGTTTTATTTGCATTACCCTTCCCGTTCTTGCCCTTCTTCTTGTTATTTCGTCCCTTCTTCTTCCCATCGGATTGTTGATTTCCTTTGGGGTCAGAAGCTTGGACAACATTTATGGACAAAGAAGGCGGGAAGGTGATGACCTGAAACGACTGCAACAGCGGAAGGACGGTGCAAAGACAGCTAGCTGTGATTGGGTAACGAGCTAAGTACACCACTATTGATCAATCCAATCAGTCCGTCACCATGAGGACCGGGCTTAGTTTTAGATAAATCTAATTTGGAGTGAGGAGCATTGGTCAGATACTTGTGAAGGACCCCAGACTGAGAATATATCAACTCTAGTTGCTGGGCCCTAAAAATGGCTTGCTCCTCGGAAAATACCCTGTAGAGGGATACATCTTTCGAAATATCTGACTGTAGGGATTTCAGAAACCATTCCAAAAGGAATTCACCTAGAATATGAGCTTTAATAAGCCTCTTCCTTCTCCTCCATTCCTGAATGTGATCAGAAATGTGGGTTGCGTTGTCCTGCTTAAAATTAGCTAGGAGTTCAGTCCCAGCGTCATATCGGACAGGCAACTGAAAATGGTTTAGAAATGTAACAACCAGTTCTCCAAATGTAGCAAAACTGCCCCCAGTTAGCTCAATATACCATTTCGTGAGGCCCGTTTCCGGTTAGGGTGGTGGTAATCTCAGCAATCGAATCATCGATCAGGGAGTTCGAAGAACACCATAAGTGGAAAGTGGTAATGTGGTTAGCCGGATCTTCTCCATTCTTACCTTCAAACTTTGGAATGTCTGAAGGAAGTTTGGTGGGAACCGGAGGCCACCCCGGACCATTACGAATCGGATCATTAGTCAACTTTGACGGATACGGCCAGTTTAATGTTGCCAGAAAAGGTAAGCGAGGCGGAGCCTGAGGATTCCATCCTTGATGGGATGGATTCCCAACATTCTGAAAAGAATACCCTGGATTTGATGAGGCACCAGGTTGCCAAAAAGGACTCGTAGAAAAAGGAAAAGAACCTCTTCCCAACACAGAGTTACCAAAGCCCAGACCAGTTCCCCCCGCTGAAGTATGAAATGAAGAGGAAAGCCCCTGATAGGGGTTCTAGGCATTAGAAAGAGGAGAAAAGGTCTGATAAGCACTCAATGAAGGGAAAGAAGTATTCCCTTGGTGACCAGCGTAAAACTGATTCCCTGCCCCCACTGTGGTGAATACAGGGTTCCATCCTGTAAAAGTGGTCGAATTCTGACCTCCAGTCCAAGGATTGAAACTCTGGGTCTGAGAAGTAAACAGAAAGGACCCTAAAGAAGGATTGGAACTAGGAATGTGCCTAGTTCCAAAGGGGAACCTTGAAAAGAAGCTGATCCACTAGCCATGGAAGACATGGGTGTAGATCCAGCTACAGTAGTAGAAAAGGAAAAATAAGGAATCCCACTAGTGAGCATTCCGAAACAGAAGGGACCAGAATGAGAAGCTTGTGCTTGGGTGAATCCAGAGCCAAACACAGCAGCACTAGAAGCAATCGAAGATAAAGCAATAGTGCCTCCTCCTTCAACAGAAGCAGGAGTCTGAATGCCTGCAGCACTCACAACAGAAGCTGCGTTCCCAGTCGTGGCCATCAAAAGGTATGAATGATACGGAAGATATTCTGGTCTCTCTGACTCAGGTCCGATGTATTGAACAACGAACGGATAATCAGGAGGAAGAGGAGATGGACCTGACACAAGAGGTTCAGGTACTTCTTCAATTTGAAAATCTTCTTCCTGAGGAAATAAAACTCACGAGGTGAGCGGAATGCTCCTCTTGGAACCGACACCAGAATCAGCTATGAAACCTTCAGACCCTTGTGGAGGATCTCTCTCCACTGTGTCAGACGTCACAGGGTGGTAACCACCTGCTAAATCACTCCTACACCTTCTCGAAGAAGGCTCTGGACTCTCGAGAGATAACCCCCGGATTCTCCTCGATCGATGAGGCGCTTGATCAGCCACTTTAAAAAATTTTAATTAGACTCAAAAAATATAAATCTAAGCAAGCTAGGAGCAAAGAGCACTTACTATAAGAAAAATCCCTGAGATACAATCAAGCAAGTAGCCTTCAAGTATTTCCGCTCCGGGTGATGAGGACCGGACACCAAAATACAGGAAAGCGAAATATAGGACCTCCCGAAACGATGCAGGATGTTACGGCCCACGGAACAACTAGCAAGAGTATCGAAACGATTACGCCAACCTCCCAAGCGACGACCTTTGCCGGCTCCAAGCACCAAGCTTCACAAGGGCGCCCCGGAAGTCTTGTTGAAGGTAGTGCGACGTGCGCCTCGGGGTACCACGGGTATTCCCCCCCGCAGTCACCCGTGTGGAACCTAGGAGTGGCAACTATGGACACCAATCCGTATCAGAAGCTGGGCGGAACGGTCTTGAGGTCAGATTCAGCTAATCGGAGGGGGGGTATCCCTCTTCTCAACCTTCACTTTCCCTCGCGCTTGACTCTCGGATGAGAGCTTTCATTTAACGGAGTTGGATTTCGCTCAATTAATCAACTTCTATGTTTTGTTTGAGCGGCCTTGGAAAGTTAACTCTCCACTCACCTAATCCAAGGCCCTACAACCTAGCTAGTTGGTGTATGACACTTAGAAAACTTGCTAGTTGATTTTAAATTATATCGCTTATTTTAATGGGTTGTTATGTTAAGTCAAAGGGATGCGGAAATGAAACTCATGATGTTTTGACGCAGAAAGAAATTAATAAAAACCAAACTACATGCAAATGCAGTTATTGTCTTTCGATGAAAAGCAACTTCTACACGGGTTCTACGAGATTAAAAATTGTATTTTTTCTTTTCAGATAGCAAACTCACGCTCACAAAAACTATGAAAATGACTAAATGCTTAAGTGCACCTGATGCAAATCACTACAAGCATGCAAATCCTAAGATGCAAAATCTCCTAAAGCAGAGTGAAATTTCCCAAAATTCCTTCAGTTTTATCTCTTTTTTGGTTGTCCAAAAAGCTAGTTCCCAAAATCAAGAACTCTTAATATGAAGACACCAAAAACGCTTAACAACAAGAGGAAGAAATCAATGACAACTCCTTTCCAGAATCAAGCCAAAATCCAAAGGCAAGAAACCTCAACAAAGCTTCAAAAGACATAAAGAAACGAAAACAAAAATGAAAAAACAAAAGCAAACAACAAAGCAAAATGTTTTTTGAGCTTTTGAGTTTTATAAAAGAGTTCGAAAAGACCAAGTGAAACTATAAAATTCCAAGCCAAATAACACTGAATTTCAAGCGAAAACTTCAAAAATGCTCCAAATCTTATAGGGCTAACTAGTAGCAAGATCAATATGAGCAAAAGAAGACAAGACAACTCAGCCACTCAGCCTAGAAGAATAGTGCAACCTTGCCGCAAAAAAAAACTTCAAAGAACCAAGAAAGACTCTTCAAAATTTGCAACAAGACCTAGCCAACTGAACTCAAGAAAACCAACCAAGAAATAGGCAAAAATCATAGTGCAAAGCAAAACACAAAGATAGGAAAGAGTAAATGAGCAGGAGCTCTCTGTTCTGATGAAGCAGAACAGCCAAGAATGCCCAGAAAAGGATCTTGGTACTCAAACCAGAAGTGCCAGCACTAGAAACAACACTTTCCCAAAAAGACTAGTTTTCAATCAAACGAAAGAGAGAAAAGACCAAAGACCACTTTCTTCACAATCCAGAGGGTACAAAGACACTGCAGGAATAGGTCTCCACAGACAGAAAGGACTAAAAAGCCAAGGAATCCAAAATTTCAAAATCTGCCTAGGTATACGCTACTTCACAGTTTAGCAACAAGCGTGCATACGCGACTGTGCTAAAGGAAACACGCGTATACGCGACTCCCTTTAGACAAACTTGCGTGTATATGCGACTGTGTGCAGAAAAAAGCGCGTATATAAAGGTAAATAATGAAAAACAAAAAGGATCAAGCCTGGATAAGAAACCAGGACTTCAGTCTGACTGAGAAAGAGTAAACTGGACTGCAAATAGAAGTTAAAACTGTTGGAAACCTATCAAACAGCTGAAACCACCCAACAGGGGAATCACAAGAATGCGATCCCCAACAGAGTCGCCAGTTCTGTTTCGGGGAAAATCACCCTAGAGGTTTGTTGGGTTTAAACCTCCATACAGCAAGGCATGCTACTTAAGAAGGACTCACACAACCATACATGTTCATGAAAAACTAAATAGAGTAGATCGAAGAAGTTACCCGTAGGTCCTACGGTTGAAGCAGATCCCGCGGGGTCCAAACCCCCAGCAACCCTTTTTCCTTCTCAACCTGAAAGACAAGAAGAAACAAGCACGAAGAACTGGTTGTACAGCATATATCTACTCTAAATGTTAGTGAAATCGATATGAAACATTAGATAAACCATAATGAATGCTTAAATAACAATATTCTCATATATGCAAGCAGACACTAACACGTATATTTCGGGAACAAGATGGTACTTCTGTATTATAAATAGCATGTACAGAAATAACGAGTGGAGAGATCACCTGAATCCTTCCACGATCTTTGAGCAGACCGTCGTCTGGATCCGTCCCACCCTTGCATCGCTAAGATTCCTTCTGAACTGGTGCATACGAGATGACATATAAAGAGATGAGCATCTCAAGGAAACAAGGGTTTCCTGTAATGAACTGGGAAGTGCAGGAGGCACGGGAATTCAGACTTGGATAGGGAATACCAACAGAGTATAATATCAATAAATTCTCTCTCTCCCTTAGGCCATGCACATGAGGGGCTTTTATACTCCCTCCAAGTAGTTTCAACAGTTGGAAACAGTTGGCCACGTGTTGGGGTGGTTGAACTACCAGAGTAACCATCAACCCAGCCCGAAAATAGGGATTTTTTATATATTTTTTAATGATTTTAATGGCATACGCGGGAAAGTACATGTGGACTCGCGTATACACGCGGAAAAGTCTGGGCATAACCGCGTATGGGGAATTTAACACTGTTTTTTAGTGAATTTTGTCCAAGTCTGTAGGAATGGGTGCCAAAAGCCATAAAAGCAATCATGAATCATATGAAGGTGAGAAATGATGCTATAAAAAACCCCGGTAGTGAATCAAATGTAATCAATTATTTCGATAAATTTGTGTCCATGGGAAACAATAATTCCAATGATGATGAATTTATTGATGTATGCAAGCATGAATGCTCAGGTGTATCAGCTAATATTTTGGTTTCTCATGAATATTTTACTTTAGATCCAGAATCTGAGTCAGTCAAATAAGATGTGCTTATCTAAATTTCCTCTTCATATCACTATTCCTTGTGCTCTATCGTCTACAATGGAGATACTCTATGCTCTTCAAGTCCGTCATCCGATGAGTTAACCTCTCAATTGGCACAAGTTGGCGAGATTATCCATGATGCAAATGAAAACAATCAAATCTTTGAGTACTCTTCCCAATCGTCATAATCTCTTCTCTTTAATGAAGACAACTCTTCAAATCATCTTTCTCGCAAAATTTCACTTATTCATTCATCTTTGAATTTGCGATCAGAAGAATCTTTTGACTTGAGTAATATGGATGTTGAAGTTGGAAAATCCGGTAACAATAGTGATAGAGATGGCTTCCATCCAATTATTAGTGGCCTTATTGAAACCAGTGGTAGTAGGTATCCTCAAACCATGCATGATGTGGTCCAATATTCAAAATGTGATTTTATAATCCTTGAAAGTTTCGAGACCTGCCAGAGAGTCGAGGCACTTCAACTTTATTTGATGATTATGTCAGGATATTGCGACTCTGGTAAGCCCCCTGAACTAAGTGAGATATTTTTTCTCCCACTAAATCATTCTCTTTGCATGGTTTCACTCAATAAAAATTTCCTTTTTAAAAATGTTTGGTATTTCGGGTATGATCTTTCAAATTTTCAAGATTTTGGTTTTGACCGGATTTGGGAATCTTTTTCATTTCATTCATATTCATGAAAATATCTCACATCAAAATCGGTTTTGTAATGTGTATCTATCATAGATTCATGGAATTGTGAATTTTATCATTCCAAGTACTATCTTTGGTCGAAGGAATCATGCTTATGGAATTCATTTCTTAATAGTCAGCTCCTAGTTCTTCGTGTGAATGTAATTTTATTGCAAATATTTCCCTTCATCACACCTGAAATCCTCTTCAGTGATAATGAATGCATGAGTTATTATTTGAATCAAATTCTTATTCGTTCACTGCATCTTGACTAGTTCCATTTGTTTGTTGTATTTTCATTCCTTTTCAATCATTTCGAAGCTAGTGTAGTGTGTTACCAGTTACAAATAAATATTTTGTCACATTCATCACGCCAGGAATATGATTATATTATTCAGAGCATTTGCAAAATTGTTCAAAATTATTTATCTTCGTTAATTACAAATTGAGAATATGATGCTTTAATTAGCTAATATGATCATTATTCTATCTCTAATTACTGTTGTTCAGCTTATCATTTTTCCATCAGCACATCCAATGATAGTTTTTTATATCCTTCGATATTTTTGGTTCAACATTTCACTATCTCAATACTTGGAAGCAGTTGAGGCACTTTAGCTTTCGTTGATGGTTATGTTAGGTCCTCACTATCTCAACATGACTGTTGAATATGATCAGGTATATTTTCCCTCACAAGATTCTCATCGTAATCCCGTGCCTCTAATTGAAAATTCATCTTTTCAAATATTTCATGTTTTTCAAGAGGATCATCATGAATTTCATGATCTAATCATTGAATGGTTGGAAAAATCTTACCTAGCAAGCTCTGTCGCAAATAAAAAGTTTTTATCTTCCCTCATGCTTGCTAAGGAGTTCGGTGTTGATGGAGACACATCCGCAAGAAACTTCCAAGTTTTGTCGAAATATGGTATTCATCGAAAAGGTAAGAATTTGAATTGGATGAAAGTAGTGGTTGTGGAACATATTTTTACCCATAAGAAATACCTTGCTTTTGTTGTGAAAATTATTCAAGCTCTCATATTTTCTCTTGCACATTACTTTATATTTGTTTTGATCGATCGTATTTTTGTGATTGCAGGTGGGGGACGATTACGATGGCTACATTATAAATTCCATTATACATTACCCTGACCTTCTAGATGGTTAGCTTAGGAGTAATTCTAGTTGTATTGTAGTTTACGTGCACATCCATCCTGCATTCGTTCCCTTTGGTATGTCTTGCATTTTCTGGTTTTGGTTTCACATCATGTTTTTCTTTAGCCATTTTCTGTCTTGTCTTCAGGTTTTTTTTCCTTGTTTTGTGTTGTATTTCACTTCATTTTCTGAGACCGTGCATGAAGATTTTATGTCGGCTCAAAGGAAATGTGGTGAAATAGAAAAGGACTTTGTGACGCTGCAACATTTGGCTAACTCTCTATCCTTCTTCCTTTTATGGGTTACATCCTTTGGTCAATGATGTTCCGACAAAAAATATGATCCTTGCGTTAAGAAATCATTTTGTCAAACCATGACTTCCATGCCTATTCTAGAAACCTCATTCCTGCACTCGGGTTTTTATGTTTATCTGTTTTCAATCTGATCCAATCAAGTAGAGAACGACAAGGGGAAAATCTAAACGAGAAAACTGATATCAAAGGTCTTATATATGCCTCTTTGAAGGGACAATCTCTCCTGCTCTCAATAAGTCAGGATCCCTATTCCTCCCGTGAAATAAATAAGTGGTGATGCACAGTCCTATATAAATAAAGAAATAAAGGTGAAAGAATATAAAGGCTTCCTGCATAGAGAGGTGAAGCAAGCAACTCCGTCGAGGTATTTTCCAGGCTCACTAGAAGTGGAAAAATGTTTGTGTTCCTGAAGTGACTCCGCTGAGGTACTATCCATGCCTATTGGCAACAGAGCAACACCAGAGACGAAAAAATATACTCTGAATATCTAAAGCTCATGAACTTCACTACCCTATCCTTATTCAAAACATTATGTGATCGCTAATCTTATGTTTGTGTTCAACTGAGTAAAGGAGTGTAGGATACTATGCTTATGCATAGGGTAAGTGGGGAATCCACGGTAATTCTAATGATGAATCAATACTTCCTAAATAACTAGACCATGTATGAAATAATTGACCAAGGTAGAGAAGCTATAGTTATACCAGTGTGTCGTCAAGTGTTGTAGCTGCAACAAACACCATTCAAAATGTTTTGTACCCTCAAATTTTGAAGCCTTTGTGGATCTTATGATCACTCACTTCATAGTCACTTCTCATTTGGCTGGCACTTTTTGAGCTCCCTCTTGGATTGGAAGTGTTGAAGTCACTTGCTCACACATGCTCAGTCCATAAAAAGTACATGAGTGCACTATTTTACGCAAGTTTGGACAAGAATATCACTTTCCTATCAATATTGTTCTTTTTTGATGTCCAATCCATGTTGAAAGTCAATGTGGACTGACAACGACAGTTTATCACATTCTAGTTGTGTTTGTACTTATATTCTGGTGAGTTTTGTAAACTATCGCTTTTGCGCACCTTTGCTTTCGCAATTATTTTTTTCATGTTTACCATTGTCGCATTCAATTTATTTTGATTTAATTAGTGTCATTTTCATGTTATATTCACACTGGCATGTGTTTTTTTCACCGTCATTCGCATATCGCAAGTGTCATTCCCACTTTTATCTTCATATATAAAGTGTCATCTTCTGGCATGGGAATTGTCTCTTATCATGAAAAGTGGGGTTTTGGTTTATTTCAAGGGGGAATATTTGTGATAATTAGTTGTTCTTATCATGTAGGCATATTTCACACTCAGTTCCAAATTTTAATGGACTATCACACAAGTGTCATCATTATCATCGCAAAGTTTATCTTCAATGTCACACTTGTCATAAGTTGTCACTGAAAGGTTGCCCAACTAAGGGAAGTATGTGTTCATATGTTCTATATGATCTACGTTCTATCACCAAGTGTCTGAGTGTGTGATCACATTCAAGACCTATCACTGTTCACATTGTTTTCATTGATCCCACACTTATCCAAATTTCAGAAAATTCTCAGCAACCTACCCGCATCCAGCCCTCTTGGACTACACATTGCACAGTCTCATCCCTCAAGCAGTAATCTTGTCTCTTAGCACTACTCAATGCATAGAATCTGCCTCCTAGAACTGTGCATTTCAAAACTTCGGTGCTCAATCCCAAGACCTAACTCCCATAATTGAGCAATCTTTCTCTCCAACCTAGCCAGAACTGCGCATTATGCAGTCTCAAGGCTCAGGCCTCAGCCTTGAGCCCATAAATTTCACAATTGCGTAATCACCCAATCTCCTATTTCTTCTAAAACTACGTATTTGGATGAACCAGTGCCCAATCCCTCAACCTAGCTCACTAACCTCCAAAATTGTGTAATCTTCTTCCTCAGTCTAGTCTTAACTGTGTATTTCGCAGTCTTGGAACTCAAGCTCCACCCATGACTACCTGAGCTACGAAACTACACATTCACTGAGCCTTTTCCTTGGCCCACCATTGGTTCCAGCTCAGTCAGTAGATATTCATGCAACGTCTTAGACTAGGGGTTTATTAGAGTGATTTTGTCTTGTAATGAGTGGATTGTAGATATAGGAACTCTACCATGCTATGGCAAGATGATGAACAAGGATATGCAGAAGGAGGACATGCTAGATGACACCTAAGGAGCCGAGGAGAAAGGATGATCATCAGACAAGAAGATGAAGGGACATTGGATTATGACAGAAGACCAAATATCAGGACCGCATGAAGAATCCATTTGATTTACAACCCTCTGGAGAATAGATATGAAGAACAAAGCATAGATCTCATGAATTTGAAGCATTGAAGGCACAAATAAAGAAGTAGTAATAATGATAGCTTATCAATGCCACATCATTATGTATTCAATGTCATGTATTGTTGCAAACACTAAAAACCATTCCATGTTTTTTCTCTAAGTCTTTCACTCCTTTTTGCAAGATAGGAAAGATGTCTTCTTTTAACATGTTGGTTGTTGCATAATGTGTATAAGCCTATTTTGGTGGTTTCAAGAGGTCATGTTTGTTTATATGAGTTGTTCTAACCATGTAAACATTCATCGCACTCTTTCTCAAATTTTTAAGCATTTTCGCACAACTGTTGCATGGTCATCATAAAGTATGTTGAAATTCAACAAGAAATGCAGCACATACTAGTGTGGGATTCCAGGTTACACATGAGTGAGGAATTCTAGTGACACATTAGTGAGAATGTGGGCAACAAATTTTTAAATAAATTAGAAAATAAATTGTAATCTTATCTCATAACAACTTGTAATAGTTAACTAAGTGTGATAGACATAGTTAGCTCAAGAATTTTGAGTTGAGGGTCAAAGGATAGGCATGTAGAGTGATTCTATTATTTACAGGGTCCAGTTGCAGTTGTATCACTAGTGTGGTGTGAGTGCAATCAGTTAAATCAAATTAATTAATTTAAAATCAATTTAACTAGTTCTAACTGATTTATGAGCTAGTGGAAGATCAAGTGAATTAAAATATATTTAATTCACGAGTAGTGATATACCAAATAATTGATGATTCATTATTAATAGATGCATGCAATTCAATTATGATGGAGACCCAGTTGAGACAAAGGTTATAGGCAAGTAAACAATTAATTGTATTTTTAGCGAACTACCCAGGTGCAGTTATAAAGCCACAAGACACCCATGATGGATTGCACAGTCAAGGAATGTTGGAATTCCTATTTAATAGGAATTATTTTTCCTATGGATTGCATGAGCAAGTCAGGCTAAAGGTGGGCAGGAAATTGGCTATGTATTAGTCCAATTTTTCCTAGATTAGTGTGAGACAATTAGTAGAGTGTATGAGATTGTGGTGAGCACACATGCATTGTATTGTTTCATGATTCATTGGTTGATTATACAATAAATATGGAGGGGTTTTGAGAACTTTCTTTCCCCAGGAAAATCCTTTTTTGTGCGATTGATTTACTTCTTTCTCTTATTTGCATGTGATTGAGTGATCATGATTTATATTTCACAAATTTTGTAGAAGGATTCAATATCTTGTTTTAGTACATTTCATGATCGGATTGAATCCATTGGTGTAATTTCTTCATGGTATCAGAGTGCCAAGAATCACAATAGAAGAGAAGAAATTGAGTTTTTTTTTAACAATATTCAAATTTGCAGATACTTTCTTTGGAGCTAGAAGCAGATCAAGATGTCTTTCAATGGCTTGAGACTTGAATATGCACTCAAGAGCAGTTTGAATTATATTGCATGGAAGGACAGGATGGAGGCAATGTTGGAGGACAATGGGTTGAAGTAATTCATAGATAATGATATGCCTAATCCCGCAGCAACAGATGCCCAACTTCTTGATGCATGGCAGAAGAAGGTAGCAAAGGCGAGGAGGCTCTTGTTAGAGGGTGTTCGATATCATATTGTCTCGAGTCTCCATGGAAAGGCAACTCCATATGCTATGTGGAAGGCCTTGATAGACATGTTTCAAAGCAGAAATGACCACAAAAAATTGGCACTCAAGGACAATCTCTAGAAAATCAAAATGGAAAAGGGTGACACAATCCATAAATACTTGACCAAGTTCACTCAATGTCGAGATGATCTTGGAAGTGTTTGGATTATTGTAGTTGATGAAGACTTGGTGAGCCTAGCACTTCTAGTCATTTCCAAGAGCTGGCATAGTTGCCAGGAAACTGTGAATGGGAGGGAGAGGTTACTAGATTGGGAGCAACTATGGTCATATTTAGTACAAGAAGAGTTTCGGCAAAATACCAAGGATGGATCCTTATCCAAGACTGATGATGAGGAAAAATTTTCCTTGGCTGGTAAGGCAAAGAAGGGGAAGGGGAATAATTCCCATTCCAAATATGAGACCAGAAAAGAAGGTAATAAGTGTGACATGTCAAAGGTGAAATGTTTTCATTGTCATGATCATGGACATTATGCCACAAATTCTCCACAAAAGAAGAACAACAACAATAAGGCTCCAGGAGCTACAGCGGGTGAAGCTTTGGACTCACAGTTTGATTTGGACTTCTCTTTCATCGCATGCATGGTGTCAACTGTGATGGGATCTATGTGGTACTTGGATAGTGGAGCATATTTCCACATGACGGGAAACAAAGAACTCTTTATTATCTTGGACGAAAAGGATCTTCAGATGCACATCGAGATGGGTGATGATAGGAGGTGCTACTGGGATTGGTACAATTACTTTCTAGAGACATATGTAAACCTTCCATATTAAAAGATGCCATGCATGTACTAGGATTGAAAAATAATTTAGTTGCAGTTGCTATGTTGGAGGATCTTTGATATGATGTGGTTTTCAATGAAGGAAAGGCGTTCCTTCGTCACAAATCCATAGGACAAGTAAAGAATATTGGGGTTTGTGTGAAGAACCTCTAAAAACTTAATGTAGATGGTTGTGCAGCACTAAGAAGTAAAGTAGGGAAGGTGGTGAGAAGGGATACAAGTGAGTTATGGCACAGGAGATTGAGCCATCTACACATGTAGCATATTTCTACAGGTCTTCCAAAGCGTACTCTTGTGCAGATAAACACATGCAAGGGATGTACCATGGGGAAGTATACTAAGCCACTTTTCATGAGAAGGAGAAACAAGCAGCGAAAATCCTTGAAGAGTTCACTCATACGTTGTGGACCATTCTCTACACCTTTCACAACAAAGCACAGGTATTATGTGATTTTTGTTGATGATTTTTATAGAAAGTGTTGGATCTTCGTTATCCAGAAGAAATATCAAACATTCTCCAAGTTTTGTGAGTTCAAAGCACTAGTAGAGAAATATACAAGGAAGAAGGTGAAGGCTCTAAGGAGAGACAATGGTGATGAGTATATCTCTAATGAATTCAATAACTTATGTGCCAAAGAAGGAATTCAGAGAGAATTGATTGCACCTCATAACCCACACCAGAATGGGGTTGAAGAAAGAAAGAATAAAAAAATTATGGGAGCAGCATGAGCTATGTTACATTATCAAGGCCTACCGTTGCATCTGTGGGTAGGGGCATGCAACACAATGTTATTTGTGCAGAACCGTAGTCCTCATCGGATACTTAGCATGAGTACACCAGATGAGGCTTTTTCAGGTAAGAAATTAGATATTTCAAATTTTAAAATTTTTGGCTCATCTATCTATTTCCATGTGACCAAATATGCCATGAAGAATCTAGAACCAACAGCAGAGGTTGGGATATTTTTGGGGTACACTAATATATCAGGTGTATTTTCCGGCTAACGGGATGACAATTTTCAAGAGAGATGTTAAATTTGATGAGGAGAAATCCATGTGATTGTCCCTTGAGAGGGACCTTGACTTTCATGCAGATGAGGAACTCTTAGTTCCAAAGGATGAACCTCAGGATGTCGAGCAGCCACAAGCAGAGGATCATGGAGTGGAAGAAACAACTCATGTAGAGCCATCCACAAGAAATGGTAGGAAGCGCACCAGAGAGGTAGAGAGATTGATGTTAGGTGCACCTACATCACAGCGCAGGCAAAAAAGGTCCCCAGATAGGTATACTGGATACGTGGCTCTTATGAGCGAGTTTATTGTAACATAACCATCCTCTTTTGAGAAACCAGTGCAGTAGCCAACATGGGTTGATTCCATGATTGAGGAATACAGAAACAGTGCATGGGAAGTGATCCCAAGACCAGTGGGAAAGTCAGTGGTTGGATCCGGGTGGATCTACAAGGTGAAGCAAGTAGAATATGGGAGTGTGGAGAAATACAAGGCTAGATTTGTGGCCCAGGGATTTTCACAGGTAGAGGGGATTGACTATGAGGAGAATTTTGCACCGGTTGCAAGGTACTCATCGATTAGATCCATGCTTGCACTTTCAGCACATATGGGGTGGTAGATACATCAGATGGATGTAAAGACAGCCTTTCTCAATGGATTTACTAAGGAATAAGTGTACATTAAGAATCCATAAGGTTTTGAGACCTTTGACAGGGAGTTGCATGTATTCATACTCAAGAGAGAATTGTATGGGTTGAAGCAAGCACCTCGTGCTTGGTACACTAGGATCGACAGCTATTTCACCAGGTTGGGCTTCACAAAGAGTGAAGTGGATGCGAACCTATATCATATTGTGGTTGATGGTAAGATTTTGATTATTGTAATTTATTTTGATGATCTTATACTGACAGGTGTTGAGAAGCTCATAACTTCTTTCAAAGAGGATCTTGCAAGAGAGTTTTAGATGAAGGACATGGGTCTCTTGCATTATTTCCTTGGCTTGTAAATATGGCAAAGAGATGGGGAGATATTTGTATATTAGGGCAAGTATGCCAAGGAGATTCTGAGGAAGTTCCACATGGAGGGAAACAAACCCATGGAGACTCCTCTTGCATGAAACTAGAGGAAGGAGGATGCTACTTCAGGTGAGGTAGTGGATGCTGCTGTTTACAGGTAGCTTATGGGTTCACTTATGTATTTGTTGAACACACGACCAGACATATGCTACACAGTTAACCAGCTTAATCAAGCTATGGTTAAGCCTACCAAGATATTTTGGAAGGCGGGGAAGCATGTTTTTAGATATCTCAAGGGCACTACAGAGTATGGATTATGGTACAGACGGACAGAGGGAGTGAAGCTTCAAGGCTTCACCAATGCAGAATGGGAAGGTAGTCAATCAGACAGGAATAGCACATCAGGGGGCATATTCAGCATAGGATCAGCAATAGTTTCTTGGTACAGCAAGAAGCAGAGATCAGTTGCACTTAGTTCAACCGAGGCAGAGTACATGGAAGCTAGTCAAGCTGCATGTGAGGCCATCTAGATGAGGAAGATACTTGTTAGTTTTTGTGGTCATCAGATGGATCTGACGATGATACATTGTGATAACCAAAGTTGCATAAAACTCTTGGTTAATCCAGTATTCCATGGCAGGTCCAAGCATATTGACATCTGGTACCACCATCTCAGAGGTTTTGTTCAAAGGCACATTATGTTGTTGCAGTACATTCCCACGGAGGATCAGGATGCAGATATCTTGACGAAGGTGCTTGCAAAGAGAAAATTTGAATACCATAGAGGAAGGATTAGAGTAGCTAATAATACATTTCTTTTTAAGAGGGAGTGTTGAAATTCAACAAGAAAATGCACCACATACTAGTGTGGGATTCCAAGTCACACATGAGTGAGGAATTCTAGTGACACATTAGTGAGAATGTGGGCAACCAATTTTTAAATAAATTGGTAAATAAATTGTAATACTATCTCATAACAACTTGTAATAATTAACTAAGTGTGATAGACTTATTTAGCTCAATAATTTCGATTTGAGGGTCAAAGGATAGGCATGTAGAGTGATTCTATTATTTACAGGGTCCAGTTGAAGTTGTAGCACTAGTGTGGTGTGAGTGCAATGCGTTAACTCAAATTAATTTAGTTAAAATTAGTTTAACTAGTTCTAACTTATTGATGAGCTAGTGGAATATAAAGTGAATTAAAATAGATTTAATTCACAAGTAGTGATCTACCAAGTAACTGATGATTCATTATTAATAGTTGCATTCATGTCAATTCTAATGGAGACCCAGTTGGGACAAAGGTTAAAGGCAAGTAAACTATCAATTGTATTTTTAGCGAACTACCTAGGTGCATTTATAAATCCACAGGAAGCTCATGATGGATTGCGCAGTCAAGGAAGGTTGGAATTCCTATTTAATAGGAATTATTTTTTCTAGGGATTGCGTGAGAAAGGCAGGTTGAAAGTGGGCAGGAAATTGGTTATATATTAGTCCATTTTTTCCTAGATTAGTGTGAGAGAGTGTATGAGGTTGTGGTGAGTACACATGCATTGTATTGTTTCATGTTGGTTGATTATACAATAAATATGGAGGGGTTTTGAGCAGTTTCTTTGCGTAGGAAAATCTTGTGTTGTGTGATTGATTTACTTTTTTCTCTTACTTGCATGTGATTGAGCGATCGTGATTTATATTCCACAAATTTTGTAGAATGATTCAGTATCATGTTTTAGTAAATTGCATGATCGTATTTAATCCATTGGTGTAATTTCTACAAAGTGTACTGTAAGTGTCGCACTTTTTGTAAAGTTGTCACACCGAGGGAAATAAATTTTTCATGTGTCATGTATTATCTTTATTGTTGTGTTATTAAGTAGTCTAAGTGTGTGATCAGAGCCGAAATCGTGTCATTTTTTATAGCAATCTCATTGATCTCACACTTAGCCAATTTTGAAAAGGCTTCCTGACCAAGCAACCTAGCTTCACCTGACCTCCCTGAACTGCGCACTACGCAGTTTTATTCCTCTAGTTGTGACCTTGTCTCTTGGCACTGCACAATGGGCAATCCCTACCTCAGAGGATTTTTGCACTGCGTATTTTATGTGCTTAACCTTCGACCTTTACCTCCATAATTATGTAATTTCTTCTCCCAATATGGCCTCAACCACACACTCTACAATATATATCCTCAATATCATCCCTTGAGCTCCTGATATGTACAATTACACAGTGACACAACCTCCTCTTCCTCCTAAAACTGTGCAGTATGTTCCTCTAGTTTCCATCCCCTCAGCATGTTTCACTGGCTCCCATAATTATTTAGGTTTCTCCCCAAATGTTGTGCAGGTAAATCCCCTTTGCAAACAGAGGTGATCCCTCTAGCCCTGGAGTGGGTCTAGCAACAAGGTAACAAGCTGGAATTTCAGACTCCTAGCTTATAAATGAAAACGAGTTGGGATATATGGCCTACCTTGGTCCAACGCTTTTGTTGTATTTTGTAGTAGCAATCTGTTGATCCTTGTCTTCACATGTCGTGATCCTTCAATGATAATATCTGTGTATGTGTACAAGGATAAATTGAATGGTGACAGCATACGACAACATATTTTCATTCAAAGCTATTCGATTGGTCAAGGAGAATCAAACATTTTGCATATGATCGAACACAAAATTGGAACCAAAAAACCAGTCATGTATTAATAATAGAGAAAAGAAGTTTACAACCTTAATGCCTTGACGTTGCAGCCTCTTTCGACGGGTTTAGTCAAACGTGTCTCAAGCATTCGTCGGGGATCAGACCAAATGAGGCAATGGGCCTAAACCCTCTCTCGAAAATGGATTCCTCTCTACCTTGTTCTTCACACTAGCTATAGTAAGGACTGTTCAGCTAGCTAAAACCATGTGAGAAGGATGTATTTATAGGAGAGGAGGAGGTGTTTTGGGATCCCTCATAAGGTGGAAGAGAGGTCCTATCCCTTTGGGGAGTTGCAAAAATGTAGGAAACAAGAAGCCAAAGGGAGGATTTCGACGTTATTCAATCAAAAAAACCATGATGAATCTGCTCACGAAGTGGTTAGGAATGGAAACTTCGCTTCTATCTTAAAAAACATTCCAAAAACATCTTGGAGTAAGTAAGACACTGAGACAGAGTGCCAATGGGCATGGGATCCAGTGTTGATTTCCCTATCGGCGCGGGGCCATAACTACCTATCAGCGCTAACCCAGAAACACATTTTTTTGAGAGTCTGATTGAGGAGTGATCAACAGAGGAAATGTTATTGACATGCCAAGGGATGCAATGACACTTCTATCAAGGTATGAAAATACACAAAATTCACTGAAATGGTCCTCCAATGTGCGGGATGGGGATTGCAGGGACGGTGACAAAATACTGTGTAACAGATGCCCCCTAAAGCATGAGGTCCAAGAGAGAGGGAGGAGTGAAATTCTTTATGAGAATGTGCCCAAACCAAACACCATCATTGAAAGACCTGCAAGAACAAGTACAACTGATATCTCTGATACATGAATATGTGGCATGGGCATAGCCATCCATAATAGAGTACATATAAAAACAAGATCCGAGGTATGGACACAGCCATCCAGTAAGAAGGATCAATAAATAGACTCAGATATGGTTGCATCCATCCAATTATAAGAGTCATGTGTATAGTCATGATAAACCAAATTATCTCGCAGCCTATATTTTATCAGAAAAAACACAGGGTCTTACGCTCCATCTCGACCCGAACAAGTATAAATTCAAGCATGTGAATGAGTGATCTGAAGTCGAACATGCAAGAAAATCACCTGATTACCAACCAATGATGAAATTTTTTAACAGGCACGAGAGAAACCACCAATAATGACGATGGCTCTCAAGGTGCAACTAGTACAATTCACAGAATGTGAACAATGAGCTGGAGTCGAACAACCACAAAATCACTCGATCGAAGGCCAATGATGAGGACCTATCGTCGAATGCAAAGAACTTTCCATTGAAGCATACAAGCTCCAAGGTACCAGATGGGAGTCGCTATATCTGCTTCCTAGATAATGAGCTGAAGTCGACAGGAAGTGATCTGGTTTAAGGAGGGCCATAATGTTTCCCATATCATCGACACGAGACATAGGAACAAGATGATAGTGAATCAGGACCAAACAGAGGATTAGAGGTTGAAAACTACAGAAGGAAACTTCTCTTGAGATTAAAAGTATTTGACATCAAGGGATCTGAGGTCATGATGAGCGGCCAAGAGTAGATGAGAGGTCAAAATAGATAACCCAAACCCATGGAGGAAAAAATGATGAAATGGGATGTACCCAACCCAACACGAATTGCAGATAAGTATCATGTTCAAGAGCGACATACTGCCAACATGACTAAGAAATGATTCCAATTTTCCCCCACCATTGTTGGCAAGTACCCCAATTATTTTTGGAAACAAGCTTGAAGGGGATAGCATATTCTTGTCATATAATTTTGTCCTTCAGAGAAATCAATCCTAGTACATTTTACGAGCCCTAGGAAAAAGGAACTCGGGTAACGATTTATGATGTCATGTAAGTTTTAACGAGTTTGACAAAGGAATAACTCAGCATATTTTCATATTTAGAGAATTTTAAAAGAAGCGGAAAAGAAAAATCCAGCAAGTCCCTTTTTGTAGGTCGTCTCACAGATCTGAAAAGGTGGAAAACAATATCTGAGAGAACCTCTTAGTCTTGATAGGCTAAGGTATTCCTTTTTCGTAAGTAATCTGTCCCAGCCCGAAAAAGGGGTAAACTTATACTAGACATATGACGTTTCGCAGCCTTTAATAAGTTCAAAATGACAAGAGTCTCGAAAATATTTTCAATTTTCGAGAGTCAGAAAAGAGCTGAAAGATGACTCCAGGGGGTGACTTTTTCATGTTTATACCGAGTCCGAAAAAGTAATAAAATACAACTCATCACTTCATCGCCATCACGTTGAGGACCTATTTCTGCACAAGAAGCACACCTAAAACCCATTTTTTGAGATAAAATATTAAAATAATCGACAAATATGCTCAAAAACCTAATTAGGGTTCTGAAAATTTTATAAAACGCCAAAATTGGTAAAAGAAAATTTATTTTCACCTTTACCTTTTGTGAGCAATTTTTACCCTTTTTCATTGAGATTTTGTGGAACTGATAGCGGAAAATCCAGAAGACCAATCGTGAACCCGTCTCTTCCAGGTGAGAGCTCATATCCTTGCCTGCATTTTGACTTATTTTTCATTGCCTGCATTTCATTTTTTTCACATTTGTGGGGGATTTTTTTTCAAATTAGGGCGCGGCGGTCGACGCGGGTTCCAGGCATGGACTCGAGCAAACCCGCCTTGAATTTTAATGGGGGCGAGCTAGTTGTTGCGGTTTTTTTTAAAACAGTTGCACCAACCCGCGACCATGGATTTTGCATAAAAATTCAACTATTTAGCCCATTTTAAACCCTTCAATGGTTAATAATTCGATTAATGAAAGCCCCATTGATGTTTTTGCAGGTGTGAAAAGCAAAATGGTGATCGAATAGAAGGAAAGAGAACACGGAGATGAAGATGAGGAAGACATGGGAAATGTGAGATGCACGGATGTTCTTAGGGACTACGGACTTTTAAAATTCTTCATGGCGCCATGTCTTCCAGCTCAACTGGAGTTTCAACAATACCTTATCAGTGTATGGGACATTGATCGGTAAGATTCGTAATTCGTGATCATGAGCTAGAGATTGAGGTCTCTAATGTATACTTCATAACTGGATTATCATGGAGGAGGGCAGTACCAATCCTGACCGGTACCCGACCCACGATGGAAAACATGAGCATGGTCATAGACAAGGTGTGTTGAGGGGAAAGGAAAGGATCAAAGAGCGGGAAAGTAGATATTCAAACCATTCCCGATTTGGCACTAAAAGTAGCGTTGCACACCATCATGCGAGCTGTCGAATCTCAAGCTCCACATGAAGCCACAAAAACACAGTTACTTCTTGTCGTAGATTCTATGGCACCAACTCTTTACAACTGGGCAGAGGCCGTAACAATCAATATGAAACGTCAACTGACAAAATTCAAGAATGGAAAGCTGAAACAGTTCGGCTATGGGTCCATCTTGGTATCGTTCATCCTAGAATGGTTACCAATATTTCAACGTCAGGAAGTGATAGTTCCAAAAACACCAGCCCAAGAGCCATGAATGGTCCGTTGGGAAGCTTTGATGCCTAGATCAAGGGGTGGTCAACAGATGTCCTGGTGACCGGAATTCTTTGACTAGCTTCGCCGACAACTTATTGTCATGGAGGACTGACCCTATTTTGGCACGGAATTTACTGGTGAACTGTATCTACCACTCCCAAGGGGAGAGGATTGGGATGAAGCAATGGGTAAGACTCATTTTTTTATTTTTATGAGTATTATGATTTTTTTTTATTATATATGTTCTGATGTTAATCCATTTTTTTGCAGATGTTGGCCCAGAAAGACCTGCAGGAATGTCTCCAATAGCATGGAGAGTTCCTCGTGATTTTGATGTGGCCCCTCATTGTGAGGGAAGCGAGGAGGAGGAAATTGTACGCAACCTGGAGGGACTCACTAGTAGAATCCCAAATGTTACACCATTTTTTGGTCATCTAACCCATTATCGTTAGATGAACCCAAGTACACCATGTAAGACTAATTTTACCCCAAGTAAAATCGCTTTCACCACATTCGTTTACATTTCTTAGTCATATTTAACCCAAAACAAGGTAATCAATTAAATAAATCATTATTTATTTAATTATTTCCTAAGAATAAGTTATTTAAATCACTATTTAAATACTATTCCTAGTTAAATTTGACTAAATCATTTTTAAATAATTAAATAAACCATTATTTATTTAATTATATCCCCATCATTCCCTTAAAATAATAAATAAATCATTTATTTATTTGTTATTTATAAATAAAGGAATTGACCCAAGTCAAAACTCCTTTTCCCTCCAACAAATATAATAAAATATTCCTAAAGGGTGATTCTAGAATTGGATTAATAATATTTTATTCATGCACCAAGTTCTAGAACACCCCAATATTTTGTTATAAATAGAAGGGTTTTCCCCATTCATTATTCACCTCCATTGCATTAGATCTCACTAGATCTACTCTTGGTCACCATTTTCATTTGTTTGCATTTTGAACTCCCATTGAGTTCCATATTTGTCTAGGTTTTCCATATCAATAGAAGAGAGGAATTTGAGATCTGAAACACTGAGGACTTCCAAGAACCCATCCCACTGAGGAGAACTGGAAAACACCTTTCTTGTTTTCCTCTCAGGTGCCCCATTCTTTAATGTAATATAAAATTCTTTCAAATATATTGTTCTTGTCTTGTCCATTGGATGCATGGAGCCATTTTACATTTTATCTGCTTAATGTCTTTTGTGCTTAGATCTAACTTTATGCAGCAAACTTAAAGATATTTTGCAGCCATTATTGATGTTAGGGCTACTTGGTATGCGTAGCTAAAGTGATCTTTTACGACGAAAGATTCATACTAACAATTGGCGACTCCACACGGGTTTTCTTTTGCGACCACTGTCATTTCATCTATTCCTGCATATCCAGCTGTTTCAGACCCTAGGGTTTCTCTTCAGTTTTTTTTTTCCTATTTTTATGGTGCTTTTCACCTCTAAAACCCTCAAACATTAAAATTTTTAACTTCTGTGTGTTTCTCGCCCTATTGCGCAGGTGACCAACATCAGCCGCAGCTGAGACGAAATTTTTTTCTGAAATCTGCCGCTGAGCGTGCCGGAAGTGCAAGTCGCACTTTTTGGCCCAAAAAGTGCATCCTGGGTCGCAAAAAACAGCGCAAAAAGTGCAACCTGAGCGAAAAATAGGTCAAAAACTGCGACCTGGACTTTTTTCTGGAATTTTTTTGAAATTTTTCTGGGTTTGGTTTTAACCTCTGTCAGGGTTGTCTGACCTCCATCTTCGCCCGTTTAGACCTATTATTTCTCTGTTTTACTCAAATAAGTGGGAATCTAGCCCCCTTAGGGCTTCAGTACCCTCCACTTTTTGTGGAAGAATTTTAGCTGTTGTAAGTGTCTAAATTTCCAGAGTTTCAGCCTTATTTCTCTCAGATCTGATACCTCCTTTTCAGATCCCTTTACGATCAGCACTTCTCCCTCTCAAATCACCTCATATCGTTTTGTTTGGGTTCCTTTCTAAGGCCACCACCTTGTCTCTTCTATTTTTAGTTGATCTCCTCCTTTTTAGCAGCAACCTTGCCTCTACCTCTTTGTTGTTCTCTACACCATTTTTCAGCAGATTTACCCTTTAGATCCTAGTCCCTCCAAACCTTAGATCTATTGGTATCTTTTTAGCGTGCTTTGCCTATTTTTTTCCCTCTTATAGACTAGTTTTGAGAGACCTGCCTTCTTGGGTTCGATAGCTGCATTTTTAGTTGTTAATTTTCTGTTCTTTCAGTCTTATTTACTGCAGATTTCTTTTCCATTATGCAACACACTTTTTCTTTTACTCTCAAAACGTCTGGGTTTAATCAATTAAAATTAACGCACGCCACACACTGACCCTAAGTGAAGAAGACCCTGGTTAACACCGCCTGGAAAAGACTTTAAAATTTATTAACACTGCACCTCTCTCGCCCTGTCACGTCTTGCCTTTACATCTTGCTGCCCTTGTCAGTCTTCCTTCTTCCTGTCATCATTCCGCCCCCAAGACATTTATCCCGGAGATTTCTTGGCCTTCACCCTCCATTTCCGGATGGTCGACTTCCTCCTTCCCATCGTCGTCAAGTTAGTTCTCCCCCGCATCCGCACTCTGACTCATCTTCTGCTTCTTTGCTTCCTCCCCCTACTTTTGGTTCTCCCTATTACCTTCACCATGGCTGGTCCATGGCCTAACGCTAGTGGCAACCCTGGCCCTAATGCTGGGACTATTACTAGCAGAACCGCCACAGGCACTCCCTCAACTGCTCCCTTGCTCCCCTTCATGGCAGGCCTTAGTCTTCCCGATTTCAATCAGTTAGTCAATGATCCTATCTATCACGATGTTAGTTGGCATGTTATTCCAACCAAGCTCCCCTCCGACATTCCCAAGTTCGAAGGCCTTGCTGGAGAGGATCCCTCCAACCATATCTGATCTTTCCACATGTGGTTTTCCTCCCATTCCATTACTGATGATTCCATCCATCTTAGATTGTTCCAACGCACGCTTACAGGCGACGCTTCTAAGTGGTATGTTGATCAACCCACTTCCTCTCATACCACCTTTGCGACTCTTGTCCGGGATTTTTTATCTTACTTCCAGCTTCCCCTTCGTTATGACACTGGTATCGAAATTTTGACTTCTTTACGTCAATCATCTGCGACCCGCCTATTTGACCATGTCCGGGAATGGAGGAGAAGAAAGAGCCTATGTCAATCTCCTACCTTCGAAGACCGTGTCTACATGGACTGGTTCCTTAGATCTCTCTTGCCACCTATCGGGAAAGATGTCGCATCGCATTTTCCTCAAACCGAAGAAGCCGCCCTCCAAATGGCATTAAAATATGACCTGATCTATGCTCAGACGGGTTATGTTTATACTGTTCTACTTGATCTCCCCAGACCCAGTAATGCCCATGCACCGGGGGCACCTCCCACTACTGACAGTATCATTGGCGCTATCTCTCATCCATCTGCGCAACCTTCCCCGAGCTATGTTTTTTTCTGTGGGAGGGGGCACCACTTCCCACACGTCTCCCCCTCTTGGTAGCACGCATCTAGGATCTGGCACGCCTCCTCTTTCTGCCCAACCCCCTGTTTACCACACTGTTACCCAACCTCATTCTCATCCACACCTGCAGCCTAGTGCTCCAACTCCTCCAGCATTAGCACCCCCACCTCCTTTGTCTTCTCAACCCCCGCACTAGCAGCCACCACCCCCTCAGGGGCAGGTGTATGCTCAGCAGAGCGCAACCAATCCTTTCCCGCAGCACAGCTTTGTGGTTACCCACCCACCTCACGGACCCGTAACCACTCAACCTCCTCCATCTGGTCCCTCTGACTACCAGATCCTCATGATGAACTCTGACCAACCTATAACCGTCGACCTTAACCATCACACTCAGTCCCAGCCGTACCCCCAGCCCCCCGCTCCATCTATCCCCGAGTCACCTTCTTTAGGTTCTACAGAGCCTCTTTCGACAACTAATGGTCCCTTGCATATCCCTCCGCCCCACGCCGAAGTTCACACCAAGATTCCTAAGGAACCATTACACCAAAATGTTGCTTCTGACCGAGCTGCCCATTCGTTTAGCATAGTAGATCAGCTAGCCCAATCTCATGTTTCCATTTCAACGCTGGAACTCCTCCAGTCGTGCCCCTCCCAAAGAAAATCTCTACTATCCGCCCTGGGCGCCATAGATCCAGCAGATAACCAATTGATTGTTTTCAATGCCCATCAATCAGAGTCTCCTCCTCTTCCTGCTTCCATAGCTTTCCAAATCTCAGTCAAAATCCGAAACACTAACATTTCCTGGTGCATCATTGATGAGGGGGCATCCACCTGTGTAATGTCCGCTTCGGTTTGGAAACAACTCGGATCTCCTGAGCTGGCCCCTTCCACAATCACCCTTCGTGCATGGGACGACCATGCCTCCCAGGCCATTGGCCTCTTCCATAATTGTCCTATCACCCTTGCGGGTAAGACTGTTTGTGTCGACATTGAACTTATCGACGCCCCTCTTGACTACAACATTATTTTGGGTCGTAGTTACACCTATGCCATGTCTGTCGTCCCCTCTGCAGTCCACCGCAAGATGTTTTTCCCCCATAACGAAAAAATTGTCACCATCGACCAGTTAACTTATCATGAACCAAAATCTTAGTCTTCCCCTAAGTCCACTATTTCTGCTGTCACTAACAAGCAAACCATTGATTATTGGCCCAGTGTTTCCCCCGGTGTCTATAAAGACTCCCCCTTGCTTGGAATCTTTCTAGACCCTCCTCCCGTATCTGATCCTAGCCTGGCAAACGTTTGCATGATGAAATCATATTGGGCTGACCTTACACAGCTCACTTTGGCTAGTAAGCAACCTCAACCCCACCTACCCCCACCGGCTCCTAGCCCCTCGCCCCCACTAGCTAACCCTCTTCCTTCGGAATCTCCTTCCCCAACTAATCCTCACAGCCACCTCTACCCTCCTGGGTCGATTCTACCCGATTTCAACCCCCTCGGCCCCGTCCCTCCTGGTCATTTCCCTGATGGTCAAATACCTTTCCTCGCTCCTCCTCCTGGAGTCTCTTCGGTTCCCATCATGGCCACCCTCTCCCTCCCCAATTTGACCCTGAGCATACCCATCTGGTACCTTGACCCTCCAACCACTACCCCGCCTGGTCAACCCAAATCGTATCCTGATTTGACCTCGGTTCAACCGGTCCCTGTGACTTCTCCCACTGCAACAGTGTCTCAGTCACCTCAACAGGAACCACCTCCTGTTGCGACCGCTTCGGGTAAGAAGGGAAAAGCTTGCACGGGGGCATCAAAGGCCAAGGCTACCCCGAAAAACCCTGCCCCTCCTCGGCCTCCAAAGCATACCCTCCAGTGTGCCTTGTGTGATGTTGTTGGTCACGCCACCCATACATGTCCTGAATTGCCTCATCTCAAGCCCATGGTTACTGCCGCGTTCCATGAGTCCACGGCCCCAGAAGCCTTTGTTCCTTCCGTGACCATGACCAAGAACCTGAAGACTATTCACACCGACCACCCTTGTGCTTTGTGTGATCTCCATGGCCATTACACCCACCTTTGTCCCCGCCTCGAAGACTTCCGCTCTTCTCTAGCCACGGTCCGCCAACTCGAGGCCAAGCGCAACGAGTCCACCTCTCCCCTATTTGCGTGTTTTGCTTCGGCAGAACTACCAGACATGACCACTCCCATTGACATTCTCCCTCCTGAGGTCAAGATGACGGAGCCTTCATCCACCATTTTCTACCTATCATCATCCACGAGACCCTTGGGGAACATTCCCTCTAAATCCTCCCCTGTTGTTTCGCTTGACCTTCCTTCAGCGCTCACCTTGGGCTCCACATCAGTAGATCCTTTATCTACTTACTCTTCGGTCACCCCTTGTGATGATGCGCATATGAACCTCTCTCCTCATAATGATGAGTTAGGTAGACTCGCTGCGTCAGGTGGTCTTTCTTCCACCAGTCACCCCATATTCTATCACGATGATGACATTATGGAAGGAATCATCTCCCCTGACTTTCTCTATTTCCCCTTACATCGAAACCATGCATTTGAACCACATACATCGTGTGGCCATTATATTGAAACCCAATGTTTGGGTAAGGGGGCACCCATATTTGCGAGACCAGGAGAAGTAATTCTCCACAACTCTCCTAGTGTATCTGGTCATGTCTACTCTAGTACCATTATTCTTCCACATTTAGAATAACCTCTAGAGTCCCATATCACTTCAGATCACTCTCAGGATGATACCCCTTATCGTTCCTTCACTTTACATCTGCAACCCAGTCTCTTAGACATTGTTGTTGACCAACCTATAGGTTTTCTAGAAGAGCATCAGTTCATTATCTCCAAATCCTCTCTTTGGGATAGTGACACCAGGTATGCCAACCCAAAAACTTAAAGTCCATTTGATTCATATATGCAGTACTAAAATAGATTGGTAATCCTCCATTTCCTTTCTCATACTGCATAACCATAACACAAAAAAATGACGCACCACATCATTAAAATGCGGTTAGATTCCCCTTAATACATTTTGGCATGACCACAACATGCTTGGGGGCACCTAGGCCCCTCAACCATACAAATCCCAGATCTCAGCCAAAAACAGCACTGAAACCCCCTTTCTCTGACTAGTCGCACTTTTCAGGTCATTTCCTGGGACAGGTCGCAGTTTTCTTCCTAGTACCTGCTACCCAGGTCACAGCACAAACCCCAAAAAGTGCGACCTGGCCTGTTCATGAGCTCTAGGTACCTGTTAGTTTTTAGTACCTTGATACTTCACCAGGACCCATTGTGTCCACGAAGTGTCTATTCAAATCGAATTTCCTCACTTACAACACTTGTACTGGGGGCACCACTTTGCCTCCTTACTTGTCCTTGTTCATGTTGATTTTCGTCATGAGATACCCTATGGTACTCATATTTTTATGGTCCCCCATTGGACCTTTACTGTGTGGCAGCACCATCGATTCGTCCTTGTTTAGAGCATCCGAGTTGAGTCATCATCACATTCATGGAATCTATCCCGAGTCCCTTTGTATCCCGCTATAGCCCTCCATCCTTCATTGCTCGGTCCCTCTCTCGTGTCGCACATTATGGCCTTCAGTCCCACTGGCCCCTATCCCTCATGATATTGTGTTAGTCGCTGCCAATCCATTCATGCCCTTTATGCTCTAAAAAGGGAAGTCGTCCATCCGCTAATCAGTATCCCTCATTCCATCATCATCATTAGTGTCTATCTGTTCGTCGCTCTACTATTTTCCCTCGTGCCTTAGTTGGAGTTCCCTTATTGCCTCACCTATGGCGGACCGACTTCTGTCGACATCAGCTCATTTAATCCAGAAGTCAGGTCTAGGGGGCAGTGTACCTTGGTTCGAGCTCTTTTCAGCCTGATTGTGATCTATACACTTGATGGTTCAGTGATGCAGCAGTAGCTATTGGTGATACCCAGGTGTGTGTGAGCTGTCTCAACCCTCAGGAGGGGGTGGCCCTACAGGTAGCCCCCCACATACCCGGAGGACTTGTTCATTCCAACACTTGATGCAACTCCTCTCATTTGATGATATCAGCCTCAGTCGCTTGCAGTACCTCTTCGATTTGCACGTGTCGGTCCGATTTCGAGAGCCCTTCCCCGTGTGTAGGGGGCATTTGGGTGTATTAATATCTCATGTACCACCATATTATTGTATAAGTCCTGACGATTATTCCAGGCATCGCATGTATGTGGGATTCATCATTCTTGATTTCTGGCTCATGATTAGGCCAGCACTGGTTTTACTATTACGTTCCGTGGTTTTCCGGGCGCCTTATTCTTTGTACTATTGTCTCGACGGGCATAGGTATACCTCCCCCGCCACCTTTCACATTGGTACCACATCATACACTTGAGACTTATTGCACCTGTAAGTCTCGTCACCTCAGGGTCTAGTCCTCCACCACTTTAGATTACCTTACATTCCTCTCTTTCATTTCTATCTTGCTGTTTAGTGATTCAGTTCTTACAACGTACTTCGGTCATACGATTTGCTCCTAACACTCATACGTTGGGGGGCAATCTGTTACACCATTTTTTGGTCATCTAACCCATTATCATTAGATGATCCCAAGTACACCATGTAAGACTAATTTTACCCCAAGTAAAATCGCTTTCACCACATTCGTTTACATTTCTTGGTCATATTTAACCCAAAACAAGGTAATCAATTAAATAAATCATTATTTATTTAATTATTTCCTAAGAATAAGTTATTTAAATCATTATTTAAATACTATTCCTAGTTATATTTGACTAAATCATTTTTAAATAATTAAATAAACCATTATTTATTTAATTATATTCCCCTCATTTCCCTTAAATAATAAATAAATCATTTATTTATTTGTTATTTATAAATAAAGGAATTGACCCAAGTCAAAAACCCTTTTCCCTCCAACAAATATAATAAAGTATTCCTAAAGGGTGATTCTAGAATATGATTAATAATATTTTATTCATGCACCGAGTTCTAGAACACCCCAATATTTTGTTATAAATATAAGGATTTTTCCCATTCATTATTCACCTCCATTGCATTAGATCTCACTAGATCTACTCTTGGTCACCATTTTCATTTGTTTGCATTTTGAACTCCCATTGAGTTCCATATTTGTCTAGGTTTTCCATATCAATAGAAGAGAGGAATTTTAGATCTGAAACACTGAGGACTTCCAAGAACCCATCCCACTGAGGAGAACTAGAAAAAACCTTTCTTGTTTTCCTCTCAAGTGCCCCATTCTTTAATGTAATATAAAATTCTTTCAAATATATTGTTCTTGTCTTGTCCATTGGATGCATGGAGCCATTTTACATTTTATCTGTTTAATGTCTTTTGTGCTTAGATCTAACTTTATGCAGCAAACTTAAAGATATTTTGCAGCCATTATTGATGTTAGGGCTACTTGGTATGCGTAGCTAAAGTGATATTTTACAACGAAAGATTCATACTAACACCAAATTATGCGATATTTTATGATGTTCCTCATGCATACCAGAGACACACTGCGGGGGTGTCCAACCATGTTCACCACTTATTAAGGCATTTATGTGTGCAGTGACATGCTACCATGAGCATCTTATGCCTATTTTCCTATATGAATCTTATTATGTGATGATGATGTTTTACAAATTATGCAAATGTCTATCTAATACAATATTGGCTATTGTATCAGTTAATGCATTCATTCGTCTAGGAATATGCTAATATGTGATGTAATCAAAATTCCTTTCTAATGAACGAACACGCAAATAAAACCTTAAGATTTGAGTATTTCTAACATAATAATGCCCATTAAGCTGAAGAAAAACAAGCTGAGAGTCTAGGTTAACAATTAATGCACGAATGTCGAGAGAAATGGCCTTGGTTAAGAGTTCAATGACAACACTATATTCAGCGACATTGTTCTTTGTTCAGCCTAGACAAATACCTTGAAGATCAATCAACTCACCATCAGGATTATAAATCACCCAGGCTGCAGAAGATAGGTTCTAGGTACTGTGGGAGGCACCATCCTTGAAACCCACATAAGGAGTGGGAAACATCTACACAGTAAGCAACAACATAATAAGCAGGAAAAACTTCTTGCAAAGCACACCAAGCCAAAAAATGAAAAAACACCTATGTACAAAAGAACATGCACGAGAAACTCATGCATAGTATTTTTTGAGATATAGCCCATTTTTGGGCTGATCTAAAGGATAACCTTCATAATCAATTAGCTCATAAGCCTCGTTCTGCAAAACACACTTAACGATATAGGGCCATGCCACATGGGTTCAAATTTTCCTGCCCCCAACTTATCATGAGCTTGGTCGTACAAGAGGACAAGGTCTCCTTCTACAAAGGAATGAGGGGAAACTAACTGGTCAAAATGAACTTTGACCCGCTTTTACTATGCTTCTATGACAGGAGGAGCAAAGCAGCGAGTTTCATGAAGCCTCTCTAAATATAGAAGACACTCTTGTTCTGGTGAAGTATTAGGTAGAAATTAAATAGCTATCTTGAGAGAATTGATTTCGCATTCAATCAGAAGGGTAGCTTCCAAACCATAAACAAGCTGGAATGGAGTGAATCTGGTCACATCCTTCACCCAGGTTTGGTAAGCCCAGAGAGCTAAAAACAGCATGAGATGCCAGTTTTACTTGTGCATCCCAATCGTACGCTAAAGCATAGTGAATAGAACCTTGTTCACGGCTTCAACCTGGCCATTGGCCTTAGGTTAGTACATCATTGATCTGTTGTGATGCATCCCCAACTTGAAAGTCAACTCAGCCATCATGTAATGACGAAAATGACAACCATGATCGATAACAATGGCTTGAGGGACACCAAACCTGGTAATGACATGATTGAACAGGAATTGTGCAGCTGTCTTACCGTCAACTATAAGTGTAGGTATTGCTTCGGCCCATTTAGTGAAGTAGTCAAAGGGTACAATAATATAAGCATGCCCCTAGCCGAGTGAGGGTTACACATCATAAAATCGATTCCACACTTCTCAAAGGGACCAATGGTAATGACAGGGTGGAGATGAGCAGGCGGTGCTAGCATCTTGTGCTGGTAAATCTGGCAATCATGACACTTGTGGACAGATACAATGTAGTCATTAAATATGGTAGGCCAGAAATAACCAGCACGAAGAATATTTTATGTGGTAGAATATCTAGACATGTGACCGCCATAGGCGCTAGAGTGGAAATCATTAAGGACTTTTTCAGCCTCCTCGAGCGTCAAACATCGGCGGAGAACAGAATTAGCTCCAATGCGGTAGAGAGTATCTCTGACTATCCGATAAGGTTACAAATTACAGCGGATGCGTCGACGAGCATCCTTTATAAAGTCGGATAGAAAGGTAGAAGTCTGAAGATATACGATGATATCACCATACCAAGGATTGAGGGTGCTAATGAGAAAAAGGGTATCATCTAGAATGCATTCCTCAGAACCAGATGGAGTAGAATCAGAAGGGAGAGAGCAAATCAAATCGAAAAAAACCAATGGTTTCTTCGATTTGGTGGTAGTGAACTCCAAATCGAACTCTTGGAAGATAACAATCCACTTCGATTATTTGCTCCCCAGCAATTGATGATTCAATATGTAGGTCATGAGGCTGCAATCAAAAATCACGGTTACTGTGCGCAATAGAATATAATGGCGAAAACGTTGGACGGCTTGAACAGCAGCCAACGCCAATTTCTTGATAGGTGCGTAATGTGTTTCGGTATCGAGAAGATTGTGGCTCAACTAATAAATGGCATTCTCGTCACCATCATCATCGTCTTGCACCAGAACCATTGAAATTGTGTTAAATGCAGCAGCCAAATAGAGGGAGTAGTCTCGATGATAATTGGGAGGACGTAACAGAGGATCATTGATAAGAAATGTCTTCAGTGCATCAAAGGATTTTTCGGTGATCTCATCCCAGAGGGATGGAACGCCTAGCTTAAGTAATTGTGTGAAACCTTTGGCCACTTCAGCATAGTTCGGTATAAAACGGCGCACAAAATTAGCTTTCCCTTGCAGACTCTGTAGCTGATGTAAAGAGGAAGGGGATGGGAGATTGACAATAGCTTCGACTTTGAGGGGATCGAGATGAATTCCACCTTTAGAGATGATGAACCCTAAGAGTCTACCAGAATCAACGCAGAAGACACACTTATGCTGATTGAGCCAAATGCTATAACGTCTACAGTGAAGAAATATCTGACGAAGATGATTTGGGTGGTCTTTATGCTTAGCAGAATGAGCCGAAAGGTCATCTAGATAAGGTTGAACAATGCACTCAATATCATGGAAAGCGTATGACATGTCTATTTGAAACGTAGCCCCAACATTCTTAAGACCAAAAGGGAGCTTCGTATAGGTGAAGGTACCCCAAGGATAGATAAAGGTAGTCCTCTGTTGATCGGTCGGAAGAATATTGATCTGGTTGTACCCAGAAAACCCATCCACAAGGGAAAATATCTCACTCCCATCACATTCGTCAATGATTTGGTCAATAAAAGGAGTGGGATAATTATCCTTAGGGCAAGCGCTGTTGATATCACGGTAATCTGCACAAACACGAATAGTACCCTACTTTTTATCCACAGGAACAATATTAGAAACCTATTCTGTCAAGGGAATCGAGTAAATGAAGCCATGTTTAAGAATTGTTTCAACTTCTCCCTTAATGGCGGCTGCCTTTCTAGGGTGCACGGGATGAAGATGCTAGCGAACAGGCTTCGCACTAGGATAAGTAGGAATCTCATGCACAACTATACTCGGATCGATGTCGAGCATTTCTTCATAAGACCAAGCGAAAACATCGTGAAACTAGTGGAAGAGACTAGTATAAACCTTGATCTCATCAAGAGAACAGGTCACCCCAATGTGGATGTTCTCGACAACCCCCGATTTTACGAAGATGTTGATAGGCATAGTTTCCTTAATGTTTCCCAAGTTACCTTCTGCAAAAACTTCATGTGTGAGGATGGGCGTTTGAAGCATATGGGAGGGAGCTTGGGAAGCAAACTTCTCAAGGCAAGTAGACATGGCCCCAAGGCCAGGCATGAAAGAGGAACAATGATGACTATCGTCCCAAGGAGGATCCTCTAGAGACATAGTTTCCACGATGGCTTCATCAGTGGGAAATATCTCATTTAAAGGATCGGGCGAATTCGAAGTGCCAAGCCAAGGGGATTGAGAATACGTGGCAAGAGACACACTCAAAGGAGTATGATGAGAGGGAGGAGGAGCCAAAGCCAAAATAAGTTCACAATAATCAATTTTTATTGGGCATAACGGCATCAAGTCACCAAACGAATCAATATGCTCAGGCGAAGGGATGATCCACGAATCATAGGACCTGGATATCATGTTAACCTGAGCAGTGTTGGGCAGAGGAGGGCAGGATATTTTAAAAGACTTGGTCCTATGCTCTCATAAGGCATAGGAATACGATCTACATATGGAAAGTTGCTCTCGGAAAATGAGGAAGTGAAAAAGGTCAACTGATCGACAGTGATGATCTTTCCTTCGTGCGAAAATTGAAGAACACGAAAGATATTGGACAAGACGCACAGCATGGCATGATTCCAACTGTGACTAGGGAGAATATTGTAATTGGGTTTTGCTTCAATGACTTTAACCTCAACGTTAACCATTTTCCCTTCTAACGTAATAGGTAAACTAGTGAGAACACTAAGAGGGTGAGATTCTCTTCCGTCAAAACCTTCTAAATCATTTGGACATTGAGTGAGGGTTGGAGAACCAATGGCTTTCCAGTAATCGGAAGACATGACAGACGTAGATGCACCCTCATCCACAACCACCTAATGGATATTATTTTCATTAATCCCAAATTGAATGATGAGTGCAAGCTGGTGAGAGAGACGTGGGACGAAATTTTCCAAATCGAAAGTGATAAGGCTAGAGTTGGCGGGATCAATCCCTCCGATGGTAGATAACAAAGCCTTCCGTTGCGATGGACAACTCTGAAGTACTTCCAATGCAGACATGGCAGATGGCGCCTGAGTCAAATCCTCAACAATATTGTAATTTTGAGTGGCACGGGCATTGGGATTGTAGGAATAATTTCGAAGTACACCTTTAGAAGGTGGTCATACAATGGGCTCAATACTGGACCTTTCGATATGAAGAGGGCTAGTAGCAGGCGGGGGAGGAGGACCATCAATGATTTCCTTCCCAACTGCCTGACGTGGTTCGATATAATCTTTCAATCAGGTATCTATAGAGACGGATGCAGTATCATTCATCACGAAAACCTGAGAGCCAAATGGGGCGAAGGACTGATGTTGCTCCACCAACTGAGTTTGTTGTGATGGGAAAGGTTCTTTAAGAATAGCTGGAGTTCCTTGGGTGCCTTTAAGCAGTCGACTTACTTCAGTTCGTCATGGACAGTCCTTCGTATAGCTCTCATCGTCACAAATCTGACAAGGGTACTTCAGTTTTCGTTTGGAACCATCGTCAGCATTATGTTTCGAAGAATACTATTTCGGGGTATCGGCTTTGGCCTTACCTTTTCCCTTCTTCTTACCCTTGGAAATTTTATCCACCGGATTGGACTAGACGCCATTCACTTCTGCAATTTTACTAGAATTCGGAGGTGGTTGAGAAGAAATATCAGTGGAAGGAGTAGATTTTTGCTTTGCAGGATTTGGAGAAGACTTTCGAGAAGTCTAAGGCACAGAACCAATGATACCATCGACAGATGGTGTCGTCGATGCTTTGGTATCTCCATGTCATGGAGCATCAGGAAAGAGTTCATACAATGTGTCAGACTGATAGTACACAAGATCAAGGCACTGGGCATGCGTAATGGCTTGTTCCTCGGTAACACATGCCCCCATAGCGATGTCCTTAGCAATTGGACCGATAAAATAGGTAGTGAACCAATCAGTTAGAAGTTGATCAGGAATGGAAAACTTGATCAAATGATGAAGTCACCTCTATTCATGAATATGATCATAGATATGAGTAGCTCGATCCTATTTCAAGGATTTCAGGAGGTGCATCCCAGTTTCATAGCCAACTGGTAATTAGAAGTGGGTGAGAAACGCCATAGCAAGAGAGTTGAAATCTTGGAAAATGCCACGTGAGAGTTCAATGTACCAGTTTGCAGTGGCACCAATGAGAATCCTTTGGAAAATACGTGGCTAAATTCAATCGTCAACTCAAGAGTTAGAGGAGCACCAAAGATGATATGTCATAACATGCACTTGGGGGTCTTCTCCAGACTTGCCATCAATTTGGGACAATCGCCAAGGATTTTAATTTGGACTGGAGGCCAATATGGATTATGAAGGATAGGATCATTTGATAACTTTGACACATCAGGTAGTTCCAATGTAGCAAGAAAAGGTAATTATGGATTGAAAGGCATTGCAGGCCTTTGATAAAGACTAGTATTGGGATTCCAACCAGGTTGGGAGAAATTCTCCCCCATATGTTTTGTCCTGGAGGATTTTGTCCATAGGGGTTATAAGCCTGATAATTCTTCCCATACACCGGTTGAGGACCAGGATATTAATTCTAAGCATACCACTTAGGTCCTGTCTAAGCAACATATGGATTTTGTTGCGGAATGTAAGCAGTGCCTTGAGGCACATTATATACCACGTGATATTTACCTTGAGGGATATAAGCAATGCCTTGGGGCACATTGTACACTAAATGAGATTGACCTTGAGGAATGTAAGTAGTGACCTAAGGCTGCGCGGGTTGCCCTTGGGGTGTAGTTTGACCCAGATGCTGCAGTTGAACAGGCGGTCCCTGCTGTGTAGGTTGGCCTGGATGTTGGGGTTGGACAGGTTGTCCCTGCGGTGTAGGTTGGCTTGGATACTGGGAGCGAATGGGTTTTCCTTGTGGAAGAGGTTGGCCTGATGGTTGGAATGAGCTAGGTTGCCCCTGAAGAATAGGTTGAACTGGCTGAGTAGCGGAGGGTTGACCTTTTTGTACAAAAATTGGGCCTTGCTGAACATAAGGCCGGTGCTGTTGCACATAAGGTTTTACCTGTGATGGATAGATTTTCCCCTGAGGAATATAAGTTTGACCAGCACGATCGTAGGGTTGTCCTTATTCGATCAAAGGTTGTCCCTGAAAGGGTTGTCCTTGTGGACCATAAGGTTTTCCCTATGAGCCATAGGGTTTTCCCTATTGGACCGAAGGTTTTCCCTATAAGGGCCGTCCTTGCGGACCATAGGTTTGTCCCAGTAGGTATGTGTACTGATTGCGGTCAATCAGAGGAAAATAGATGGAATTTTTGTACTCATCATAATTATGTGGAGGATTAACAAGAGCTCATGGTTGCTGAGAAACCTGGGGGGTGTAATTCTGCAGCTGAATGGCCAACATGTATTGATCGAACATCAAACCTCCACGAATGGAAGTAGAAGCGATGGGCACACTACTAGTAAGTTGGATTCCCGAAACGTGAGGTTGTGATCCACTCACGACAGGCCTAATGGGTATCTTGGGATCGATAAAAATGGACTTACGAACAGTAGAAGATGATGACAATGACTGATTTGTACTAACGACCGATGCATATGAGTCCACACAGACAGTGGGCCAGATTGGGACAGACGTAACAATCGTCGATGTCATGGGAGTTGAGGGTGATGCCCTTGATACGGTGAAAAATGAGCTTCCTGAGGGAGTCGATGTATTGACCATGTCGGGTTCTGATACAATGATGCAATACCAGAAATTATCTGACCCAAGGTATGATAACCAACTGAAAGAGATATCGGCTGTGAGGAAGGTTGACTTGAGACATACGGAAAATTCTCCGAAGGGAGCTAATGTTCTCCTGTAGAAACATAAATATCTTCGCTACTGATGGGACTCAAAGAATCCATGTCGGATGACGCCATCGTATTGTTGAAAAGGCAACGAGCAGTGGCAAGTAAAGATGGTTCCGAATTAAGAGGAGGAAACTCTTCCTCATTTCCAAAACCAGCCCAAGTGCCCGAAGGTTTCCAATTGATATCAAATGGCTCCTCAAGAGGAGATCGGGTAGCAAGGAGTAAGATACTTGGAATAAGAGCACACCAATAATCAAGAGGCCTAGTAGGCCGAGGTGACCCCGAAGAAACTACAGGAGAAGGATCTCCACTATGAGTTGATGAAGGGGACGATGAAACTGGTGGTTCCGCCACCATGACTGTGTTCTCAAAAACAGGAGATAATCGAGATGACCAATTCAAGCCTTCAAAGACCAAAAAATAGGGAATTACTTAAGAATAATCCAAGAAAATATCTGTAATGGGTGTGTGATCGTAGGCAATTACTTTTATGACACTGAAATGAAACTCTACCTTTTCATATTTTAAGTGTCAATAAATAGGCAAAAGGTGATTGTAGTCGCTTTTAGGTTGAACGAGCGTGAAAGGACAAGTTCTCGATGATCTTTTCAATTTTATAGAGTCACGAAAAGACCAAAATGACTACTCATGAAATCTAAGCAAGAGGGTGTACCAAGTTTCCGTGAACTGCAATATACACCTTGGTGATCAAATGAAAGATAAAAGACCCAGGACGTAACGTACATGTAGGCAGTCTCCCCGAAAGTTGTGTTTGGTGTATCACGGTTACAGGGAAGAAGACTCGGCTTCCTATGGATAAAGGAGTGCAACCTATGAGGGTCTCCCTTTATATACTCGACAGTACAGGGAGCACAAGTTCGTGCTAGTGTTGTCTAATGTTAGATGGCGAATGACAGCTACTAGGTTTAACCATGCCAGAACACGTCACTAGCCTAGACCTCTAAATGTGTGTGTTAGGTTTCAATGCTTCCTTAGTGTTACACAGCAATTTGTCACCATCCCTGCAGTTCCCCATTTCGCACAATTGGAGGGCTCATTTCGTGACCTGTGAGCAAGGACATGACTTGAAAACACTTTCACGACATCCCTCTGAACATGAGCTTTCATTGCCCTGAAGACAACTCCTTGTTAAAAACTTTAAAAACAGCTCTTTTTGCATTGGCGCGGGTACACAGTTCAGCTCTCGCGCCAATGGGGGAAATCCTCCAAAGAGGGCGCGCCAACAAAGCCAAAGTCCAAACCTCGCACTCAAGATGGTTCTCAACATAAACTGAAGTACCCCTGCCTCATTTGTGAAGGAGATCATTATACCAAGGATTGTCCACGACGATCTGAAGTTAGTCAACTTCTAAAAGGCTCCAAAGGGACTCTGGAAGTTCTTAAAGAACCATTCTCGTCTCAGCAGACCCAGATGGTTGAACAGCCTTCACCATCTACACCATTTGGGTCCCAGGTCTTTATGATGAATGGTGCTGCACCTATCTCTATTGCTACGCATTCGAAGGATTATAACGAATCGCGTCAGGCACCTAGGAAGGCAGTTGTGGATGGCCCACCTCCCCCACTTGTCTCCAGCTCGTTGGAAATTGAGAAGCCTACTGTTGAACCTGTTGTGAAGCCACCTTCTAAAGGTGTTCTACGAATATCTTCCTATAATCCGAATGCTCGTGCCGCTCAGCACTACAGTATTGTTGAGGATTTGGCACAGGTGCCTTCTTCTATGTCTGCACTAGAAGTTCTTCAAAGTTGTCCTTCGCAACGGAAAGCTCTATTATCTGCAATCGGTGGAATCGATCCCACCAATTCTAGTCTTCTCACCTTTGACTTAGAAAATTTCACCCCCCGACTTCCACCTCAGATCACTCTTGTTATTCAAGTCGGGATCAACAGTCTTAACATCCATAGGGCCGTTGTGGATGAAGGTGCCTCTACCTGTGTCATGTCATCCGCCTGCTGGAAGGCCATTGGCTCTCCGGCTCTTTCATCATCTCCCAATGCCCTAGAGGCATTTGATGGTCGGAAATCCAAACCCCTGGGTTTTCTCGAGAGTTTAGCGATTACTTTATAAGGGAAGACAGTCAATGTAGAAGTAGAAATGGTTGACGCCAAGCTTAACTACAATATACTTCTCAGTCGCAGCTGGACTCATGCCATGCTATGCATGCCATCCACCCTCTTTTGACTTCTTAAGTTCCCTCACGAGGGAAAAATCATTACAGTGGATCAGTTGTCTTTCTTCACCTCCACCTCCGAGAACAACGTTCCGTACGTGGATCAGATCCCAAATCCCCCTGACAGTGTAGGGCCCGGTCTCTTCAAAGACCCCGTCCTCATGGGTATTTTTCCCATTCCACCACCGCACACTGCTCAAGTTAATATGATCTCTAGGTCTGATGACCCATGGCTCATCCCTTCGCCTGAGCAGGTGACTGATTTTTGAGAATCGATGCCCTTAACTCCAGTAGAGATTAGTTACTGCGAAATCGTTGCCGCATATGATCCTCCTCCTCCTCAGCATGCTCCTTTGAGCATGGCTTTAGATGTCTACTCTCAATCCCCCTGGCTCGGTCAGGCCGATTCGCCTGATCCTCTCAAAGAGATTTTCCCTTCTGATGAAGCCATTGTTGAAACAATGTCTCTTGAGGAGCTACCTTGGACCGATACTCATCATCGTTCCTCCTTTATGCCCAGCCTGGGGGCAATGTCAGATTGTCTAGAGCGTGATGTATCCGATCGTCTCCCTCCTGAGCCTCCTCCGTCGAGCTCACCAGAGCATAGTTCCTCTTCTTGTGCCAAGCTCTTAAAACGATGAAACAAGTGGCTACGAGGACAGTTCTTTTAAGTGTGTCAACCTCGTTAAAATAATGAAACACGAGCATGTTCAATTCGAGTTTTGATAGATTTACTTCAAATCTCTTTTGTTTTCAACCTTCACTCCATTTCCTATGGACTGAAGCTTGGGGGGCATGCACCTCAAATTGAGACACCATGCTGGGGGGCATGCCCCGTCTTCCTCAAGCATAGTTTGTGTTTTAATCTTGCATAAAAATAAAACTCATTTCCAAGCATAGTTTGCATGTGTGTTTTCATATGTGCTTTTAAGCTTGTATAAAAATAAAAGGTGTAATTAGATACATTATGTGAACTTTTTCATTGGGTCGTTTGTTATGAAATTGATACATTAGATAACATTGTATTAGACATTTGCATAGCATATACAAAACATCATCACATGTAGAAGATCCATCCAGAAATAGATATGTATATACATAGATATCGAAATGTTTACATAGTGTGCGTCGCATAAAATCAAAAAATATACATGTTCGTCTTAATACATCCGGAGACAACATGTCTCTCAAAAAATATGCATGAAATAAGCCCTAGGTGTCTAATCTGCGTGGTGCTCATGATAACAAGTCACCGCACGCACTAAGCATCTCAGAAGATGGTGGAGGCGACTAAGCACTCCCACCGTATGTCTCTGGTATGCTAGTGGAACATCTGCCAGCCGGGTGTAGTATAGAATCCCTCGGGAAATCCCCTCGAGGTTCTGGATCAACTCTCCTCCCTCGGCACCTTCCGCCTGAGGGTCAGCTGCGAGCTGAGTTCTCCGTGAAATAGGAGACATACCGTTAGGTCTCTCTGGGCCGACATCTGCATACACATAAAACTGTTGTTAGGACGGGCATGTATTACCAAAGAAAATCATAAAACACAAAAATCAAAAAGAGAGGTCATACCCAACTCCTTGTCCCAATCATCTCCCTCCGGGAATGGAAGGTCTGGGTCTCCAATGAAATCGGTCCCTGCGTATGGCCAATCCTCGACCATAATCAACTGACGCCGTAACCATCCAAAAAACTCCGGCCTCCAGGGCATCTGTTGGCCTCCTCCTGATCTGGGCATCAGTGCTGCCCAGCGAGCCATCCTCGGCTCTCGTGGTACTAGCTCAGCTACTATGGCCCCTTGGCCCTGAAAGATAGGTATTCGTTCCAAGGTGAACGATACCAAGATGGAACCGTGCTTTTGAATGCTTTGGTTGGCTGCTTCTACTATTGGTGTCTTTCATGTTGTTTACATCACTTCTGATAGCCAATCAAAAAGTGTTGGATTCATACACTCAGCAGCTAGGAGGAGTTGGGCCTTGGTCGCTTCGTGCGGTGCCTGCGACCCCGCAGCCCGCGTGATGGTATGTAGCACCACTCTGAGTGCTAGATCGGGGATAGTATGGATATATACCTTGCCGCTTCCCGATCCCAGTCATGCCCCTCGGCACACTCTTGCCATCACCTACTCCATCTTCTCTCCAGATGGTGTGCTGCCTGTCAAGACGGGCACCAGACCTCTGCGCGACAGTCCGATTATGAAATATACGTTGAAAACCTCAAGTTCTAATACTTGGTCCTGCAGCTTGAACACTTGTTCATTTTCGTCCCATATGCTGATCAGGTATTGCAGGAGCTCTGGTTGAGCTCGTAAGCAAGGTGTCAGGAAGAACTTTTTAAGCCCACAGTTCTTGAGGGCATTCATACAAGTTTCATTCTCCATAGCCTGTTCATACTCTTCCCCATGCTCCCTCTCTTTCATTAGAATGGCCATTTTATGATTCTTGCATCATGGTAATGAACCCTGATTAGATACTGTTAGCCACTTGAAATTTCATGCCGTCACGCTGTTGGGAATTTGACACGGGAAACCATGTTGCCCACCATTAATACCAATTGTTTTCATATGATCGCCGGGATAGCGCTTGAGCCCAACATGTCTGGGAATTCCATTGAGTGGGAAGCTCAAAGTGCCGTCCTGCCTGATAAGTGAACCCTAAAATTTTAAAAAATATCCACATAAATCTAATGAGCAATGGAAACTATGAAAAATGGATTAAAATGGAGTACAGAGAAGCGCCTCTTACCTAGAACAAACGGGAATCTGAATGGTAGCCTGGATCAGTCGCAATCGCCGTCAGAAGTTTACACACCAAATGGACCACTATTGCTCTCCAATGAGGTAAATAGTAAAAGTAATTTTGTTTTTACCATTTGACACTTATTTATAACTTTTTGAACTCTAATTAGGTTTAAAAAGTCATTTTTATTAATATTTTAATATATTTTTTGTCAAAAATGGATTTTACACTTGCCTCTGTGTGCAGCGACAATTTTTTTACACGACTTAAGCGGTGAAATGAGTTGTATTTAATACTTTTTTGGACTCGATAAAAACACGAAGAAGTCATTTTGGAGTCATCTTTCAGCTCTTTTCTGACTCTCTAAACATGAAAAGATTGTCGAGGCCCTTGCCATTTCGATCTCGTTAAAGTGGCTACGAAACGACATCTACCCAGTATACGTTTACCCCTTTTTCGGGTTGGGATAGATTATTTATGAAAAAGGAATACCCTAGCCTATCGCGACTAGGAGGTTTTCTCAGACATAGTTTTCTACCTTTTTGGATCTGAGGAACTATTTATGAAAAGGGACCATTGGAGTTTACTTTTCAGCTATCTTTTCAAACTCTCTAAACATGAAAAGACGTCGAGTTTTTCCTTTTTCATACTTGTTAAACCCTAATGACATCGGATTCAGTCATAATGACGCTACTCGAGTCTCTCCTTCCTAGGGCTCCTTAAATGTACTAGGATGGACTTATATCACAAGCATATGCTATCCCCTTCAAGCTTGTTATCAAAAATAATTGGGGTACTCGCCAGAAATGGCGGGGAAAAAATGGAACCAACATCATTGTCGTGTCGGCAGTATGTCGCTCTTGAACATGGCACTTGTCTGCATTCGTGTCGAGTTGGGGACATCTCATCTCGTTTTTCACTTGCCTCTATGGGTTTGGGTAATCCCTTTTGACCTCTCATCTGCTCTTTGCCTCGTCACTATGACCTCTAATCTTTTGATGTCAAATACTACCAAGTCCACTGTCGTGTCGTTCATATGTTCAAGAGAGGTGACTCTTGATATAGCACTTATACGTTCATGAGTCGTGATTCACAAAAACATTATGCTCCTCGTCTCGTGTCGATGATGTGGCTGCCTGTGGCCACCTTCGATCAGGTCACTTCTGTCGACCTTGACTCATTATCGGGAAGTTGATCTAGAGACTTCCCTTAGTGCCTTAGACCTGCATGCCTCAATGGCGGGTTCTTCGCATTCGACGAGTTTTATCATTGGCCTCCGATGAGTGATTCTACGGGTGATTCGACGCTAGCTCATTGGTTCCGCCACCGTGGAGCCCAGCACTGCATGTACAGGGGGCCATTGTCATTATTGGTGGTTCCTCTCGCATCTGTTAACAGCTTTCATCACTGGCTGGTAATCAGACGATGTTCTTGCATGTTCGACTTCAGCTCACTTATTCACATTCTTGAACTTGTACTGTATTCGGATCGAGATGGAGTGCAAGACCCTAGATTGTGTCTATTGTAATCCAAGCTGCGATTTTGTGGATTATTATGATTGGTTACATGACTCACTTACTGGATGGCTGCGACCATACCTGAGTCTATTTATCGATCCTCACTAGATGGTTGCACCCATTCCTTGGATCTGGATTATTGTATACTCTGTTATGGATGGCTGCGCCCATACCACATATATATCATGTATCTGATATATCAGTTGTACTTCTCCACGCAGGTTTTCCGACGCCGAAGTTTTTAGTTGGACACGTTCTTGTAAAGCATTTCACCCCTCTCTCTCTTTCGGGCCTCGTGCTTTAGGGGGCATCTGTTACATAGCAATTTGTCACCATCCCTGCAGTTCCCCATCCCTCACAATTGGAGGGCTCATTTCATGACCTGTGAGCAATGACATGACTTTAAAACACTTTCACGACATCCCTCTGAACATGAGCTTTCATTGCCCTGAAGACAACTCCTTGTGAAAAACCCTAAAAATAGCTCTTTTTGCATTGGCACGAGTACACAGTTCAGCCCTTGTGCCAATGGGGGAAATCCTCCAAAGAGGGCACGCCAATTGGCGCTTTGTCGCAGAGTCGCACTCACGCCAGCCATTTTAGGGAGTGTTTTTTAAAAATAAATGGCGTAAGTTTCGTCCTAACCAATTCCTAAACTGGTATCTATCTTGAGTTGGGAGGGTTGGCTCCAGATATCCATGTAGAGGAAGTGGTTTTCCACCTCTCATGGAAGCTTTCTTGAGGATAGGGCCAATCCCATGATTATAGGGATCCAAACTCCCCTTCCTCCATCTATAAAAGCTTTCCCATCTCCATTGCAAGCTAGTCTTCAAGTTCCCAAATTCCCAAGAGCCTTATATTGGGGCCTCATAATTAAAGGCCAAATCAAGCAAGGAGACTGTTGTCAAGATCCAAAAGAGGTTTGTCCCATCCTTGACGGGCTTACCAAAGACGTGTTACTGTGGCGAGCCAGCCAGAAGGAGAATTGATAGAACTTCTGATTTAATATTATTCTTGATTGGAGTTAATAATAAATGACTATTGATTTATGGTTCCACTCTTGTTGTTGTTTATGATGATAATTTATGTCCTTTAAAACCGACATATAGTTGCATCATTGTTTTTTGCCTGCGTTTTTTGTTTCTGCAAATTATTGTCTGGTGTCCTATCAGGAGAATCTTGGGGATGGTGATCTGCCCAGAACTGGAATGGGAAGCGCTACCTCTTCTACAGCTAGCAGTTGTAAGTTCCAGGTAAGCCTTCATCGCTAGTTGGTTTATTTGCAATTAGGAACCTGCACTATAGCGTGAACGATTGTTGCTAGACCCGGTTTGGGCTAGTAGGGATCGCCTCTGTCCGCGGAGGGGATTTACCTCCACAACACTTAGGTTGATTGAATTCATTTTAAAGTTGATCTTGAATTTGTTGCAATATCAAGGCCTTACCGATTGTGATCTCGAATTCTTAATGCACAACTATATGCAAAAGAAAAACATTCCAATTCGATGAATGCTAGCTAAGAGAGGGATAGTAGATCATGACGAAGCAACAATCAATCAAATACAATAAGAAATTTTCCTAATGCATCTAAGACAACCAAAGTAGAAAATGAAAAGCTCTTTCCGTGTTCACTAAAAGCTACTAATGCAAAATAATGTTTTCACTTTCAAACTAAGAGAAAGAATGCAAATTTTGTCCTTTTAGATGAATGAGAAGCGAAATGCACTTCTACACTAAATGAAAAAATAGAGACTAGTTTTTAGCAATTTGAATGAAATGATCTAAAACAAAGAGATCAATCCAATACGAACATCAAACAAACTCAAAATAGAGTTGCACTCCTTCAAGCAAGAAGATGGCTTTCAAACAAGTTCAGTGAGCAATGTAATTTATGCTTAGAGTGACAGATGGAGATCTTAAACGAACACGAAGACGATCATTCAACAATTCAATGACACATAGAACCGAAATTAAAACTAAGACAATCAGTCAACTAGCTGAAAAGATAAAGACGAAACTGACTCAAACTCAACTCATAAGCTTTAGTGAGGAGGGAGCCGAACAAGTGGCACGAGGCACCTAGAAACCCTAGGATGACAAACTCCATTGATCAGATAAGGGGAAAACAGCTGAGAAGGATGAGACAAGAGAATCAAAGCAATTCCAGTGGACCAATTGAAAGAAGAAAATCCAACCCAGAGGCAAGAAAAACTGACAAAACTCAGAAAAAAGGCTAAAATTTTAACCTACAGGATTTGGCGCATCTGTCAGGCTCTAATCGATGCCAAATAGAGGATTGTGCACCTATGAAAAAGGAAACAAGTGCCAATTAGTGCGATTTTTCAAGAAACAGCAGTGTCGAGCCAGAAAACCATGGAAAAAAAGAAAAATCCATTGATAGAAGGTCAGACTTGACACTCTAAGGCTGAATGTGATGGCTAAAAATAATTAGACAGGTAGAACAAAGCAGAAAAACAATGAAATGACCAAAGTCGAACAGATAAGAAAAAATTATACGAGCAACGAGAGACGAAAAACACACTAATACCTAGTATGTTATCCAACTTGTTGTGCAGGTAAATTCCCTCTATGGACAGAGGTGATCCCTCTAGCCCTGGAGTGGGTCTAGCAATAAGGGAACAAGCTAGACTTTCGGACTCCTAGCTTATAAATGAAAATGAGTTGGGATAGATGGCCTACCTTGGTCCAACTCTTTTGTTGTAGTTTGCAGTAGCGATCCGTTGATCTTTATCTTCACACGTCGTGGTCCTTCAGTGATAATATCTGTGTACCTGCACAAGGATCAAGTGAACGGTGACAGCATACGACAACATATTTTCATTCACAGCTATTCGATTGGTCAAGGAGAATCAAAAATTTTGCATATGATCGAACACAAAATTGGAACCAAAAAACCAGTCATGTATTAATGATAGAGAAAAGAAGTTTACAACCTTAATGCCTTGACTTTGCAACCTCCTTTGACGGGTTCAGTCAAACATGTCTCAAGAATTCGACGGGGATCGAACTTGATGAGGCAATGGGCCTAAACTCTCTCTCTACAATGTATTCCTCCCTACCTTTTTCTTCACACCAGCTATGGTAAAGACTATTCATCTAGATGAAACCATGTGAGAAGGATGTATTTATGGGAGAGCAGGAGGTGGTTTTGGATCCCTCATAAGGTGGAAGAGAGGTCCTATCCCTTTGGGGAGTTTCACAAATGTAGGAAACAAGAAGCGCTATGATTTCAACGTTATTTAGTCGAACAAACCATGATGACTCCACTCATGAAGTGGTTAGGAATTGAAACTTCGCTTCTATTTTTTAAAAAATTCCAAAAACATCTCAGCATGGGTAAGACATTGAGACAGAGTGCCAGTGGGTGCGGGGTCCAATGTTAATTTCCCTGTCGACGTGGGGCCATACCTTCCTACTAGCGCCAACCCAAAAAGACATGTTTTTTAGAGTTTTCTTGAGTGATCAACAGAGGAAATGTTCTTGACATGCCAAGGGATGCAATGACACTTCTAGCAAGGTATGAAAATACAGAGAAATCACTGAAATGGTCCTCCAATATGCGGGATGGGGATTGCAGGGGCGGTGAAAAAATACTGTGTAACACCAAGCTTGCCCTAAATTTTGCATTGCACAGTCCCAGGGCTCAAGCCTCACCCCTGGCTATTTTAACTGTGCAACTACGTAGTCAATGGGCCCCTTCTCCTAGACTGTCACTTGGTTTTGCCTCAATCTATGGATCAAAATACGCTATATTAGAATAGGGGATTTTCGTACTGATGTCGTCTTGTCATGAGTGAATTGAAGATGCAGGTACTCTCTCACACCATGACAGGATGATGAAGAAGGAGATATAGAAGGAAATCTTGTTGAAACACATCTTTGTAGTTAAATACGCAAGATGATCAATCAAGGAAAAGAAAAGGGACACCAGTTTGCGACCACAACTCAAGACTTGATATCATTGAAGATTCCTTATCATCAAGCCATGAGGATGTGGAAAAGAAAAGCAATATCAAGCATACATCATACACAGCAGTAGTAGTGGCTTTACATTGCCACATCATCAAGCATTCCATATCACCAATGTCATGTCAAGTCATGTCATTAGTTTTTGTATGCCACATCCTTATTGTGGATCATGTAAATTGTTATTCAAAATGTATTGTAAAGTGGAAGTCCAAAGGACATGCACAGAATATGAAGATTCATTTAAAGTCTAAAATTCATGGGAAGTTAAACAGTCATGAGGGTAGTCAAAGAGTCACAAGGAAGGTGAAGCATCACCCCTTGGTTATATATACACCCTCATTGTATGATAAAAGGACTTTTCACCTTGGATTATCCTGCAAGGCATTAGAGAGATAAGCTAGTCCTTTTGAGGAGAAAGGAGTGGCTCCAACACTCCACTACTGGACTTAGTGGTGTTAATTGTATACATGTGTCTTGGAAATTTTACTTAATATCATAAGCCCTATGGGCTAGCACCTTCTTCATGCATGGATTATGGATATTTGTAAGAATATTCTCTGAATTTTTGTAATTCATGTTTGCTTTCATCTCTACTAATGTAGTTGAACTATTTCAATTATTTTGATACTTATCATATTGAGAATGTGTTGTAATTTCTATTATCATTGTCACATCCTTGTGTATTATTCCACTAGATATTAGACAGATCTTCCTTGTCATATTGGTTTCAATGACCGTCACATCTATGTGTGCTATTTCGCTTGATTTTGTATGAACCCTTCTTGTTCATGTGTGTCTCTACTAGGGTGGCACTACTACCTCTCTCTTATAGGCTAAATTTTCCTTCCCTTCATAGTGAAATAATTTTGACACACATGTGATCGAACACTCACCAGGCACACCCCCCTTGATTTTTGAAGGCACATTTTCACTCCTTTCTCTTGCTAAAAGTGAGAGCCAAGACATATATTTAAGAATACATGGCAACCGAGTCGATATTCTAGATGGGGATCCTACTCCAAATGGTGTGAGGTCTAATTGGGACTTCACATCAGTGATACCCCTTGGTTTATGGATTGCCAACATCGTCAATAGATAGTAAATGAAGAATCATCAAGTCTTATTGTAATTGAGCTCTGCTTTGTTGGAGGTTTCCCCCTCGAAGAGGTAAGTGAACATTATATTATGTTTCTAAATAATAAAATAACTTTCAAGCTTCTCTCATTTCATGTTATATTTTTGTGTTTTGGGCTATATTGTTTTATATTTCTGATATTATATTTTTCTAGTAGATCAACTGCATAACAAGTGGTATCAGAGCACTTTCTAGGGCCAGTTGTACCTCCAATTTTCGTAAAAAAAAATTATGCTAGAGACGTGTTTCAGCGTCTTTAAACCACGGGATCGGTCGTATAGCGCAGAAACCTTCAAATTTGGGGATGATTTCATGCAATAACTACAAGAGGTGTTCACTCTCATTGGACTCCCTTGTAACCCTTGTGGGTACTCCTTCGAGTAGTAGCACATTAGGCAAAACCATGCACGAAATGCACTTCCGCGTACCCTTGGGTATATTGGAAGCCCCCCTAGGGTAACCTAAAACCTAACCTTTGATAACAAGTAGAAGGAGAAACCAACTATCACATTCACTTCCATGGAGGTAACCAATTTTCAAGCCAACGGATGCCCAAGTTGGACGTACAAATTCGATGGCTCTAACTTGGCAGTATGGGAGGCACAAATGGAACAGTATTTCCTCATTAATAATATATGGGAGAATGGAACTACACTACATTTGGGAGCCATTTACTTGGACCAAGAGAGATGGATGTGGTGGCAATGGCATTAGAAATTTTATCTAGGGAGGCCAACTTGGAACATGTTCTAAAAATCAATTTGTGATCATTTTGATCAGAATTATCAATTTTTGGGTTGTCTCACTAAGCTCAAGAAAAGAGGTATAGTAAGGGATTACATTACATGTTTTGAATAATTAGCCATCATAACTGAAGGACTAGGAGATGAGTTTTCCTTGGAATGTTTCATCAGTGGCCTAAAGGAAGCCATCCAAGCCCATGTCTAAAAGCATCACCCAACTACTTGGTTGGACGCATGTTACAAGGCCTTAGAGGTAGAAGTTTCCTTGCATGCCCAGTCCAATTGTTAAAAATTTGTCACAAAGGCATGTCCCACCCATAATACAGGCCCCACCCAAACACTTAAGGTTCAAAATTTTTCACCAACAAAAATGTTGAAAGAAGGAAACAAGGACTCTACTACTACTATGATGACAAGTACTCCCCAGGACATAAATGCAAGGAACCAAAATTATTTCAAATTTATGCTACTAAAAATACCTCAGTCGATGAATCTCTATGCACTGAATTTCCTGAGGAATAAGCGAGTGAACCCCAAATAGACCCAAACAATGATATCACAGCTACATCACATGAGCCGGTTATATTACTACATGCCTTGGCTAGAATTTCTTCACCCCAGACTCTCAAAATCCGCAGTTTCATTAAACATTGGAAAGTAGTGGTGTTGATTGATAGTGGAAACACTTACAACTTTGTTAAGAGAGTAGTAGAAGTTGTTCATTGTTTTATACGGGCGATATATAATTTCCAAGTCCTTATCGCCAATGGGTGGACCTTGAAATGAGAAGGACATTGTGAAAATATTAAGCTTCATATGGGGGATTATCACTTCAAAACCCACATGTTTTCCATTGAAATGGGTGGTTGCGACATTGTCCTTGGTGTTGAATGGCTCCGCACACTAGGCCCCATCACAATGGATTTATAGGATTTATATATGATCTTTAAGAAGAACAACCACACTCATACATTGAGGGGACTCCAAGCATGTGTTGCTATTATCATCAGCTCACAACGAATGTATAATATTTTTAAAAAGGATCACCATGGGATAGTAGCTCAATTTAATGACATCCATGCCATTGAATCCACTATGCCTCACATTCATCTAAATATGCAACAGGTGTTAGATCGCCACCAGCGGGTGTTTAAAAATCCTAAGGAGATCCCACCCTTTAGGGGTGAACATGATCATAGCATCCCTTTGGTCCTGACTGCCCCGCCACCAAATGTAATCCCATATCAATATCCTTTTTCACAAAAGATTGAAATTGAAAAAATCATCAAGGAACTCCTCAAAGTCAGTTTTATTCGTCCCGACACCAACAATTACTCATCTTCAGTGGTCATGGTTCTAAAGAAATATGGAGAATGGTGCATCTATCCCAAATTTAGGGATCTTAACAATCTCACTATCAAGAAAAAATTTCATATTCCAGTAGATGATCTGCTTGATGAATTGCATGGTGCTAAATTATTTACCAAGATATACCTCCACTCAAGCTATCACCAACTACACATGAAGTAATTTGACATTCCCAAAATAGCCTTCTGAACTCATGAAGGCCATTATGAATTCTTGGTCATGCCATTTGGTCTCTGTAATGATCCACCCACTTTTCAAAGCCTCGTGAACCACCTTCTGAAACCATATCTCAGAAATTTTGTCCTAGTATTTTTCGATGACATTCTCATCTACAGCATAACATGGGACAAACACCTTGAGCATGTTGACCAAATATCTCAATTGCTCCATGATCACAAATTATCCAAGTGCTCCTTTGGCATGGAAGAAGTAGAGTATTTGGGACACATTGTGAGCAGTGACGGAGTGAGGTTTGATCCAAAAACGATTCAGGCAATGTAAGATTGGCCCCAACCAAGAACCTTGAAGAGTTTGTGGGGATTCTTGGATCTCACGAGCTAATATTTCAAATTTTTTAGTAATTATGGACACATTGCTTGACCCCTCACTAATGTTCTAAAAAAAAATCATTTCTTTGGACTGATGTAGCTCAACACGCCTTCTTGGCTCTTAAACAGGCCATGTTCTCCACTCTAGTATTGGCCTTACCAAACTTCACCAAATATTTTATGATTGAATGTGATGCTTCAAGTACGAGCATTGGCGCAGTATTAATGCAGGAAGGTAGACCATTGGATTTCACCAGTTAAAAACTCAGTGTCAAACATCTGGTTCAATATACTTATGAGAAAGAAATTATGGCCATATTACATGCAGTAGACACTTTGCGCCCATACTTATTGGGGCGATGTTTCCAAATCCGCACTAACCAACATAGCCTAAAATAGTTTCTATAGTAGTGTCTATCGTTGCCACAACAACATAAATGGCTTGCAAAAACGTTGGGATATGATTATGAGATAATTTACAAGAAGGGTCATGACAATGTAGTGTTTGATGCTTTATCACGCCAACTTGAAGATGAGGGCACCCTTTTATCACTCTCTCTACCCATACCATATTGGATTTAAGAGGCCCACCAAGAATGGTTCTCCCACCCCTCTCTATCCCAGCTCATTAATAACTTAATAGAAGATCCTAATTCCTCATAATAATACTCCTGGAAGGATGAGGTTCTTCGCTACAAGGATAGGGTAGTGTTATCCCCGACCTCCACTCTCAAAACCCACATCTTGGAAGAGTTGCAATCCTCTTCGGTTTCAGGACATTCAAGATTTCAAGGACTTATGCACGATTATGCCGCTCTTTTTGTTACATCAATTTTTGGTCATCTAACCTATTACTATTAGATGGACCAAAGTACACCATGTAAGACCAATTTTACCATAGTAAAATTGCTTTCACTATGAAAAATAACTTAATAATCCATAATTTATTATGTTGTTTCTAGTCTAAACAGGAAACCCCATGAGGAATAATCGAATCGATCCCTATTTGTTTGATTTTCTTCAAGGGATAATTAATTAAACTGTAATTTAATTAATATTCCTATTCATATTTAATCAAAACAGGAAAATTAATTAGATAAATCATTATTTATCATATAATTTTCTAGGAATAATTATTTAAAACATTATTTAAATAATATTCCTTGTTAAATTTGACTAAATCATTTATAAATAATTGAATAAATCATTATTTATTTAATTATTACTCAACCACATTCTTAATATAATAAATAAATAATTTATTTATTTATTATTTAAAAATAAAGGGATCTGACCAAATTCAAATCATTTTTACCTCCAACAAAAATAATAAAATATTCCATAAAAGTTGGATCTAGATTTGGTTAATAATATTTTAATTAGCAACAAATATCTAAACTAACTCAATATTTTATTATAAATAGAAGGTTTTTTCCATTCTTCCACTACCTTTTGTTTCCTAAAGATCACTTTGTATCTATACTTTTGGTCTGACTTAGATCCTCCATCATTGTCATATTTTTCTACCTTTTTTCTTGTGATCTCCCCTTGAGTTCCATTTTTGTTTGGGTTTCCTACACCATCAAGAGAGAGGGATCTTATATCTAAGGCACTGAGGACATACAAGAACCCATCCCATTGAGGGGGACTGGTAACATCTTTCTATGTTCCCTTTCTAGGTGTCATAAATACAAAAATTATTTAAAAACAGTATTGTCTTGTTCATTGGATGCATGGAGAAACTCTTTCTTTTATTTGTTGTTTAATTTCTTTAACTGCATAGATCTGAATTTATGTAGCATTTATTCTCATCACTAACTACAGATCTAAAGAAATTGACAACCATATTTGATGTTAGGGTTGTTTGTTATGCACAACTAAAGTGAGCTTTTTTCGTACACTTGCGATTATAATTCACAGTAACAACTGGTGACTCCACAATTGTTTATAATTACGACCGTTGTCATTTTTCAGATCCCTGCATGACCAGCTGCTTCAACCCCTAGGTTTTTCTTCATATTCTTATTTTTCATTTCTTGATGTTGTTTTTAACCTTTAAAACCCTAAAACAATAAAAATTCTAACTTCTGTGTGTTTCTGGGCCTATTGCGCAGGTGACAGGTATCAGTCGCATCTGAGACGACACTTTTTTCTGAAACCTGCTCCTGAGACGGCCGGAAGTGTAGGTCACACTTTTTGGGCCAAAACCAGAAACCTCAACCTTCAGGATGCAGAAAACAGCCTAAAACCTACGACCTCTGCTGAAAATAGGTCAAAACCTGCGACCTGTACTTTTGCAAGAGTTTTTCTGTGATTTTTCTGGGTTTTTTTGGGCTACTGTTCAGGGTTGTCTGACCTCCCTCTCCACCCGTCTTGGACTTGTACTTGCTTTGTTTTACTCGTTGAAGTAGGAACTAAGCCCCTTAGGGCTTCAGTATGCTTCCACCTTTTTAGGAGGAGCTTAGCTGAAGCAGGTGTTTTGAGATTTCAGTGTGTTCAGCCATTTTTCAGATCTGAACCTGTACTTTCAGATCCATTTCAGATTTTTTATTTTTAGTTTTTTTCGGTCCTCCTTGAGGGTCCCCCAAAGTTTCCCTTTAGGTTGTAGTCTTTTGCCACCTTTTTTGCAGCACTTTTCCCTCCAGTTTTTTGTTGTTTTCTGCACCTATTTCCAGCAGATCTGACTTTTAGATCCTTGTCCCTCCCGACTTTAGATCCATTGGCCATTTTTTGTGTTTTGACTAGATTTCGCCCACCCATAGACTAGTTTTTGGGAAGCCCTCCTCCTTGGGTTTAAATTGATGCATCTTTAGTTGTTTATTTTATGTCATATTCACTTTACTTTAGTGTCATTTTTAGATTTATTTACAGTTATACAGCACCTTTTTCAGATTTATTTACAGTTATACAGCATCTACACATGTCTGGAATTAAAATTAGCACACTTATCACATACACGCACACCCTAAGTGAGGAGCGCATGGTTTACATTGCCAGGCCAAGACTATAGCATTATAATCAATTTATCCTGCACCTCCCTGCCCTTTTTTCGACATTGTAATCATTTTATCATGCACCTCCTTTCCCTTGTTGGTCTCTCTTCCTTTTGTTAGCCATGTATGTTTTCCATCATTGCGCCCCCAAGGCATTTATCCTGGAGACTCATGGGCCCTCATCCTCAGTTTCTCATAGGAATACTTACTCCTCCACGTAGGGTTCGAGTTCGTCCTCCACTGAGTCCCCATTATGACTCTGCTTCTAGTTCATCGGGTTCCCCTTCTGGTTTTATCCTCGACTCTCCTCTTGTCACCTTCACCATGTATGGTTTAGGACCTAACGCTGGTGGTAGCCCCGGCCCTAATGCTGGGAATACTACTAGTGGGGCTACAACAGGAACTATCACGGCTGCTCCCTTGCTCCCTTATATGGCAGTCCTCAGTCTTCCCAATTTTAGCTAGTTGATTAATGACTCCATACACCATGATCCTGGTTGGCTTGCTATGCCAACCAAGCTCCCTTAAGACATCCCCAAGTTTGAAGGTATTTCTGGAGAGGATCCTACCAACCATGTTCATTCTTTCCACATGTGGTGTTTGTCTAATTCCATTTCCGATGACTCCATCCATCTTCGGTTGTTCCAGTGTACGCTTACTGGAGAAGCTTCCAAGTGTTATGTAGACCAAGATTTCGCTTCTCATACTACTTTTGCGACTCTTTCCCAGAATTTTTTGTCTTACTTCCAACTCCCCCATCGCTATGAAACCAATACCGAACTCTTTAACTCTTTCTGTCAATCGTCTACGACCCGCCTATCTGATCATGTCCAAGAATGGAGGAGAAGAAAGAGCCTATGTCAAGCCCATACCTTCGAAGACCTTGTCTACATGGACTAGTTTTTCAGATCCCTTTTTCCTGCCATTTGCAAAGATGTTGCCTCTCACTTCCCTCAGACCGAGGAATTTTCCCTCCAAATTGCGTTGAAATATGACCTGATATATGCACAGTATAGTTATGTTTTTACCGGCTTACCTGATCTCCCTAGACCCGGTGGTGCCAACGCACTGGGGGCATCCCATGCCGCTGACGGTATCGTTGGATCCCTTTCTCATTCGTACTCTCATCCTCCCATGGGTTATGGTTTCCCTCAAGGAGGGGCCAGCTCCTCCAGCACTTTTCTCCTTCCCAGTAGCATGTATCCAAGATACGGCATGCCTCCTCCTTTTGCCCAACCTTTTTACCCCAATGTTTTCCAACCTCCTTATTATCTATATTCGCATCCTGGTGCTCCAGTTCCTCCAACATTAGCACCTCACCCTCCCTTGCCTTCTCAACCCCCACAATAGCAACCACCACCCCCTCAGGGTTAGGTGTATGCACAGCAAGGTGCGACTAATCCTCCTACTTATAAAAATAAGAGGAAACAAAACAAAAACCAATCTACCCCAGGTAATCCAAGAAATAATCCCCAAGGGAATGCACCTAACACAACAACCCAGCAACAAGGCACTCAGCCCAAGAAGGACATGCATGTTCGCACGAACAAACCTTGTTCTTGTTGCGGTTTCTATGGTCACTACACCCATTATTGTCCTCTTTTACCTCATATGTGTCAAATGTGGGTAGCTCAAGTATCATCCCAAGGACAGCAATCTTCCCCTTCGGTTCCTCCCAATGTTGCCCCTATCCAACCGGTTGTGTTTACCAATCCTTTCCCCCAGCAAGGATTCATGGCTACCCAACCCCCTAAAAGTCAGGTGGCCACTCAACCTCCTCCATCTGGTACCTCTGATTACTAGATTCTCATGATGAACTCTGAGCAACCCATTACCGTTGACCTCAACCTTCAGACTTGGTCCCGTCAGTACACCAATCCCCTCGCTACATTTTCTCCCGAGCCCCCTTCTTCAGGTCCCACAGAGCCTCTTTCGACATGCAATGGTCATTTACTGATCCCTCAACCTAAGGCAGAGGTTCATACCAATATCCCCAAGGTACCATTATGCTGAAACGTTGTTTCTAGTAAATCTTCCCACTCCTATAACATAATATATGACTTGGCGCAATCCCCTGCCGCCATGTCAATGCTGGAATTCCTCCAGTTGTGCCCTTCACAACGAAAATCTCTAATAACTACCATGGGTGATGTGGATCCTTTAGATGATCATTTGGTTGTCTTCGATGTTGACTAGTTAGAACATCCTCCCCTTCCTGCTTTCGTCGCCTTCCAAATCCCTGTCAAGATCTGGAATGCCAACATCTCTCGTTGTATCATTGACGAGGGGGCATCCACCTATGTGATGTTCGCTTTGGTTTGGAAGCAACTCAGATCTCCTGAGTTAGCCCCTTCCACTATCACCCTCCGAGCATGGGATGGTCACTCTTCCCAACCCCTTAGCATGTTCCACAATTGTCCTATTACTCTTACGGGCAAGACTGTTTTTGTTGACGTAGAAGTCATTGATGGCCCCTTAGATTACAAAATTCTATTTGGTCATAGCTACACTTATGCGATGTCTTCTATCCCACCTGTGGTTCACTGTAAGATGTGCTTTCCCCACAACAGAATGATTGTCACCATCGACCAATTGACATATTACGAACCGAATTCTCAGACCTCCCATGAGTCCAACATCTCTTCAGTAGCCAATAAACAAATAGTCGAACCTTTAACCAGTGTCTCACCTAGAGTCTACAAAGACTCCTCTTTGCTTAGTTAATTCCATGGTCTCCCTCCTCCTATCTCTGATCCCAGCTCATCAAATGTTTTCATGATGCAGTTGTCTCGTTCCAACCTCAAACAGACCGGTTCGACTATTCAGCATCCCCACCCTCCACAACCTACTCATAGCACCTCAAATCAGCCTTCAAAAACCCCTCCTCAAGGCCCCTCATCCATAGCTGGCATCCATGAGCCTATCTACCCTCCTGGAATGGTTCCCCCTGGCCTTAACCATCTCGGAGCCATCCCACCTGGCCATTACCCCTCCGGTCAAATACTCTTTCTTACTCCCCCTCCTGGAGTATTTTTGGTACCTGTTATGGCTACCTTGTCTCTTCCTAACATGACCCTGGAAATCCTAGTTTGGTACATTGATCCCCCAGCCTCTATCCCACCTGGTCAGTCCAAACCTTATACTACTTTGACCATGGTCCAACCGGTCGCCATGACCCATCCCTTTGCTTCTGTGCCTCAGCCACCTCAACAGGAACCTACTCCTATTGTGAAAGCTTCGGGTGAGGGGGGGAAATTCCGCAAGAAGGCACCTAAATACAAGGTCGCCCAGACAACCCCTGCTTCTCCTCAACCTCCAAATCATACCCCTCTGTGTGCTTTGTGTGATGTTTTCGGTCATGCCACCCATAATTTTCATGAATTGCCTCATATCAAGCCCATGGTTAATGTCATGTTTCCTGAGTCTAAGGTCCCTGAAACCCATATTTCTTCCATGAATGCAGCTAATAACACCAAGAATGTTCACAACAACCACCCTTGTGCTTTGTGTGATCTCCATGGCCATTATACCCACCTTTTTCCCCTGCTCAAGCATTACCATGCCTCTTTGGATGTATTTTGGGAGTACGAGACTGAACATAACCAGTCCTCTCCCATCCTCAAATAGTATGCTTCAGGCCAACTTGAGGATACATCTACTCCCATTGACCTTCCCCCTACCGATGTCAAGATGACGGAGTCTTAACCTCTACATGTCATCATCTATGAGATCCACGGTGGAATACCCCTCTGGGACTTCCCATTTTGTTTCGCTTGACCTCCCTTCAGTGATCACCCTAGGTTCAACATCATTGGATCCCTTATCTACTTGTTCTTCCATCACCCCTCGTGACCATGCGCATGTGAACCTCTCTTCTCATGATGATGGGTCAAGTAGCTTCGTCGCGTCACGTGGTTTTTCTTCCACAAGTCAACCCATCTTCTATTGTGATGATGACATTATGGAAGCAATCACTGCCCCTGACTTTATCTATCCCCCCTTACATCGAACCCATGCATTCAAACCACATACACCTTGTGGCCATTACATTGACACCCAATGTTTTGGTAAGGGGGCACCCACATTTGAGAGTTCAGGAGAAGCAATTCTCCCCAACCCTCTTAGTGCATCTGGTCGTGTCGACTCTAGTACCGTTATTATTCCCCATTTAGAAGAACCTCTAGAGTCCCATATCACTTTAGATCACTCTAGGGATGATACCCCTCAACGTTCCTTCATCTTACATCAACAACCCAGTCCCTTAGACATTTTTGTTTACCAACCTGTGTGTTTTCTAGGTGAGCACAAGTTCATTATATCCAAATCCACTCTTTGGGATAGTGACACCATGTATGCAAACCCAGAAATTTAGTTCATTTTCTTCATATATGCAATACAAAAAGATATCGGTAATCCTCCATTCCCTTTCTCGAATTGCATCTATCCATTCTTCCCTCATAAGATAACCACAACGTAAACAAATGGTGAACCACATCATAAAAATGTGTTTAGATTCCATTTTTATAAATACATTTGGCATGACCATAACATGCTTGGGGGAACCTATGCCCCTCAACCATAAAAATCCCAACTCTTAGCCAAAAGCAGCATTGAAATCCTCTTTCTATGACAGGTCGCACTTTTCAAGCCATTTCCTGGGACAAGTCGTAGTTTCTTTCATAGTACCTGCTACCTAGGTCGCAGAACAGACCCCAAAAAGTGCGACCTGGCATGTACCTGGGCTCTGGGTGCATAATCTGAAACTTCAATCCCCTATATTTAAAGAGTATGGTTAGGCCTCTCACCTGCAACTGACGGATCTCGATTCCAATGGTCGCTTTGTCCGCTACAATCACCACAATCTTTAGGGCATTTTCTCCCTCTACATTCACAACAGCTACACTTGCAAATGAATCAAATTGGAGGGAAAAAACCTTATTAAAATAAACACCCGAGGTGTTTCTTTCGCCAACTGTGACCAAATCCTAGCTCGGTTTGACAAACCGTCGGCACCGTTGGAAATCTCTCACCGAGTTCTCAAATGGGTATCCTTTCATTTTTTGTGATTTGATACTTCACCCAGACACATTTTTTCTAAGAAGGCTCACTTCACCACTCCTCAAAATCGAATTTCTACACTTGAAACACTTGTACTTGGGGAACCACCTTGCCTTCATACTTTTCCACACTGGTGTCGATTTTTTTCATGAGGAACCATCTTGTACTCATGTTTTTATGGTCCCCACCGGGCCTGTTTTGTGTGGAAGCATCATCGAATCGCCCTTGTTTAGAGCATCCAAGTTGATTCACCATCGCATCCATGGAGTCTATCCCGAGTCCCTTTGTCTCCCGCCACAGTCCTCCATCCTTCATTGATTTTTTCCTCTCTCATGTCGCACATTTTTGCCTTCAATCATACTATCCCCTATCCCCTCTGGAGCCGAGTCAGTAGCTGCCAGGTCATCCATGCCTTTTATGCTCTAACAAGGGAAGTCGTCAGCTCGCTATTGAGTACCCCATATTCCACCATCATCCCTGGTGTCACTCTCTCAGTCGCTCTACTATTATCCTTTGTGCCTTAGTTGAGGATCCCTTATTTCCTCACCTATGGCGGACCTCCTTCTGGCGACATTAGCTTATTCATTCAAGAAGACAAGTCTAGAGGGTGCTGTACCTTGGTTCCAACTTCCACTCTTGTTTGGTGCCTCAGATCAGGAAAAGGGTCCCTTTATTGCCCTTTGACTTTATTGTTTCTCAGCTCCAACTCCTTATGGCATGATCGAGATCCGTATACTTGATGGTTCAGTGATGCAGCAGATTGTACCAGTGATTTGAAGGTGTGTGTGAGATGTTTCAAACCTAATGAGGGGGTGTCCCTTAAGGTAGCCCCCCACATACCCGAATGACCTCTCTACTACAACCTTTGATGCAGCTTCGTAGATTTTATGGTTCTGGCCTCAGCCGCTTGTAGCGCCTTTTAGTTTCATATATCATTCATATTTTTAGATCCCTTTCATGTTTTATAGGGCCTCTTTGGTTGTACTTATATCTCATGTACTCAAATATTATTGTATAATTCTTGGTTGTCGTCCCAGGCACAGTATGTATGTGGGATCCATTATCATGTCTTTATCTAGCCCATGTTTATGCTAGCATGTACTATATAGTTCAGTCCCTTGTTTACTAGAAGCATCATTATTCTTTATACTTTGTTATCTCAGCAGGCATATTTATGCCTCCCCCTCCTCATGTAGAACAGTTACTCACTCATAAAAGATACTTGTCACACCTGTAAGTCTCACCTCCTCGGGGTCTTGTCCTCTCGCACTTTATTCTACCCTATATTTCTCTCTCTCTTACTCCCCCTTCGGTGTCTAGTGATCGAGTTCTTACAACGTACTTCGGTCATACGATTAGCTCCTAAAGCTCGCACCCTGGGGGACAATCTGTTACACCAATTTTTGGCCATCTAACCTGTTACTATTAGATGGACCAAAGTACACCATGTAAGACCAATTTTACCATAGTAAAATTGCTTTCACTATGAAAGATAACTTAATAATCCATAATTTATTAAGTCGTTTATGGTCTAAACAGGAAACCCCATGAGGAATATTAATCGAATAAATCCTTATTTGTTTGATTTTACTCAAGGGATAATTAATTAAACCACAGTTTAATTAATATTCCTGGTCATATTTAACCCAAAACAGGAAAATTAATTAGATAAATCATTATTTATCTTATTATTTTCAAGGAATAACTATTTAAAACATTATTTAAATAATATTCCTTGTTAAATTTGACTAAATCATTTATAATTAATTGAATAAATCATTATTTATTTAATTATTACTCAACCACATTATTAAAATAATAAATAAATCATTTATTTATTTATTATTTACAAATAAAGGGATTTGAACAAATTCAAATTCTTTTTCCCTCCAACAAAAATAATAAAATATTCCATAAAAGTTGGATCTAGATTTGGTTAATTATATTTTAATTATGCATCAAATTCTAGACTAACTCAATATTTTTTTATAAATAGAATGGTTTTTCCATTCTTTCACTACCTTTTGTTGCCTAAAGATCACTCTGGATCTATACTTTTGGTCTGACTTTGGCCCTCCATCATTGTCATATTTTTCTACCTTTTTGCTTGTGAGATCCCCCTGAGTTCCATTTTTGTATGGGTTTTCTACACCATCAAGAGGAAGAGATCTTAGATCTGAAGCGATGAGGAAATATGAGAAACCATCCCATTGAGGGGGATTGGTAACATCTTTCTATGTTCCCTTCCCAGGTGTCATAAATACAAAAATTCTTTAAGAACATTCTTGTCTTGTTCGTTGGATGCATGGAGCAACTCTTTCTTTTATTTGATGTTAAATGTCTTTAACTACATAGATCTGGATTTCTGTAGCATTTATTCTGATCACTAACTACAGATCTAAGGAAATTGATAGCCATCTTCGATGTTAGGGTTGTTTGTTATGCACAACTAAAGTGATATTTTTTCATAGGCCTGTGATTAGAATTCACACTAACACTTTCTTTTAGACAGGCATGAAGAATGACATTCTTAATTTTGTAGTTGAATGTGATGTATGACACTGCAACAAATGGGAAATGATCAAGCTACCAGGAACCTTACAACCATTGCCACTCTGTGCTTCCATTTGGACGGATGTTTCCATGGATTTCATTACAGGTCCGCCAAAGTCACGAAACAAATCAGTCATCATGGTGGTTGTTGACAGGCTTTCCAAATACACTAATTTTTTCTCTCTACCACACCCATTTACCCCAACATTTGTGGCTCAAATTTTCATGGACCAAATCTTCAAACGGCATGGCATGGCCACTTCCATTGTGTTTAATCGAGACCCCACTTTCACCAGTAAATTTTTGTAGGAACTTTTCAAGCTCCAGGGCACGCAACTCCAACTGAGTAGCTTATCATCCCCAAATCGATGGTCAGAAAGAATCAGACAACAAATTTTTAGATAACTATCTATGGCGCTTCACTTCATAAAAGCAGCGTCAATGGGTAGAGTGGTTGTCTTTATTTGAATGGTGGTATAATACTAACTATCATGAAGCCACCAAGGTAACGCTATATCAGGTAGTGTATAGCCAAATCCCACCTTCACTAGCTTCTTATATCCCCATATATTCCACAGTTGATATCTCCTATAAAATTGTGCCGCCATGATCGCTCATCTCAAAGGTAATCTACATCAATCTCAAAATAGAATGAAGAAACAGGCCGACCAACATCATTTCGAGCGGTCATTTCAAGTAGGTGACCAAGTGTTCCTGCAAATCCAACCATATAAACAAGCCTATCTCAAAGAAAAGGGTTGCCAGAAACTAGCACCAAAATTCTATGGGCCTTATCAGGTACTTCAGTGTATAGGAGCAGTCGTTTACAAACTGGCCCTGTCAACTACTTCAAAAATCCACCTGGTCTTCCATGTTTTATGCCTCAAGAAATTTTGGGGAAAAATTGCAGGGTTCAAACAAATCTACCAAAATTGGATGAGGAAGGATCACTTTGGCTCCAACCATAACAGGTCTACAATACTCGCGAACGACATCTTTGTGGCTATTGGGATTCAACAAGGTGATGAGCTTAGTGAAAATTAAGCACCTTCACTAAGTGGGGCCCGCAAGCTATTTTTAGGTGTATGTCTATTTTTAGACATGGTGAGCATATTCTATAAGTTGCAGGATGTTATTTGTAGATGGTTGATCAAGTTGGAAAAATAGATGAAATTCTATTTTTAGAAGATTGGGCGAAGTTTATTTATAGATCGCTAATCTAAAAATAGATGCATGTCGATTATTATTAGCCCTTAATAATAATACAACAATAAATATCAACTTATTCTCTTGGAGAGCTTTATTTCAGTGAAAATATTTGGAAAATCAGTGGGCTGAAGGAATTACGCAATTCCTAGGGTGGTTGGTGACTCATGCATGGAGGACTTAGTTAGAACTGAAGTGGAAAAGTTGTGACAGAGTTGGAAGAGTAGTTATGGGAATTGTTATTTAGTTTAACTCAGTTAAGTGAGTTAAACTCAGTTGTGCTAGTTGTATCTAATTCTAACTGAAGATACACTAGTGAGAGTTTATTGAATTAATTAGTTCATTAATTCACAACTAATAACTCACTTGCAACTGAAAAAATACAGGAGTTAACTACTCGCATGTCAGAAACAGTGGAGAGATAGGTGAAAGGGTAAGATGGACTATCTGTTGTGACTATAGTGATGCATTCAATGCATTTGACACACATTGGAGATCCAATGAGGATTGTGCAGTCAAGGAAAGGCAAATTCGAAATCATTCAGAGGTCTTCTTCAGCAGGGATTGCGCAATGGAGGCAGGCTGTCAGGAGGCAAGAAATTGGTGCATAGATTTACAAATTTATGCATGACGGTGTGTAATGATTGTTGATTGTACTGAGAGCTTGATGTGCTAAGATTTGTATGATATTTTTACATTATTCCATTGATATACATAATATATGATAGTTGGGGTTTTTAGCTTTAAGCTTTCTCGTTAAACAACTGTGTTTACGTGCGATTGATTTTCTTCATGTGTTTGCAATTGGCGATTTAAGTTCCACAAAGAATTAAGTGGAAGGATTATGTATTTAACATAGATTAATTTTTTAGATCAGGAGTATCTAGTAATACTATTAGTATTAAAAAATTTCTACATGGTATCGGAGCAGTGCTAATCACTGGAGATTGCAATAGTGAAGCGGTGCTGAGTTTTGTTCTAGTGGACAATTTGAATTTGCTGCAAAAATTTCTTGGTGTGCCAGTTGAGTATTCATTGAAATGGCTTTCAATGGGTTGCAGTTGGAGTATTCCCTTGAGGGTAGCTCGAACTACATCGCCTAGAAGGACAGGATGGAGGCGGTGCTTGAAGATAATGGACTGAAGGAGTTCATCGATAGCAATGTTCCTAAGCCTACTTCTAGCGATGATGCATTACTTGACGCATGGCAAAAGAAGGTAGCGAGGACAAGAAGAATTCTGTTGGAATGTGTGAAAGACCATATTATGTCAAGCCTGCATAGGAAATCCACTCCATTTTCAATGTGGAAGGATTTGACAGATCTTTTCCAAAGCAGCAGTGACCATAAGAATTTGGCGCTGAAAGATAAGCTCAGAAAAATAAAAATGGAGAAGGGCGACAGTATTCCAAAATATCTCACAAAGTTTGTCCAATGTAGGGATGAGCTAGGGAGTGTGGGAATTATAGCTGTGGATGATGACTTGGTGAGCTTGGCTCTCCTTGGTCTTTCGAATATTTGGCACAGCTGCGAAGACTCTATCAATGGACGGGAGAAACTGTCGGGTTGGGAGCGACTTTGGTTGGATTTTTTGCGGGAGGAGATAAGGTTGAATACCAAGGATGGCTCTTCATCAAAGAATGATGATGAAGATAATTGCGCTTTGGCTTCCAAATCAAGGATATGGAAGGGGAAGAAACCGCATCCACAATCCGAGGCTAAAGGAAAGAAGCTAGATTTGTCCAAGGTGAAGTGTTTTCACTGTCACTAACATGGGCATCTCGCCACTAACTGCCCACAGAAAAAGAAGAACAAGAAGGTTGTTGTAGCTGCAGCTGGTAAGGCCTTAGCCTCGCAATTTGAACTTGATTTCTCTTTTATAGCATGCTTGGTTTCAAGCGCAAAGGGATCAGTGTGGTATCTTGATAGTGGTGCTTCCTTCCATATGACGGGAGACAAGGAGTTGTTTAGTGACTTGGAGGAGAAGGATCTCCAAATGCATATAGAGATGGGCGATGATGGTAGATACATTGAAACCAGCATTGGAACCATTACCTTTGAGAGGGAGTCAGGTAAACCATTTCTATTGAAATATGTTATGCATTTTTCAGGTCTGAAGAAGAACTTGGTCTCGGTCTTTATGTTGGAGGACAGAAGTTATGACGTTGTTTTCAGTGAGGGAAAAGCTTTCCTGCGACATAAAACAATGGGTCAAACCAAGAGGATAGGGATTCAAGTTAAGAATATCTACAAGCTGGAGGTAGATGGTTGTGATGCAATGATGGGTAAAGCAGAAGAAGTGGTGAGCTGGGATGAGGGCAAATTATGGCATAGGAGATTGGGCCATCTTCACCATGGCGCCTTGATAATTTTGCAGCAGATTTATACTGGACTTCCCAAGGGTACTCTTGCACAGTCAAATCAGTGCAAGGGATGTAATATGGGTAATTTTTCCAAGACCACCTTTCATGAGAAGGAGAACCGTGCTTCGGTGATCCTGGAGATAATTCATACAGACGTGTGTGGACCTTTCTCGGTTGCTTCAACAGCAAAACATAGGTATTATGTTATATTTATTTATGACTATTCTCATAGATGTTGGATCTTCTTCATGCAGAAGAAGAGTGAAACATTCTCAAAGTTCTGTGAGTTTAAAGAATTGGTGGAGAAGGAGTTGGGGAAGCAAGAGAAGGCTCTACGAAGCGATAATGGTGGTGAATATATCTTGAAAAAATTCAAAGACTTCTATAGGAAAGAAGGAATTCAAAGAGAACTCATAGTGCCTCATAACCCACAGCAGAATGGGGTCACAGAGAGGAAGAACAGAACGATCATGGGTGTTGCACGAGCTATGCTGCATGACCAGCGCCTACCGATGCACTTATGGGCAGAAGCATGCAACACTGCGGTTTATGTGCAAAATCGTTGTCCTCATAGAGTACTTGGCATGAGTACACCTGAAGAAGCTTTTACTGGTAAGAAGCCTTATATTTCTCATTTGAATATTTTTGGCTCATCTATTTAAATTCATGTGACAAAGGACGCCAAGAAGAAGCTGGAGCCGACTGTAGAAGTTGGGATATTTGTGGGGTACACAAAAACACCCCATAATTATCGTGTGTATTTTCCAAACAATCGAATGGCTATGGTGCAACGGGATATAAAATTCAATGAGGTGAAGGCCAAGAAGTTGTCGCTTGAGAGGGAGCTACACTTGCATGCATAGGAGGAGCTACTTGCTCCCAAATATGAGCCTCTATATGTGGATCAGCCACAAGAGGAGATTCATGGAGTGGAGGAGTTCACTCATGCAGAACCAAACATCAGAACGGGAAAAAAGTGTACCACAGAAGCTGAGAGACTGAAGCTTGATGTAGCACAGAATGTAGGAGTCCCTACATCACAGCGCAGACAGAGATAGACACCTTACCGATTTACTGGATGCATGGCTCTTATGAGAAAGTGTATCATGACAGAGCCATCTTCTTTTGAAGAAGCAGCACAAGAGCCCACATGGGTAGATTCCATGGTAGAGGAGTTTGACTCCATTGTCATAAACAGTGCTTAGGAGATTATTCCAAGGCCGGTGGGTAAATCAATGGTAGGTTCAAGATGGATCTACAAGGTAAAGAAAGCTACTGATGGGAGTGTAGAGAATAATAAGGCAAGATTTGTTGCCCGGGGCTTATCACAGATCGAGGGGATTGATTATGAAGAAACCTTTGCACCTGTCGCACGGTATTCTTACATAAGGACCATCCTTTCTCTCTTAGCATAGATGGGTTGGCACATTCATCAAATGGATGTGAAGATTGTGTTCCTTAATGGGATCATTGAGGAAGAGGTGTACATTGAGCAGCCTGAAGGATTTGAGATCTTCAGCAGCGAGTCACATGTGTGCAAACTCAAAAGAGCGTTGTATGGGTTGAAGCAAGCACCATGTGCTTGGTACACTCAGATCGACAGCTATTTCACCAGACTTGGCTTCACCAAGAGTGAGGCAGATGAAAACCTGTACCAAATTGTGGTAGAGGGCAAGCTTTTAATCATTGTTCTTTATATTGATGATTTAATACTAACGGGTGATGAGAAGTTTTGGGCCTCCTTCATTATTTCCTTGGATTGGAAATATGGCAGCGAGAAGGTGAACTGTTTGTGTCTCAAGGAAAGTATGCTCGGGAGATACTTGGTAAGTTTCACATGGAGGACTGCAAGCCCATGGATACTCCTCTTCCAGGAAATTGGAGGAAAGAGGATCCTACATCGGCAGAGGTAGTGGATGCCACTATTTATCGACAGTTGGTGGGTTCGCTCATGTATTTAGTTAAAACAAGACTGGACATATGCTATGCGGTGAACCGGCTTAGTCAAGCGATGGTTAAGCCTACGAAGCTCTTTTGGAAGGTAGGCAAGCATGTCTTGAGGTATCTCAGGGGCACATCTGAGTATGGCTTATGGTACAGACAGACGAATAAGGTGAAGTTGCATGGCTTCACGAATGCATATTGGGCAGGCAGCCCAACGGACAGAAAGAGCACACCAGGAGGACTGCAAGCCCATGGATACTCCTCTTCCAGAAAATTGGAGGAAAGAGGATGCTACATCGGCAAAGGTAGTTGATGCCACTGTTTATCGACAGTTGGTGGTATCGCTCATGTATTTAGTTAAAACAAGACTGGACATATGCTATGCGGTGAACCGGCTTAGTCAAGCAATGGTTAAGCCTACGAAGCTCTTTTGGAAGGCAGGCAAGCATGTCCTGAGGTATCTCAGGGGCACATCTGAGTATGGCTTATGGTATAGACAGATGGATAAGGTGAAGTTGCATGGCTTCACGGATGCATATTGGGCAGGCAGCCCAACGGACAGAAAGAGCACACCATGAGGGGTTTTCAGTATTGGATCTACAGCATTTTCTTGGTACAGTAGTAAACAAAGATCCATGGCATTCAAATTAGTGGAAGCAGAATAAATGGCAGCAAGTCAAGTTGCATGTGAGGCTATCTAGATGAGGAAGATCCTGGTCAGTTTGTTTAGTTCTCATTTAGATCATATAGCAATACATTGTGATAATCAAAGTTGTATTAAACTCTCAATTAATCATGTGTTTTATGATAGATCTAAGCATATATATATCTGGTATCATCATATCAGAGATTGTGTGTAGTGGAAGATAATGTTGCTTCAGCACATTCCTACGGAAGATTAGGATGCAGATATTCTGACAAAGGCGCTCAATAGGAGCAAATTCAAATACCTTAGAGGCAGGATCGGGTGAAGGATAATCCCTATCTTGTTGAGAGGGAGTGTTGAGATTCAACAAGATGATGAGCTTAGTGAAAATTAAGCACCTTCACTAAGTGGGCACTGCAGGCTATTTTTAGGTGTATGTCTATTTTTAGACATGGTAAGCATATTATATAAGTTGCAGGATGCTATTTGTAGATGGTTGATCAAGTTGGAAAATTAGATGAAATTCTATTTTTAGAATATTGGGCGAAGTCTATTTATAGATCGCTAATCTAAAATAGATGCATGTCAATTATTATTAGCCCTTAATAATAATCCGACAATCCGAAAATAAATATCAACTTATTCTCTTGGAGCACTTTATTTCAGTGAAAAGATTTGGAAAATCAGTGGGTTGAAGGAATTATGCAATTCCTAGGGTGGTTGGTAACTCATGCATAGAAGACTCAAAACTGAAGTGGCAAAGTTGTCACAGAGTTGGAAGAGTAGTTATGGGAGTTTTTATTTAGTTTAACTTAGTTAAGTGAGTTAAACTCAGTTGTGCTAGTTGTATCTAGTTCTAACTGAAGATACACTAGTGAGAGTTTAGTAAATTAATTATTTAATTAATTCACAACTAGTAACTCACTTGCAACTGAACAAATACAGTAGTTAATTACTTGCATGTCAGATCCAGTGGAGACCCAGTGGAGAGATAGGTGAAAGGGTGAGATGGACTATCTGTTGTGACTATAGTGATGCATTCAATGCATCTGACACACATTGGATATGCCAATGAGGATTGCGCATTCAAGGAAAGGCCAATTCAAATTCATTCAGAGGTCTTCTTCAGCAGGGATTGTGCAGTGGAGGCAGGCTGTCAGGAGGCAAAAAATTGGTGCATAGATATACAAATTTCTGCATGACGGTGTGTAATGATTGTTGATTGTACTGAGAGCTTGATGTACTAAGATTTGTATGATATTGTTACATGATTCCATTGATATACATAATATATGATAGTTGGGTTTTTTAGCTTTAATCTTTCCCATTAAGCAATTGTGTTTATGTGCGATTGATTTTCTTCATGTGTTTGCAATTGGAGATTTAATTTCCACAAAGAATTAAGTGGAAGGATCCTATATTTAACATAAGATTAATTTGTTAGATCGAGAGAATCCAATAATACTATCAGTATTAATAAATTTCTACAGTGGCCACACGATCAAGGAATTCCTCATCAAGCGGAAAGACACCTCTCCTAAGGATGTGACATGGGAACCAGCCACTATTCTTCAGTAGTTTCCACAGCTTCAGCCTTGAGGACAAGGTTACTTTTGATGGGATAGGACATGTTAGGGTCCAACCCTAACCCCTTTATTTATGTAATAATTCCAATGGGCCTAGTCCAAGTCATAGTTAGTTAGTTAAGTCAATAAAGCCCATAAGTGGTTATTCACATTAATAATAATTGTAAGTATTTGACCCGCATTATAGAAAAGGGAACACAATTAGTTATAAATGGGCCATAGTTAATAAATAAAATGGTTAACTTGTTTCATGAAAGGGACCACTAGTAGTTATAGTTTTTGATGTCATTAAATTATAAATAGTCTTAGATAGTAAGGGAAGAAACATCGAGTCTTATTGTAGTTAAGCTCTTCTCTTTTGGAGGTTTCTCCCTTGAAGAGGCAAGTGAACATTGTATTATGGAAGCGATGGCGGACTCGCCTTGGAGATGGAAGACAACCCATAAACAAGGCTCCTTACTCGCACTCATCAAACCTGGCATGGGATTTTTTCTTGGAACTTCAAGCTGATCACGGGTTTGTTCTCGGCCAGCGGCTTTATATTATTAACTAGCCTTTCACGCTGGAGAAGGAACTCACTGCTACAATCACGGATAACCTGCTACTCTTCAGACCGTCTCTCTCTACTCTGCCCCGATAGTTCGATATTAGGACCCTCATCATTCCTTGGTCTTACACCCTGAGCCTAGCATACGGGCATTCCCCATCGTTTTGCAATCTTACCTCAGAACGGGGTCAGTTTGGCGCGGAGGGGGTTTTTAATTTCAAGAACAAGGGTTTATACTGCAAGGTGGAGAATGACGGATGATGAGGTGTATTATTCCTCGGATCATTTGGAACCCTCCCAATTATGGTTTGGTTTATCTCCTCATAGGACTAGTGGGTCGGTTAATGAGGTGGACCTTGGGAGCAAGGAACATGTGGCCATGGAAATCGGAGAACCCTCCATGTCACATTACACGTTGCAGGAAAGCCTCCCGGTTTCTGTGGTGATTAGCACGAAGCCTATTTTCCCGGCTATGGTATCCCCGGCATACTCCATTCCATCGCCATCAGTACTGAGATTATGGGAGAAACAAGCATAGGAAACCTTGGAAGAGTTGGGCCCATTTGTGGAGGGGTTGAGATTTGGTAGTGGTTTACAGGAAGGAACCCTAGGGTTCGAACAGTTGGGTATCAATCAAGGGGATTATCCATCTACATACTCGATGGGAAAAAAGGTGCTGCCCTCAATTCCGGCATCTGGGTGTTTCTAAGGTATATTGTATATTGTGCCCCCCCCCCCCCCCACCCCCCGCTAGAAGAAAACAAAACATTTGACTTGGATGATACATCAGAAGTGGAGGGCATCGAGCGAGATAGAGCTTCTAACAAAGTTGGGAAAAAGAAGCAAAGGTGCACCAAAAGCAAATCAGAAATAAGGGACTTGGTCTTCAGACGGGGTGTCAGCATGGAGAGATTGGAGCACACTTCCCAGGTTTTTATAGTTGGAAGAGTTCATGGCAATAATTACACCAGCTCAAGGCTCAAAATATGGACGGCGGTAATTTGGGGGAACTCCATGGCTCAGCTTCCGGGAGTTCTTACGATGAACTGAGGCTGAAACGCTCTCATATTCCCACACCCTGATATGTTTTAATGGGTCCTCACTAAATACTGGCACATTGAGATGACCCTTGTCTTACTGAAGCGTTAGATGCCCTTATTCAACCCAGATAAGGAGAAGTCTGGTGTAGGGCCTATTTGGGTCATATTTCCTGGGCTACCATTACAATTTTGGTCCGAGGAGGCCCTCTGATTCATTGGTGAGGACTTGGGGGTTTATTTGGACCATGAAATATCATATCTTGAGACTGGGAACATATCAGTGGCTTGGATCCTTGTTCATCTGGACATGAGCAAAGGTCTTGTGGAGGCTTTCAATCTACATTTCAATGACATGGTGCAGGTTCAGATTACAGACTACGAGGGTGTATCGTTTAGATGCAGGCACTGCCATGAGGTGGGTCACCTGTACAAGGAGTGCCCACTTATCATTGTGGCCTCTGATCCTACGAAATTTTTGGTGCAGGCGGGGACATAGATGAACGGTTTGTGGGAGGCGATGCAGGAACATGCTACGGCTCTAGTTGAACCTGCACCGGTCACTACTTCTGGCTGCACGTCGGCACCATCCACACATCAAAAGGTTCAGCACCATTCTACCCATCCTCTGGAGGAGGAAAAAACTCTAATCCCGGGTACTCCTCTTGTTACTTCCGTTTCGCATATTTCTAAAATTCAATGTTTTGTTTCCCCTGCTATGTCTATTGCTTCCCCTGTTAATTTTGTGTAATATTCCCAATTAGCAGCAGCTAATTGGAAATATTAATTTTGATCAATTTTACCTTATATAATTTAATTATAAATAAGAGTAGAGGGGGGACATAACTCACTCTAAAAATAAATTGCACTCCCTAGTAGACACAACATTGTAACATAAGTGAGCCAAGGGGGGGCCAAGAGACCACGTAGAGAGGGGACCCACGTAAACACATGGAGGGACTACGTTGGTTGGGTTGAGCACGTGGCAAAGGGAGGCTACGTTGGAGGAGGTGGGCCTTAGGGTTTGAGAGAGGCCAATGCTATAAGACAGAGGAGAGCCTCCTCATTTTGGTCATTCGATTATTATGCATTTGAGCTAGTCACTTTGACTTCTTGAGCACACTGGTTGTTTAGCCTGTCTGCGACACTATTTAGTGCATCGAGTGTCTCCGTTCGGAGATCTCACCCTCAACCCTGAGGGACTTCGAGTGCCTGCTCGGGTGAGGTAGTTCCATCAGTATTTTGCAAGAGTATCGATTTGTGGAGTTGGGGAGGAGCAGTGCATTTGGTGACTGCGCAGTCTTGAGAGGGAGGACGCAGTCTCTTTTGGCGGGAGCTCCAGATCGGGATTGTTTGGAGGATTTGAGCTTGGAGGTTGAGCAAGGGACCAGCCCTTGCATATTGGAGGATTTTTGTAGAGTTTTGGGCGGAGTTTTGGAGTATTCTCTTCAGTGGCAGCACAGAGCCTTGAGGGATAGCGTAGATCCTCAAGGGGATGATTTTCGAGGGTCAGCTATTTTCGAAAAGCTTTCTGGGTTTTTCTAGGTTTGGTGAGTAGATGCAGATTCCAGAGTTTTAGCTCATTCTGAGGAGGGGAGAAGCCGCAAATCCTCATTTTGTTCCAGCAGTAGTAGATACACGGCAATTTTCCATCAGCTTGGACGCAGATCAGAGAGCAGCCATTTCCTTGCCTTTCTGAGAGTATCTCTTCACTTGCCTTGAGCAAGTCTAGGTGCCATCACTCTGATCACCTATTGTACTCACTTATATTTCTCAACATAATAAAATGGCTTAGCATTCTCTCTACATTTCTGGAGTATTTGTTACATGTTCTATATATGCTATTGTATGCTTGCACTACTGTTATTTCTCTTTCTCTGAGCATTCCAGTTACTATACCACTTGGTGTGTTTTCCCCATACTCTTAGACAGAGTCTGGAAAGGGCCAGGTAGCCTCCAGATCTCACCCTCTTTTCAGAGGTGAAATATCTGGTAAAATCCCTCCCATTCCATCTCTTATTGGAGTTTGATTGTGTTTTAGAGATATCCCCGAAACGGGATATTACAGTGGTATCAGAGCATAGTTCTGACTCAGCCTATGGATCTAGTAGTCTATGACACCGGGGGATAAGCCCTACATTTGTTACAGAGGCAGTAAGTACAGAGATCTTGAGCGTAGGTTGGAGAACACCTACGGAGAGGGGGACTACATTCGGGTGGTGGATGCAGAACAGGAGGAGCCTGTGGTAGACACAGAACATGAGGAGCCTGTGATAGACACAGAACAGGAGGAGCCTGTAGACACATAGCAGGAGGATCCAATGGCAGGTGATGATGATGTGAAGAGATTTGGGGAGATGCTCCTCAAATCAGTACAGGATCTGTCGAGGCAGATTGAGGTGATGGGGCAGAGATTCACCGTTGTGGAGGCTCGACAATATGAAACCCCAAGGGGTTTGCTGATTGGCGAGGGATCAGAAACATCCCACCATTTGTCGGAGCATGATGCCACTCAGCAGATGGCATCACATACACCCACACATTCCACTATGCCCACTTTTCTGGGTGCAGACACAGGGACAGGAGCACAGCAGGGGCCAAAGCCTGGCCACATGGGTGATTATTTCACCGAGTATCAGGCATATGGGCAGGAGTTCAAGGATGCCCTTCCATTCAAATATTTTGTTCAGCTCCAGCGAGATAGCAGACCCCGCAACTTTCACGGAGGGAACAGATACTCATATGACGGGGGCTTACAGTGCACAATGGGTAGATTCCATTTACCAACATTTGACGGGTCATCCAAGCATTCAGAAAAAGCTTGGGTGGAGAATTTGGATACCTCTTTCCAACTTGACAGAGTATCAGAGGGGGAAACCATCAAAATGGTTACCTCGCACTTGGAGGATGAGGGCACACAGGATTGCAGGGAGTTCGAGGATACACCTAGTGTGACACAGGACTCACCCTCATTAGAGACCTCCTTGACCGTGTTGGTTGATATCATAGTGGAGAAGGTAGAGCCTACCCCAGTAGAGCCATCCATTGAGGTGATGATCGAAGTCGTGTCTAAGTCTTCGAGTGGTAGCAGCACACAACAGATGGGTGAGGTGTCAGGAGATGTATCCACCTTCAATGAGGCACTAGGGGATACAGAGGTATAGGATGATGGTCACAGACAGCAGTATCATCAGCTTCAGGCAGACCTTCTAGTTTTGAAAGGGAAGGCCACGTCAGTACGGGAGGCCATTTTGTTGCAGGACAAGGAGCTAGAGGGCATGAGAGTGGCTTGTGCCAAGTCAGCGGCCAAGTTGGCCCGCATTAGGGAACAACTGGATTTCCTGATGGTACAACCAGAGGGCACGTTGGAGCATCAGATCATCCCCCTTTAGGCATGCATGGACGGGACTAGCAGCATTGTTGGGTCACCTCTTCCCATTGGAGAGAGAGAGACGAAGTCACCTAGTCAGACCTCATACGTTGGCTTGGTTAGCAGGACGAGAGGATCGGAATTGCACAGTGTGCAGCATCCACTTGTCGAGGTTGGATGGTGAGAGATTTTGATTTGGTACTCATTGGAGTGGGTTATGGAGATAGTGGTGGATCCGAGTGTAGTTCAGCAAGAGTTTCCAGGTATGAGGAATACAGGAACCCTAGACTGGCATTGGGATCCGGGCGGCACTACCTATCGTTTCCCAGGCAGGAGGGTTGACTATGTCTCGGAGGGTACAGTTGAGCGTGCACATACGTCGAGGGAGTCCCAGTTAGCTTCAGTGTCCAACTAGTTTATGGGCAGACTCCTTGGGTTGTCTTGGTACGATACTTGTATGCGGGGTCATAGGGTGATCAACATACTTCGGCAGGAGCTTGTCGTAGGAGGTGGCATTAGCAGGCCACCAGATGGTGCCTTGTATGGAGCCAAGGATTCTTCACCTTTGTGTGGGACACAGAGGTCACAACAGAGCCGAGCAGTGGTGGTATCACTACTGACACACAGGGAGATTCACTTCTCAGACCCATCAGGGAGGGTTTGGAGTGATGATCCATTCTTCGATGGATATAGCGATGCGATAGGGGAGGTGATGATACCGATTGGGGGTGGTCCGACATGTAGAGACACAACTCTAGGCCATCACATCCAAGGATGTGTGGGAGCAGTGGGCATTGAGCAGTGGGCTACCGGTGGATATAGAATTGCGTGGTGGTGTATCGTAGTGTGTGGGACTGCATTGTGGAGTAAGAGTGTCCTACATCGCATTGAGGACACACGAGGAGTGACCTATGCCTTGACACAGACAAGGCACGAGATGGTACAAGGTGGTACAATAGTAGTAGGGGGTACCCAGCAGTGTACAGGGGTATGCCTCAGTGTGCAGTGGCATGTCGAGGGGTACATGGATGATTGGTGGTATGCGAGGCCGTACGGAGCTGCACAGCAGGGTCTTAGAGCATTGCCTCCAGGGAGACTCACGAACAGGGACACCGGGCTTACCTTTGGGGGTATTTCACCCAGGATCGATGGGGAGACAGATGAGTGATACTTGACGGTATCTGTGGGGACTCACACACCTGACCCTCTTCTACATCACTCACGGGCATAGTTGATTTTTTCGTTGTCCTTTGGCACCTTAGGCATGAGCAGCGGGGTACACGAGGCTCACCCAAGATATTTGGATGACACTTAGCACACTAGGGGAGAGACTTCTCAGCAGTGGCATTGGGTCGAGGCACTAGTTGACAGCCACAGGTTAGGGGATGATATGATCCTCTGCAGGGGTGGCACATCAGTCATCGTTGAGCCTACGCTTGGGGAGTGGGTCATGAGGGATACATGCGTCACTTTTCCCTCAGGGCCAGTCGAGATCATGCATGAGCAGAGGATACTGGGTACAGCAGAGGTAGCATCCCAGTATGTGTCTTGGCTCCAGACATTGTATCGACAATTTATCGAGAGGGTGGATGGCGTATTCAATGCAGATGAGGTGGCAGAGGAAGAACAAGAGGGCATTCCTTCTGTATGCCAGGGTGAGGACTCTTTTTCATATGAGTCCGTAGGATCAGTTGAGGACGCTTCTGGGGAGCAAGAGTAGTCATGCAGAGATGGTGACAGTAGACCGGAGCTACATCCAGTGTCCAAGGTGAGAAGTCACGAGACTCTGTGGGAGATACTGTGGGTGAAGAGTCACTTGTGACGATTTAGCTAGAGCAGCAAGTGATGGAGCCTGAGTTGACAGAGGAGGACACTATTCACATCAGGCACAACATTCCTTTGGGGGAGAGCCAGATGGGCGCCCACATTGAGCCGATGAGGGATATGCGGCTAACATTAGGGTCAACCATTGAGGTGGGGCAGTCAGATGCACTGACATCGAGTACGGTGACAGCAGTTGCAGATCCATATCCTCTGGAGGTGTTGGAGGTTGATGGGACTATTCTGCAGGGGGCCAGTAGACAACGGGAGCATGACATTCCTGAGCAGGAGTGGGAGGAGCTGTTGGATATGGTGGAGCATCCATCTGTGGGTCGACACAGGGATGAGGCGTAGAGAGATGTACACGCAGTCAGCAGAGCTGCAATGTTTTTAGTGTGTAGCACTCTCCAAGAGTACATCGATGGAGCTTGCAGCATATCTTGCCCACTTTGGCCCATTATAGAGAGAGGGGCTTCCTTCTACAGGCAGCTTTTATTGGCAGACAGGGTAGAGTAGTGGGAGTTGATTACGGGCTGGCGGCAACACTCCAGGCGTGTTCCATATACAGTTGTTGTTGCTACATCATATTCTTCTTCCAGGATGGACTGGCGGGAGATCATGAGTTGGTACCCTCTTGATGGTACGGTATTCTTCGTAGGGAGCACAGCGGAGCAGGGGCCCTTGGACATAGTATATGTTACAGATTCCAGCTGGCTAGGGGGCATAGGTCGTTGTTTCTTCAGCACTCCATCCCAATTTCAGTAGGGCAGTATCAGCATGGGATTGAGTCAGGACTTGGATTGGAGAGAGGTGATGAGTTGGTACACAGTTGATGGGACAGCTTACACAGTCACAACTATAGCGCAGCAGGGGTCATGGTCTTTGCCTCTTAGAGCATCAGTCATAGCCAGAGGCAGTGTGCAGTCTGATCCATGGGACTTGGGTGATTATTGGCCATGGTGGCGATGGGATCCGGGAGGATTGTTGGTTGGCTGGTACCGTGAGAGATCAGTTTGGGATCCTGGCATTTAGAGATCCCTTCATATCAGGGTGATGCAGAGGACAGGGATATTATAGATTTAGTGGCGCATCTGGGACCCAGGCACATTTTGCAATGTCGGTGGGGCATCAGCTATAGAGGAGGCTTGTTCAGGCATTGCTTGAGGACAAGCAATTTTTGGCGGGGAGGACTGTAATATTCCCAATTAGCAGCAGCTAATTGGAAATATTAATTTTGATCAATTTTGCCTTATATAATTAAAATATAAATAAGAGTAGAGGGGGGACATAACTCACCCTAAAAATAAATTGCACTCCCTAGTAGACACAACGTTGTAACTTAAGTGAGCCAAGGGGGGGCCAAGAGACCACGTAGAGAGGGGACCCACGTAGACACATGGAGGGACTGCATTGGTTGGGTTGAGCACGTGGCAAAGGGAGGCTATGTTGGAGGAGGTGGGCCTTAAGGTTTGAGAGAGTCCAACGCTATAAGAGAGAGGAGAGCCTCCTCATTTTGGTCATTCGATTATTATGCATTTGAGCTAGTCACTTTGACTTCTTGAGCACGCTGGTTGTTTAGCCTGTCTGCGGCACTGTTTAGTGCATCGAATGTCTCCATTCGGAGATCTCACCCTCAGCCCCGGGGGACTTCGAGTGCCTGCTCGGGTGAGGTAGTTCCATCAGTATTTTGCAAGAGGATCAATTTGTGGACTTGGGGAGGAGCAGTGCATTTGGTGACTGCGCAGTCTTGAGAGGGAGGACGCAGTCTCTTTTGGCGGGAGCTCCGGATCGGGATTGTTTGGAGGATTTGAGCTTGAAGGTTGAGCAAGGGACCAACCCTTGCATATTGGAGGATTTTGGAAAATTTTTGGGTGGAGTTTTGGAGTATTATCTTCAGTGGCAGCGCAGAGCCTTGAGGGATAGCGTAGATCCTCAAGGGGGTGATTTTCGGGGGTCAGCTATTTTCGAAAAGCTTTCTGGGTTTTTCTGGGTTTGGTGAGTAGAGGTGGATTCCAGAGTTTCAGCTCATTCTGAGGAGGGGAGCAACCACAAATCCTCATTTTGTTCCAGTAGTAGCAACTGCACGGTAATTTTCCAGCAACTTGGACGCAGATCAGAGAGCAGCCATTTCCTTGCCTTTCTGAGAGTATCTCTTCACTTGCCTTGAGAAATTCTAGGTGCCATCACTCTGATCACCCATTGTACTCACTTATATTTCTCAACATAATAAAATGGCTTAGCATTCTCTCTACATTTCTGGAGTATTTGTTACATGTTCTATATATGTTATTGTATGCTTGCACTACTGTTATTTCTCTTTCTCTAAGAATTCCAGTTACTATACCACTTGGTGTGTTTTCCCCATACTCTTAGAAAGAGTCTGGAAAGGGCCAGGAGGCCTCCAGATCTCACCCTCTTTTCAGAGGTGAAATATCTGGTAAAATCCCTCCCATTCCATCTCTGGTTGGAGTTTGCTTGTGTTTTATAGATATCCCCAATACGGGATATTACATATTGTTAATTGTAATTTGGATCCCCTTTGCTTCCCTATTGCAAATGCAACCCCCCCCCCAAGGTTTTTTTTTGGCCCATCCCCCACACCCTTGATGGAGAATCCTCATCCCATTTGATACCTGATTCATCGTGTCTATCTTTTGGACACCGATAAAATCTTAGATCCTCCTCTAAGGCCATTAACCCTCATGACTTTGGGCTTGGTGCTGACTCTGGTGAATTGATCCCAAAGCCATGAGGGAAAGACCTCCCTTTATCACCAAGGCTATCATAAAGTCTGGAATGGAGTTAGCGGCTGTGACACAATCCTCTATTGATCGGGTTCTTAGAGAAAAGAACACCTAGGGCATTGGTAACCCATGATCTGCCTATCCCTCAACTATCAAGGTTTGGCTAGTCATGACAAAAAATTGGCCCTTAAAATACTTATGGCTCGTGTTCATGTGGATGCTCTATTCCTTCGGGAAACATTGGGTGAAGGATGTTATATTGCCAGCTTATTGTCTTCATTGCTCCCTGACTGGACCTTTCAAACCTTAGATTCTAGGGAGTGATCTGGGGTTGTGCCTTAGGGCTCAATAACAAAATAATACGGATCCACAATTGGTGGGGCAATGTTGCTATCGTGGGAGCTGACATTACTACACGTGAATCTGACATTTTTGTTTCTTTAATCAACGTATATGGTCCCTGTCAACACAGATAGGAATTCTAGGACGGTTGGATGCACAGTTCTATTATGCATCAAGACAACATTATTATGGGTGGGGACCTCAATTTCTCTATTGGTATATCTAAATCCTGGGGACCTTGTGCCACTCCTGACCCAAAATATGCATATTTTGAAAGGATGATTGATGAGGTTGATATTTTAGATCCAGCTATGCCTAAGAAACTCCCCACTTGGAGGAATAGGAGAACTAGGGAGGTTGCATTGGCTAGAAGACTTGATTATTTCCTGATCAAGGTTCTGATGGATGAAAATTTTGAAAAATCCAGGTAATGGGTCGGGGATGGGGGCTCCTCACATCACTCCCCTATATATCTTGAATTTCAGTTGGTTGGCCAAAAGCCCCGCTACCCCTTCAAATTCAACTCAAAATGGCTCGAGGACACTGAATTTCACTATTTGGTCAAGAGAGAATGGACTCTTTGTGATCAAAGACCTGATTTGGAGCTTGCTCGCATACTCTACAACAACCTTTCTAGAATAAAGGCCCTCACCATCAGATGGGCCAAAATAAAGAAGAAAGTGGAGGAAGAGTCATTATCGAATATAGAGACAAAAATTGGGAATATGAATGGCTCAAACGGGCTCGGGCTTCCTAAACTCGAAGGCAAAGCAAAGACTCATATATCTGGAGATGGAGAAAGCAAGGATTCTTATGAAACAGGAGTAAGAATGGAGACTCAAAAGCAGGGCTATATGGTTAAAAGTCGGAGATGAAAACACCAGATTTTTTTAAAAATGTGCAAAAGGCAAAAGGATAATTAACACCATTTGGGACTAAAAGATCATAATGGAAGGGTGGCACATAATCACTCCCAGCTTGCAAACATGGGAATTAGTAATTTCTCAAATAAATATAGGGACCCCGAGAATGCAAATATTATGGAGATCATGCAGATCGCCCGCTCGATGCACATATATGTGGAGGAGGATAATTTGGATGACCTTAATGCTCCGGTCACTTTGAGGGAAGTGGAAGGGGTCTTGAGATGGTTTAAAAAGGAAAAAATTTCGGGTCTAGATGGATGGCCCATTGAATTCTACCTTACCTTCTTCAGACTCATCAACAAGGATCTCCTACAGGTAATTGAAGCAAGCAGGACTATTGGTCAAGTATACGATGGTTTTAATGCTACCTTCGTCGCCCTCATCCCCAAGATTGATAAACCCCTATCATTGAATGAATACTTCCCTCTCTCCCTCTGCAATTGCATATATAATATCATATCCAAGATTATAGCAAATCGTATTAAGCCTATCCTATCCCAGCACATTTCCAAAGAACAATTTTCCTTTCTCAACCAGAGACAAATTCATGAAGCGATTGGTACCGCTCAAGAAGCCTTACACTCCATTAAACTCAAAATTCTCAAGAGTACCATTCTCAAAATTGACCTCGCAAAAGCCTTTGACTGTGCTAATTGGAGTTACCTGCAAATCATCCTCATTCATATTGGCTTTCCACACTCCTTCACTAACTAGATTATGGGATGTATTACTAATGCATCATTCAACGTTCTTATCAATGGTGCAACTTCTGATTTCTTCCATGAAGGTAGAGGTCTTTGGCAAGGCTGCCCACTCTCCCCTTTACTTTTTTTATTGATTATGGAAGTATTATCCACTCTTCTGGCAAAATCAAAATCAGATGGATCCATATATGGCATCAGAATATCAAACCTCATTCAACTAACCCACCTACTGTTTTTGGATGATGTCCTCATTTTTCTTGATGGAACTTGTCAAGACAATAAAAATATTCTGAAATTACTCAACATATTTTGCAAAGCTACTGGTATGGATCCCAACCATAGTAAATCCACAATTATGATGGTTCGTTGCACAGCCCTTGAATGTAGACATGCCCTGGGCCTTTTTCATTTTGAGTGCAAGGAATTGGAGGTGGGAATCAAATACCTTGGGTTTCACCTAAAACCAAATGACTATCGTATTAATGAATGGAATTGGTTAATATCCAAATTGGAACGTAGAGTCAAAATCTGGCAGCAAATATGGCTTTCCAAAGGGGGTAGGCTGGTATTCATTAAATTTGTCAATGAAGCCATACCAGTGTATTGGATGGCATTATCTTGGATCCCCAAGGGTGTTACTGATAGGATCCAAAAAATCTGCAGAATATTCTTGTGGAGAGGCAAAAAATATGGTTACACATATGCTTGGATTGAGTGGAAGAGGATTACAAAGCCTAAAGGTTTGGGGGGACGGGGACTAAAAGACCTCAACCTCTTTGCCACGACCCTGCCAGCAAAATTAGGTTGGCATCAGATCACCACCAAGAGTCTGTGGCAAGAAGTTACATATTACAAATACATTTCTCCTAGGACTACCATGGATTGGCTCAGAGGCCACATACAATGATCTTCTGGCACATCCATCATATGGAAGGCCATTACTAGATCCATTCACATTATTAAAAAAGGATTGGCATGGCGTATTGGCTCTAGTGAACAGGTTAAGATTGGCGTGGATGCATGGTTAGGAAGTGGACAAGCATACCATCTGCCTTTGGGAATCAGAAAACATTTGGAACACTCTAGTTATCTCTACATCTCATAAATTTTAGACCCTCAAAAGTCCACTTGGACATCACAGGCTTGGAGAACTACACAAGAGCTTTCCATCCCCGAAGATTGGTTGTTGACCTAGAATCAGTACCTCGGAGCTCTAAGGACCACAAATATCTGGTTGACCGATCATGAAGATGAAGTATTATGGACCATATCTCCCAGAGGTCAATACACACCAAAGGAAGGGTATACCTCACTAAATGATCTACAGGAACCACATTTGAAACAATGGTGGTGGAAACACCTCTGGAAACTGAAAGCTCCTCCCAAAACTAGACACTTCATGTGGTGAATCCTCTCCAATTTCACCCCCACGGAGGACAACATCACAAATCGGGATATTCATGGGCCATCCATATGTATTTTATGTCACCTCCATGCTGAGGATGTGAATCACCTATTCCTAAACTGCTCTACAAGTAATCACATCTAGCACATCATGATATTATCCTTGGGCATCTCACAGATTTGACACGGCACCTCAGTTTCTATGGCTTGGAACAATTGGTGGTAGGTTGCTAATAGGCCAAAGGATTGCAACATTCCCCTTCTTATTTCATGGGGGACTTGGCTTGCCCAAAACTAGGCTTTTTTTGGGTAAGATTGTGGACTAGGGCAACATCAGCAGAAACATAATCTCCATCTTTCATCTCATCCCAAATGATGATCCTACACCTCATATCAGAATTATACAACCTGAAATTATTGATAAATCCATCCCATGGGCCTATTTTGATGGTTCATCAAATGTGACGGGTTGTGGTGGAGGTTCAGTTCTTCACATCACTGATACACATAGCTATCAATTTAAGATGGGTCTTAGACCTGGTTCTAACAACTATGCTGAACTCAACTGCCTCAGACTCCTACTCATGTTTTCCCACGAGAAAAGTTGTAACATAATTCAGATCTTCGGGGAATCGAAAATCATTATCAATTCATTTAACAATGGGGCACATTGTCACGCTCACACTCTTAGATCATTATTGGATGAAGTTTTGACTCTAAAAAATTATTTTTATTTTATATCTGTTACTCATATTTATAGGCAGAGGAACCATTTGGCTAACCAATTATCCAACGAATCATCGCAGCTAGCATGGGGAAGATGGCACATTTATGAACAGGATGGTCTACTGGAGTATCAATACTACCATAGACCCTTCATTGAGGACATAGAGGAACCAGGGGAAGTCTATTACAAACTGCACAATTTTGATTTTTTGCGGGTTGGCTCCTACATACTATTTTATTGTAAATATTTATGTAGTTATTTTCTATTTTCCTGCTTTTACAAGACATTAATGATATTCCTATGGTTGATATATGAATTTATCAGTTTTTTTTGGTACCACGTGATCTATGCATAGATGATTATGCTGATGATATAACATGTAATTTTTCTTACAATCAATGAAAAATTACGAATTTTTTCCTTGGAAAAAAAAAACATTGTATTATGTTTCTGAATAATAAAATATCTTTGCAACTTGTCTCATTTCATGTGATATTTTTGTGTTTTGGGCTATATTTTTTCATATTTCTGGTATTCCGGTTTTCTCAAATGTCAAGTGCATAAAAAAATGCCATACAAAATGTTTGATCCCCATATTTTCTTAGAAACATTTCAGCAAGCCAGTTTTGTGGAACAACATTTGGTGTGTCAACTATACCTACATGACTATGCTTGTTTTGGAGAGAAAAAGTTTAATTTTACACCTTATGTAGGAGAAATTAAATTAAGGGCTTTTACTTCTTTCATGCAAAACCAAGTCAGTTGGAAGGTAGCCCATGACACTGTAACAAAAAATTTGAAAACCACTTTATTGTATGTTAGAAATGAACCAGGGTTTGATGATGTGGTATTGTGAGAATTCAATAAATATTTGTAGTATCCTAAAGCATGGAATCAGATGATGGAAATAAGTAACAAATTTCTGGAACATTGTTCCAGAAGCATTGAGTTGATGAAACAAAATGTAATTTATGGGAGCAAGTCAATATGGGATGCCTATGACAAAAAGTTGAAAAATGAGGACCCATATTGTTTTCAAAAATTTGTGCATGCACTCTCTAGGATTCCTCAGTGTTTAGACTATCTTATAAAATGTGGATCTGGTTGGTCAAGATTTAGATTCAAGTTTCCATTAATTCGACTTCCTATAACCCAATATTGTCATTCATATCAACTTGACTCATCAAATGAAAGATGGTGGTTGGATTTGTTTCTTTCTCATGGTTATAAAGCCCCCATAGATGATGCAATAACAACAAACAATTTCTTCAAATTTTATTCATAGCACACATCAAAATCTGATTGAAGAGGTTTACATGAGGACATTCAATTTCTTCAATTAGGGGGGGTGGCGGGGGGGGGGGGGCTGTTGGGATGTGGAATTAGCACCTTTTTGTATCCATTTTTCCTATCTTTCTCACCATTTTGATCTTAAAAGTTATACCTTGTTACCTTATTTTTCGCCATGTGACCAATGTATGTTTATTTTCCATGCCACCTTACTATATTAGCTTTTCTTTTATTTTGATGTGAGGTTGACCTTTTTAGATGATTTTATTAACAAAAATGACAATGGAATCTTTTAGGGAAAGCTTGGCTTGTTGAAGGTATTGTTGCAAGGATGTTATATTCCATTTTTTGTCCTATCAATTCCAGAATCAAAGACATGTTGATATTGTTGTTGTCGTCTATTGTTAGGTCTACAACAACCCTCCCCCCCCTGCCAAATAAAAAATTTAAATCTAGAAAAAATCAAGTCCCTTTAAAAAAAAAAAAAATTATTAAGAAACCCTTCAAAAGGAAAAAAATATATATAATTAATAAATAAATAAAAATCTTTTAGTCAGAATCCATTTTAAAATTGAACATACTTGAGGTCGATATCTGTGATAAATTTTTTATTTTAGTCATCCTGACTTCTTTTTGTCCCAACTCTTGATCCTCTGATCCTCGGAATTTTCAATATTTGCCTTTGTTTTGACTCCCGACTATCCCAAGTCTTGATTCCCTCAAATTCTCCACTTCACACTACTTTCTATTGATTTACTATTTTTTTTGTTTTGCTTATTATTTTTTTTAAATAAAACCAACCATTTTAATAAGTCAATATATGGGTCATTTGGAGTCAATTTTAATTTTTAAAGCAACCCGGCCTTCGGACTGTTGGCAATATGATGCAATGTGTTGTCCTTGATGGCAACCTACTTGATGAAGATGATGGAAACATACCTGATGAAGTTGTTCTTGATGGAAACTACTTGATGAAGTTGGTCTTGAAGGAAACTGACTTGATGAGTTTGTTAATGATGTAAATCTGATACACAGAGCAGTTCAGAAGTAACAAAGAAAAGTGCCAGAGAAATGATGAATAATATATGTCACAAGGCATACGCGGGTTTGTAAAGGCGAAGTAGCGTATGTACGCGGAAATATACGTGACAAGTAGCGTATGCCTATTTGCACTCTAAATTTATAAAACCAAGGGACATTACCATGGTATTGGCCCAATGTATTGAGCGTTGGATTATCTATTTGATCCCGTCCAGGAATACCATCGGAAGGTGTGTGGTTTTGGCTCATGGTATTGACAAAGGCTAAATCTATATAAGGAGAAGAAGATCGTAGTGAAAGGTGTGCATGTGTCTGGGTTTTAATGAATACTTCACTCTGAAGTATACATGCATGGTGGAACTCTGTTCTTAATTAATAGATCTGAATCTATGATGCACCTATGGATATGATGAAGGTTCAAGATCTCTAGATCTAGAAATGATGAATCTCTAGGATGATCTGAAAAGAAATGATGAAGACCTGGCGCAAGTCTGATGAAGAAATTGAAGAAATCTGGGTAAGTTTATAGATCTGGTCTGTTCTGCAAAGTTTATCTTTTATAGATCTATACGCAGGTTCGTATCATGAAAAGTGCGTGTATACGCGGGTCCGCTTGAAGAAAAGCGCGTATGGAAGTCAGGGTTTCTAAAAATAAAATGCACTGAAGTATACGCAAGTTTGTCTCTGTGAAAGCGCGTATATACGCAGGTTGAGTGAAATAAAAGCGCGTATGGAATCTAGGGTTTTGCTGAAGTATGTGGAATGAAATGTCTGATCTGTTTTGTTGTTTTATTGTTATCTATCAATGATGTATTCATACAGATCTAGGTTGTTTAAATGTTGATTGTGCTGTTGATTATTTTGATTAAAGATCAAGTTGTTGGTTGATTGGTTGATGATTCAATGACTAAATTGATGAAGGAAGAATGACTGTATAAACAGTTCTGTATGGTTGATAGATTGTCTGAACAGAAATCTGATTTCAGATATGAATATGAGTCTGAACTAATTCTAAAAGAAAGCATACATAGAAGAATATGCTAGTTGGTGAAAAGGAAAGCGCGTGCATACGCGGAAATGGTGAAGAAAAGTCGCGTATACAAAGTTACTATACACTGAAGCATACGCAGGTTGGAGTAAATAAAGGCGTGTATATACGCGGGTTACATAAATGAAAATAGCGTATGGTATTTGAATTAATGAATGTTCAGGGTTGAGCTTACATCTTCATATCTATTCTGAAGTCTGGGTTATCTCTGATATTCTGGTTACAGTGGTCTCACTATTCTGTATGAAGTATTGGGCAAAGTATGTTTGTTGATAAGTGAAGGGTTGTGTTGAAGCTGTTTGATCCAGTTTGAAAATTGATGAAACGTGGTCTGCAGTGGTGCTGAGGGTCGAAGCCTTCAGTAAGGGGGTAGTTGTTGAGAATGCAGCAAGATGATGGAGCTTAGTGAAATGAAGTCGCCTTCACTAAGTGGGCCCGCAGGCAAATTCTGGGCAAAGTCTATTTTTAGACTATGTCTATTTTTAGACATATGGAGCGTGGTTCGGGGATTCCAGTTTGAGATTCTTGGAGCATTGGTCATGTTGGTAAAAATATATGAGACTCTATTTTTTAGGTCGAAGAGGTCGAAGAGGTCGAAGGCTATTTTTAGACTGCCTCTCCTAAAAATAGGGAAGTCAAATATTATTTACCCTTAACAATATTTGGACTCTAAACAGCAGTTTACTCTCTTGGAGCACTTCAGTTTGAGCTACGGATGTGGCACATGCAACTGCCAGAAGGAAATACACTTTTCTTATGGGGTATTGAGCTCATGCATGGTTGACTTCAGTGGCAGAAGTTTGGTGGAGTTAATGAGACAGATAGTGGAGTTGTGTTCTGTTTATTTTAGTTGAACTAGTTGAGATTAGTTTAACTAGCTAATCAATTAGTTATGAGTGGAGTGAATTAAATATTATTTAATTCATTAACTAGTAACTCATTATTCAACTCAAGAACACATCAGTTCACTACAGTGCATGATCAGTTCAGTGGAGACCAGTGAAAGAGGTAGATGAAAGGGTGGAGTTAGCTATCAGTGGCGACATCAGTTGTGGATGAGATTTGCACCACACTTGGAGGAATTTCCCATGATGATTGCGCTGTCAAGCCAAGGAGATTCGAACCTTGGATCTCTATATAGATAGGCCTGGATTGCGCAATAGAGGCAAGGCAATTGGCGGTGAGTTTTGAACCAGTAACCTGTTCAAAACTGAGCTAGATTGTGTGTAACTTCATGAGATAGTACTGAGTACTTGTGAGGAGTATTGTACTGAGTTTGTTACATGATTTCTCCATTATAATATACACAATAGCTGCGGGTTTTTCAGCTATAAGCTTTCCCCATATATACTGTGTTAATGTGTATGATGATTTGATGTGTTATCGCTTGATTTTATTTCCGCGTGTTTGATGATCTGAGTGGAAGAGATTATGTGCTGCATATAAATTCGAATTGTATGTGATCAGGATAGTCTCGGTGGATAATTAATTATTATTCAGAAAATTTCTACAGTAGTAGCTTCCTTTCAGTGGTAGCTGGTAAACGAGAGCAGGGGGTAGTAGCTCCCTTCCAAGAGAGGTTGGTAAACGAGAGCAGGGGGTTGTAGCTCCCTTCCAGGAAAGGCTGGTAAACGAGAGAAGGTTGTAGCCTTCTGCAGGTGGGTGCCTGCGTGCTGGTATGAGTCTGTGCCAGTACAATGTTGTAAGAAGTTTTCTTTACATAATAAATATTGAAGACTGAGACGACAGCAGCGGTGGTTTTCTCCCGAACTGGGTTTCCACCTTAAATCCTGGTGTTCATGTGTGTTTCTTATGCGTGATGATTTATTCTGTTCTTACTGCACCTGTTTACTGCTTACTAAACATCTGATGAATGAATAATGCAATGATCTAAGTTAATAATTAAATGCACAATTAGATCTATGGACATACGCAAGTTTCCTTGTGGATATTCGCGTGTATACGCGAGTTGTGTTTAGTAAAGTAGCGTATGGGTTTAAAAGCAAGGAAAAGTAAAAAGTTTTCTGTCAGCACTAAATACTGATTCACCCCCCCCCCCCCCCTCTCAGTATTTTTCCCAACAATTGGTATAAGAGCAGGTCCTTCTGAAAAATCTTAGCCACTAGAAGGAAGATCAAGCAAGATGAGCAATCAAGAAGGAATAGCATCTATCAGGCCTCCGCTCTTTAACGGAAACAATTTAATCTTTTGGAAAACAAGGATGAGATCTTATCTTCGGTCTCTGGGAGCAGATGTATGGGCCATTGTTGAAGGAGGATATCAATATCCAGCCACAGTACCAACAGATCCGACGGAAAGGAAGAATTATGAATCAAATGCAAAGGCGGTCAATCCTCTAACGGGAAGTCTAACTGAATCTGAATTTGTCAAAGTCATGCAGCTGAATACAGCAAAGGAAATATGGGACAAAATCATTCTAAGTTATGAAGGTGATGCAAAGGTAAAAAGTGCAAAACTCCAAACTCTCAGAATTGAATATGAAAATTTGAAGATGCATAGTGAAGAGAGTATTGCCAGTTTCTTTTTACGTCTTGATGATGTTGTAAATCGTATGAGAAATCTGGGTGAAACAATAACTGAATCTACTTTGGTTGAGAAAATTTTAAGATCTCTAACGGCAAAATTTGAGTCAAAAGTTTCTGCTCTTGAAGAAAAACAGAATCTTCAAAATCTTACTGTGGTGCAACTTCATGTCATACTAACTGCATATGAAATGAGAAGAGGAGGACCATCTGAAGTCAAATAATTTGTCTTTAGAGCTTCTACAAAAGGGAAAGAAGTACAAGAAGCAGAATGATCGGGATATATCTCAGAAGAAGATGAGGTAAATTTTGTAAAGAAACTTCAACTTGGCACAGGACAGTTCAGAGGTAAGATTCCTTTCAAATGCTTTGATTGTGGAAGAGTTGGTCACTATGCTGCTAAGTGTCCTCATAAAGAAACATCTGCAAAAGGGAAGGAAGTAGCAAGAAGGAATAAGAATCGGTTTAGCACTAGAAAAAGTTACTATACTCATGAAGATAGTGATGGGTTATCTGATAGTGAGGAAGAATGTGAACAAGATCTTAGACTTCTCATGGCATTTGAAAAAGAATATAGAGAAGAAAAGGATACTTTTGTGGATGATCTAGAGGAAAATGATTTTCTTGAAGAAAACAATCAATTTAAAATACGCTTAGAAGAAAGTAAAATGCGCTTAGAAGAAAGGAAAATAACCATAGAGACTCTAGAAAATCAGCTTGAAGAAAAGGAGAAACGCAATGAGAAATTGGAGTGTGAAGTAGTAAGTCTAAGAAAAGAACTTGAGAAAGTAAAGACTCTGAATATTAGATTTGCTAAAGGATCTGAAACCTTAGATGAGATTATTAAGGTACAACGTTCTCCTCTCATAAAGACAGGTCTTGGATATATCGGAGAATCTTCTCAAGCTTCAACACCAAATTATCTAAAAGCAGCTACAACTAGTTTACAACATTTTGCCACTCAGCAAGGGAATAAAGAATCTTTACAGGTAAAGCATGATCATCTCAATTCAAATAACACTAACAGGAATATCTTTCAAAGAAACACCAATCAACAGGTAAATTCAAGTAGAATATTTCATGATCGCGGAAATTTCTTCTTCAATGGACAATGTTTCTCATGTCACAATTTTGGTCATAAAGTTGTTCAATGTGTTGCATATAAAACCATCATGACAAGAGAAGCAAGAAATAAAATGATTGATATTGAAAACAAAGAAGAATACCTATAACAACTTTTCTCCTCTTCTGAATGAAGTTGAATGTGCTTATTGCAATAACTTTAGCCATGAAGAATCTAAATGCAGGAGCAAAGTTCAGCCAAAAGAGCATTTTCCTTCAACCTCCAAAGTATGAAAAAAGAAGGAATTACAGGTTGGAAATTGTGGCATAGCGTTATTTGCATAAGGTGAAGAAAATCAATGGTACATTGATAGTGGATGCTCAAGACACATGACAGGTGACAAAAACAAACTTCTTGCATATAGTGCTCTAGAAAAAGAAAAGAAAGTTACATTTGGAAATGATACTCCTGCGGTAATTAAGGGAAAAGGGTCTGTGTTTCTAAAAGAAAAGGTGAAAGCTAATGATGTCATGTATGTGGATGGATTAAGGCATAACCTGTTAAGTGTAAGTCAAATGTGTGATCAAGGAACTGAAGTTGTCTTTAGTTCAAAGGAATGTGTGGTATGTGATCTTGATACAAGTAAAACAATTATAAAAGGAAAAATAACTCCAAGCAACCTGTATGTATTGAAGAACAACAAAGAACAATGTTACTTGAGTAAATCTTCAGAAAATTGGCTATGGCATAGAAGTTTGGGGCAACTGAGCTTCTCTCAGATCAAAAAATCAAGCAGACTTAAAGCTGTCTATGATCTTCCCAATATTACTCTACCCGAAAATATCATATACAAGTCTTGCCAATTTGGTAAGCAAACCAGAGTACAGTTTAATGCCAAGGAAGGATCATCAAGTAAGCCTCTTGAACTCATTCATACTGACATATGTGGACCTATGAAAAAAAAGTCACCACGTGGTGAACAATACTATATCTTGTTTATTGATGATTTCTCTAGAATGTGTTGGATTGGGTTGCTTAAACACAAAGATGAAGAATTTGAGAAATTTCAGAGTTTCAAAGCTCTAGTTGAAAATGAATTAGATCTAAAAATCAAGTGTCTTAGATCTGATCTAGGAGGAGAATATACTTCAGATGAATTCCTTGAATTTTGTGAACAACATGGCATAAAAAAACAGTTTACTGTAGCCGACACTCCACAACAAAATGGCGTAGCGGAAAGAATGAATAGAACAGTTCAACAAATGGCTAGAGATATGCTTGATGATTCCGGAACACCTGACACATTTTGGGGAGAAGCAGCACATACAGCGGTAAATATTCTTAACAAGGCACATGTCCGTGTAAATAGTGACAAAACTCCATATGAACTCTGGTATGGTAATCCTCCCACTGTGAAGCATTTTAAAGTTTTTGGAAGCAAATGCTTTATCAAAAATAATGATGAAAAACTTGGCAAATTTGAACCCAGAGAAAATGAAGGAATACTTCTTGGTTACTCCTCTAGGAGTAGAGCATATAAATTTTACAATAAAAGACTTCGGAAGATTTTTGAATGTATTGATGTTGTTATTGATGAGTCTCCTGCAGCCCCAAAAGAAGAAAAACAAACAACAAATGAAGACGATGGTGACATATGTCCTTCTACATCAAATAGCAATGATATAGACAATGAACCCAATGAAGAACCTGAAGATGATTTATCTAAAAAAGCTCCAACCATATATGTTCAAAAGAATCATCCAAAATCTCAAATTTTGGGAGATAAGGGATCAGGTGTACAAACAAGGACTCTTGTGGGATCTTCTAGCTATCTGGCATTTCTATCCACTATTGAACCACACAATGTCAATCAAGCTAGCAAAGATGAATGTTGGATTCAAGCCATGAATGAAGAGCTTGATCAAATTGAAAAGAATCACACTTGGGAATTAATACCAAGACCTCATGACAAAAATGTCATTGGAACTAAATGGATATTCAAAAACAAGTTAAATGAGAATGGGGATGTTATAAGAAATAAAGCTAGACTTGTTTGCAAGGGGTATGCTCAACAAGAAGGTATAGACTTTGAAGAAACTTTTGCTCCCGTAGCTAGACTTGAAGCCATAAGAATGTTTCTTGCTTTTTCAAGCTTCCAACAAATCAAAGTTTATCAAATGGATGTTAAATCTGCGTTTCTCAATGGTGATCTAGAAGAAGAAGTTTATATAGAACAACCAGAAGGATTCATTTTCGGAAATGATGAAAAACTTGTTTGTAGACTTAAAAAGGCTCTATATGGTCTCAAACAAGCTCCAAGGGCATGGTATTATCGTCTTGACAAATATCTTCATCAACAAGGATTTTCGAAGGGGTCTGCTGATAGCAATTTATACACAAAAACTGAAAATGATAAACTACTGATTGTGGTTGTATATGTTGATGATATCATTTTTGGAAGTAATGAAGAATCTATGAGTCAGAAATTTGCTTCAGCTATGCAGCAAGAATTTGAAATGTCTTTACTTGGGGAACTAACATTCTTTCTTGTCTTGCAAGTGCATCAAACTACATATGGCATATTCTTATCACAAGCAAAATACCTTAAGCAAATTATGAAGAATTATGGCATGGAAGAGTGCAAACCTGTAAGTACACCAATGATAACCGGATGTAATCTCAGTTCTCATGATGATTCTCCCACGGTGAATCAACCAGAATAAAGATCTATGATAGGAAGTCTACTTTATCTCAATGGGACTAGACCAGACATTATGCATGCAGTTGGGATTGTTGGACGATTCCAAGCTAATCCAAAAGAGTCTCATCTTCAGGCTGTCAAAAGAATATTCAAATATCTACAAGGAACTCAAGACTTTGGACTATGGTATCCAAAGACTGTTGATCTCACTCTTCATGCTTACACTGATGCAGATTGGGCTGGAAATGTTGATGATCGGAAAAGCACTAGTGGTGGTGCATTCTATATGGGGCCTCGGTTAGTATCTTGGTTCAGCAAGAAGCAAAACTCTATTGCCTTATCTACAACAAAAGTAGAATATGTGGCTGTCGCATCATGTTACACTCAACTTCTTTGGATGATGCAAACCTTACAAGACTTTCAAATCAAGTGTTCACCTCCTATCTCCATTATGTGTGATAATACAAGTGCCATCAGTATCTCAAAGAATCATGTATCTCAAAGAATCAAGTATCACTTCCTACGTGAACAAGTGCTTGAACAAAAGGTGAAGTTGGAGTATGTTCCCTCCAAAGAACAAGTTGCTGATATATTTACCAAACCTCTGCCCAGAGAAGCATTCGAATACCTCAGATAGAATCTGGGAGTAGTCTCTGCCATGCAGAATATTAGATCTACTTAAATGCAGAACATTAAATTGGATACGCGGGTTTCCTGAAATACAGTCGCGTATATACGTGAGTTTATACACAAAAAACCGCGTATGGGTGATTGCTGACAAATTTTTCTGGGTCAGCATTCTTCAGCACAGCTGTGGTGCTATTGGGTATCTCTGGTGATGTTTCAACTCTCATATCTCTGTTTCATTCTCTGATATTTGATGCCTTGATGATTTGCTGTTGAAAGTGTTCAGGATGCACAAGCTAAGGGGGAGATGAAGGAGTGAAATGGCTCAAGAACAAGTGTACAGGTTCAGGGGGAGCATTAGCCTTGCTGAGAATTATGCATTGTTGGCATTATGATGGTTTTGAAATATGATCTCTCTCTTGAGGTATTTTTGGTATTTGTTACGAAAGGTCATTGTTGTAATTTGATAAAAAGGTCATGTTGAGACCTATGATGTAAATTGTTATATTCAGTCATGTAAGGACTTCTTCAAATTTGTAAACCCACTTGGTTGGGTAGTTGAGTCAAAAATTGTAAACCCACTTGGTTGGGTACTTGAGTCACATATGTAAATCCACTTGGTTGGATCATTGATGTAAGTATGAGTCCTTGGTGATAGGAAAGTTCATAGAGTCATGTACTTCATTGAAAAATATGTTTGAAGATTCAGCATGAACTCAGGGGGAGCATGGTAACTTCAGTGCACATCAGATCTACAGAGCTCTTCTTTCTACATGAGAAGAAAAACTTTGTTTTGATTTTGATCCACCCTTTGCCCTTGATGTCAAAGGGGGAGAGTATCATGGTGTTTGCATAATGGTTATAATCAATGTATTTATCTGTTGTGGTGGTCAAACACCATCATGGTTGCCATCAAGTCCAAAGGGGGAGATTGTTGGCAATATGATGCAATGTGTTGTCCTTGATGGCAACATACCTCATGAATTTGTTCTTGATGGAAACTACCTGATGAATTTGTTCTTGATGGAAACTGAATTGATGAGTTTGTTAATGATGTAAATCTGATACACAGAGCAGTTCAGAAGTAACAAAGAAAAGTGCCAGAGAAATGATGAATAAGATATGTCACAAGGCATACGCGGGTTTGTAAAGGCGAAGTAGCGTATGTACGCGGAAATATACGTGACAAGTAGCGTATGCCTATTTGCGCTCTAAATTTATAAAACCAGGGGACATTACCATGGTATTGGCCCAATGTATTGAGCGCTGGATTATCTATTTGATCCCGTCCAGGAATACCATCGGAAGGTGTGTGGTTTTGGCTCATGGTATTGACAAAGGCTAAATCTATATTAGGAGAAGAAGATCATAGTGCAAGGTGTGCATGTGTCTGGGTTTTAATGAATACTTCACTCTGAACTATATCTGCATGGTGGAACTCTATTCTTAATTAATAGATCTAAATCTATGATGCACCTATGGATATGATGAAGGTTCAAGATCTCTAGGATGATCTGAAAAAAAATGATGAAGACCTGGCGCAAGTCTGATGAAGAAATTGAAGAAATATGGGTAAGTTTATAGATCTGGTCTGCTCTGCAAAGTTTATCTTTTATAGATCTATACGCAGGTTCGTATCATGAAAAGCGAGTGTATACGCGAGTCCGCTTGAAGAAAAGTGCGTATGGCAGTCCGGGTTTCTAAAAATAAAATGCACTGAAGTATACGCAGGTTTGTCTCTGTGAAAGCACGTATATACGCAGGTTCATTGAAATAAAAGCGCGTATGGAATCTAGGGTTTTGCTGAAGTATGTGGAATGAAATGTCTGATCTGTTTTGTTGTTTTACTACTATCTATCAATGATGTATTCATGCAGATCTGGGTTGTTTAAATGTTGATTGTGTTGTTGATTATTTTGATTAAATATCAAGTTGTTGGTTGATTGGTTGATGATTCAATGACTAAATTGATGAAGGAAGAATGATTGTATAAACAGTTCTGTATGGTTGATAGATTGTCTGAACAGAAATCTGATTTCAGATCTGAATATGATTCTGAACTAATTCTGAAAGAAAACATACACAGAAGAATACGCTAGTTGGTGAAAAGGAAAGCGCGTGCATACACGGAAATGGTGAAGAAAAGTCGCATATACAAAGTTACTATACACTTAAGCATACGCAGGTTGGAGTGAATAAAGGCGTGTATATACGCAGGTTCCATAAAGGAAAATAGCGTATGGTATTTGAATTAATTAATGTTCAAGGTTGAGCTTACATCTGCATATCTATTCTGAAGTCTGGGTTATCTCTGATATTCTAGTTACAATGGTCTCACTGTTCTGTATGAAGTATTGGGCAAAGTATGTTTGTTGATAAGTGAAGGGTTGTGTTGAAGCTGTTTGATCCAGTTTGAAAATTGATGAAACGTGGTCTGCAGTGGTGCTAAGGGTCGAAGCCTTCAGTAAGGGGGTAGTAGCTTCCTTTCAGTGGTAGCTGGTAAACGAGAGCAGGGGGTAGTAGCTCCCTTCCAGGAGAGGCTAGTAAACGAGAGCAGGGGGTTGTAGCTCCCTTCCAGGAAAGGCTGGTAAACGAGACAAGGTTGTAGCCTTCTGTAGGTGGGTGCCTGCATGCTAGTATGAGTCTGCGCCAGTACAATGTTGTAAGAAGTATTCTTTACATAATAAATATTGAAGACTGAGACAACGGCAGCGGTGGTTTTCTCCCGAACTGGGTTTCCACCTTAAATCCTGGTGTTCATGTGTGTTGCTTATGCGTGATGATTTATTTTGTTCTTACTGCACTTGTTTACTACTTACTAAACATCTGATGAATGAATGATGCAATGATCTAAGTTAAGAATTAAATGCATAATTAGATCTCTGGACATACGCAAGTTTCCTTAAGGATATCCGCGTGTATATGCGAGTTGTGTTTAGTAAAGTAGCGTATGGGTTTAAAAGCAAGGAAAAGTAAAAAAATTTCTGTTAGCACTAAATACTGATTCACCCCCCCCCCCCCCTCTCAGTATTTTTTCCAACACAGACAGCCCCACTATGTTCCATGTTACTTGAAATGATAGGTAGTTGGTTATTTATTACATAACTTATTGAGACAATGTTTATCTCACGCAGCTGCAGGTAATTAACCTGGATTTTTTTTGAGAAATTGACCTTCTAATTTTTTAAAAACCCATTACAATGTTGTAATATAAATTTTACACTCTAAGTTATTTCCTACTCTTGGCGTGCATTTTCTCAATTATTTGTCAAAAAAATATCAATTATTCACAATTTCAAGCTATCCTAGTTAGTATTAAATATTTCTTCTTGAAATTTGCATTTAAAATGTATGTAGTTTTGTCTTACCTTATAATGCTTTCAACATTATTTACAAGTAAAATGGGAAAAAAGGGGGGAACACAAGCTTCCAGACCTCCAATCCACCACACCAAGATGAAAATGAAAGCAATACAACCTCTAGCACCTAATGAAAGAAATATCAATTCATTTCTTTCAGGCACAACATACAACACCAAAGATGTTGGATTTGTTCCATGGGAAGGAATCTATGATTTATTTGAAGAGAGTGAATGCAATGACCCTAAAAATTCATATGACAACTCTTCTGAAAGAGTTGTGGAATACGAAGTAATTAAGAGAAATGAATTGCACAAAATTACTTCTAGACCAACCATGTTTCCATATTACAATATGGTAAGTTGGATTATCTCTAAATTTCATGTTCCAACATGTTCTATTGTTGATCTTAATAAAAATATAATGTCTTTGTGGAATCCAAAAGTTATTAGGTCCATATATGAGCTTAATAATCCTAAAATTCTTCTGAATATGGATTTTATGAATTATTTCCAAATCAATGTTCTAAGTAAAAAGAATAGGGATTATGCCCTAGTTATCAAAAAATGGTTACATGACCCTGAAGGTGCTAAAATTAAAACAGGAAAAGATTTTCCAATAACTCCTTTTAAAATACCTAAGATATTTGTGATTGAAATGCTTCCAAAATTATATGGTGAACCTAATCCTAAACATTGTAAAGTAGAAACGGTTCCACTCATCTACTTGATAATAAAACAGTCAAAAATATTTAATTTGGTCGATATTTTATCTCAAAATATATCAGAAGAAATTAAGCTTTCTTTAGTTGCGCCTTTGGGTTTTGAGCAAGGTTTCTTCATGTCACGACACCTTATGGATATTATTATTGCAACATTCCCTTTCTCATTAATGGAATGGAATTATTCTTTAAACATTCATAGACCATTCAACATTTTTGTTATGTCCTATGGGAAATCATATACAAAAACCATTTTTATGATATATGTGATTATGTTATGTTATATCTTTATGTATTTTTGCTTAGAAAGACTCCACCCAGAGTGAGAAATGAAGTCTATTCTGCACTATCACAAATAGGGGATTGGTTCATCGAAGAAAATTTCTCTTACATTCAAATTTATGGGAGTGAAATAGGACCTTATTTCCTGCCTTGTTTCATTCTAAACAGATTAGCCATCAGATAAATTTCCAATCAGACTGCTTTAAATGAAGTTACCAAGTTTTTGCATAAAATGAAAAAGAAATTATGGCCCAATATTCCCATCAAAATTGGCCAAATGGTATTGAAAGATAGAGGTCATGTTGTGACAGAAATCTGTGGTATAGAAGGAATTTGGTTGCATTCACTTACCCGTTATAAATATGATCCAAAGAACATTATTTTTTATCATTACAATTCAATAATTCTTTCAAAATTTTGTACTCATCAACAACCACTCTTTGATTATGTTTTTATCAACAATGATGATTTTGATGAAGTGACATTAAAAAACTACTTTATGAGCACTAAGGAGAAACTCAAGTTGTATAAGTTTAGAGAAGAAACCTATGATAATTATCTAAGGTAGAGGAGTCTAAATTTTGGTTTATCAATCAAAATATTGAAGTTGCTTGAAGGTATTAACTTTTGTTTTACAAAAATCCCTTCAGAATTTGACTATCAATCTCCACAAGAGGAATATGTTGAGGGTTTGAATACTCTAGATTACATGTTTCTTATACTTCAATAGATAAACCTCATGTTCAAATAGAAGCATTAGGTAATTCTAAAAGTGTAGAGAAAATGACAGTTTAGAAACATGGGACTCTTCTTCCAAAAAAAATTATCGTAGATGTTGAATCTCTTGAGCAAACAAGTCAGCCAAATGTTTATATGGAATTTGATTCCTCTCATAGATAAAATAATAAAGAGTCAATTGAAGCTCAAGAAATTTTTCATGTTATCGTTCAGGAAATCAATAACGAGATACCAAACAACACGATGTCAACATCTTCAAAAGTTTAAAATGTTTCTTCACAAATTTGTCCCAAGATCTATCAATATTTATCAAGATGTACATCAAGAGCCAAGTCACGATATTCTTTAGGCACCAAGTTCTTAAATACTAGATATAAAGGATATTTCTATGGAAGTATCGATTACTCCTATCTATACTAATATTACTTTTTCTTATTTCATTTTCAAACCAGTTTTTGAGGTTGAACCAACCACTAAAACGGTACCTTCATTAAGTGAATATTATTTTGATTCTCAAACTAAATTATTTATTAAGAGATCCAGGAAACGAAAGCATGACTCTATTGAAATAGTGACATAACTCAACTGGAAGGATACAGGTGACACTCAAGAAACAACACAATAATCAGTGTCAACATTAGTGGATTTCGTTAATTACACTCAAAACTCATTTGAATATTTATCCCAAGAATTTAAGAAAAGGCCGAACAAAATTAAAGAACTTGAAGCATAATTGGACAAATGAAAGTTTTTTAATAAAAGTTAGGTACAACAAATTTGGGATAGTAATATTCATGAGAAAATATATTTAGAATAGAATTGGTAGAATAGATTGGTATATTTGAGTAACGAATGGCGATGGTGAGTTTTATTAGGGGTTCTGACTGGTGCAATAAAAATGGAGGCGGTGTTGATAGCTTCTTCTGCGCCTTGAACTGATGTGATGGCCTTTGGCGGGATGAGGCCATACCCATATCAAGACTAGTCCAAGATTGGTTTCTTTGTGTTCCTTCATCTTGGACCTCTGGTCTCACCCTATATAGTATTGCATTAAATTTTAAGGAAGAGAGTATTGGTTATGGCCCTTGCCAGTTCCTCTTTGGCTAGACTCCAGTTTGTTTTGAATTTTGACCACATATTGAAGGAGTCGCCACTTTTGATCACTCATATATTTTGGCATATCCACGATAAGGGAGGAACCTACCATTTACTTATGGGTTTTCCATCAAACGCATAGGTCAGTGCTATTGAATCAGTGAGAGGAAACGGGTATCTTTAATATTGTTTTGTTCCCATATGAATATTTTTTCCTATGTTATTGTTACCGATCAGTTAGAGGTTTCAAATGGTCTCTCTTTGTATCCTCTATGCGCAGTTATGGGCCAAATGGAGTTGAATAGGGTTGATGGATATGGGCCCTGTGGGGCTATAGAGCCACACATTATAAAAAATCACCCTCCTTGGATAGGGCCTACCATAAAATAGTGTTGGGAGGAACCTATTTCATACCAGATTTGTATTAAAAACATTCAGGGGTAGACATCCCTTTTCTATATTAATGCTTCTAATAGTATTTATGCAAGGATTTTATTCCAAGACTATTCACAGATCCAAGACAACAGAATCTACAATAATTTTTCCATTATATTGAACATGTGGTTGCGCGGTTGTGCCCCACATTACAAGCCTCAAAATGGATCATCTTCATACAAGGATCCAGCCAAGGGGAAGACTTCCTTTCCTGCTAGTCTACCCTAAAAGAGCACTGGATCTGAGATTCAAAATAATCTTGGTCCTTACATTGTTTAATAGTTGTAGAATGATCTCTTTGTGGATATAAATCACATCAAGGTAAATGCTCTCTCATCTACTCCCAATTGAAAGGCTTTCATTTGTATATTTAATGGTTTTTTCCCTAAATCGGAGGCTCTTCATCAATGGATGTTAAGCCTTTGGACATAAAATGTGACATTTATCTATGCTCTATAGGATATATTATTGTACAATTTGACACACAAAAATAAATGGACATTGTATTAAATGATGGACCATTGTTTTAGAGTAATGTAGGCCTTTTATTTATGTTGACACCTAATCTTAAGGGATTGGGTGAGATTGTATATTATTGCAATTTAGTAAATAAGGAAGGCCAAGAGACATTGGGAAGTGAATCCCAATAACCTCGCCTCCATGTATAAGTACACACACAATCTCCATCTAATTCATATTCAGTTTTGTGGAGTTACCTCCTGGTCTGACATGGTATCAGAGCCAGTCCCATTTTTGGCATTCCTACATTTGGTGTAACTCCCTCATGTTCTGCATTTTTGCAGTTTGTCCTTGTGCATTCAGTTTTCTATTTTACTGCTCCTGGCATTCTCGTTTTCTAGAATAATTCTGCATTTATTTTTTTTTGCAAATTCTACCTCATTTCAGCTCTGCACATTTAATTTTACTATGCAAAAAAAAAAAATACAATTTCTCTCATGCTCACCCTCACAGCTTTCACACGATCACTCTCACATGCAGACCCCCGCCCCCTCACACGCTCCATCCCTCACAGCTCATGTCCCTCACATTCCTCACACTCACAGCTCACCCCTCACCCGATATCCCCATCCCTGCTCACCTGCACTCCCTCCCCGCTCACGCCCACCCTCTCTCCCCATCCCCCTCACCCACTCTCCCCATCCCCACTCACCTGCACTCCCTCCCTGCTCACGCCCGCCCTCCCCACCCTCTCTCTCCATCCCCCCTCACACAGCTCTCCCCGCTCACCTGCACTCCCTCCCCGCTCACGACCACCCTCCCCACCCGCTCTCCCCATCCCCCTCACCTCCCCTCCCCTCCCCTCTCATGGTCGCTCGGCCCTCCCCACCTGCTCACGGCAGCTCGCCCCTCCCAACCCACCCTCCCCAACCGCCCCTCCCCACCCAATCGTTCCTCCCCCTCCTCTCCCACGTAGATTCTCTCTGCATTTTTTTTTTATAATTTGGCCATAATATCATTCTGATTTTTTACACAGTTTGGCCTCCCCCAGTAATCACCTTCCCCAAAAACACCCCCCCCCCCAAGAAAATACCTCCCCTGGTACAAACCTTCCCCAGAAAATACCTCCCTCAGATAATACCTCTGTTTTTTTCCCAAATTGCTTTTTAAAAAAAAAAAAAAAAAAAAAAAAAATTGCAGAATTGAAACCAGAATTGAGTTTTTACCGTGACAGCAAAGTATTTATTTTCTTCAAAAAAATGCATTCTCTCATATCTATTGTAGGAGTTGTTCTCTCTGGCAAGGAAAACTATCTTGAATGGTCTCAAAAAATCAAGCACACTCTCATTTTTAATGAGCTGAGGAGAGGAATTTGTGAAGGAGAAGGAAACCTTCCACCAGCAAAGCCCACTTCATACAAGGAGATCGCCATTTGGGAAAACAAGAACTGCAAGGCCTGTGCCTTGATTGCAGCTTCCATAAATGAAGAGGTGAGTCGCCATATTACACCATTTTCAAATGTCTATGAAGCCTTGAGCAAGCTAAAAGAACTCTATGACTCACATTCAGAACTTGAAATTTTTCAATTAATGATTAAGTTGTTCAGTCTTGAATTGAAAATGATGACCCTCTTGCTTTAGCTTCAGAATTAAGATCTATCATGCATGACATTAAGAACACCGGTGTAGAATTTGATATACCTCTCATAGCATATGTTAAGGCATTGTATCCGACTTACTCACATTATCTTGAGTCATTGCAAGCAAGTGGAAACCTCGTGAAAATCACCTTTGATTCCCTTGAGAAAAAATTTGCAGAAAGAGAGAAAGTTTTTGGAAAGATGACAGCCCCTCTGTCTTCTGAAGAGGTTGTATGATTTTCACATACAGAGAAGATTCATGCTCAATATTCTTCCAGAGGAAGAGGTGGCTGAAGAGGAAGAGGAAGAAGAAATTTCAGAGGAAGGGGGGGCAGACAAACTCAAACTGAAAAATCTGATCTTCATTGCATACGCTGCAATAAATACTGGCATGATGCATCTACATGTAAGCAAACTTGGGATAAAATTGAGCAGCAAAGAAATCAAGAAAAAGGTAAAACTCATGATATAGACAAAGGTAAAGCACCTGAATCCACTCATTATGTTGTAGCACATTGCAACAATGGAGTAACTGAAGACGTGTTTGATGTTTCATTTACTTCTTGGAGAAATGATTGGTTGCTAGATTCAGGAGAAACATGTCACATGACATTTAGAAAATATTTTTTTGAAGAATTTACTGACAAAGTTGATGGAGTAGTATACTTCATAGATAAATCCAAACTTAAGCCATCGCGGCTTGGCACAATCAGGCTTATGTTTCCTGGTCTTCCAAATCATCTTCTACATGAGGTTCTATACCTCCTTGAGTTGAGGAGAAACTTGTTGTTCTTGGTCCACATCCGCCAGAAAGGACACTCCATTCACATGTTTGATGGCAAGGTTGAGGTCAGAAAAGCATCAGATCGCTCACTTGTCATGGAGGGAATAGAATAAGGAAGACCCTTGAAGCTGCAAGGTTCCTCTGCTCATGCACAAAAATTTGCATTCAGTTCACATCATGATGAAGGTACATTCCCATCAAGTATTTTATGGCATGCTAGATTTGGACAATTAAACTATGAAAGCCTTCGATTGTTGAAGAAAATGGTGTTAATGGACTACCTACAATTCCTAGGAAACTTAAGCAATTTGATGCTTGTATTCTAGGAAAGCATAGAAAACAGCCATTTCATGATTCACATTCCAGAGCACATAGAAAACTTGAGCTTATTCATTCAGATTTATGTGGCCCTATGCATGTTAGTTCTACAAATGTAAATAAATATACGATGACATTTATTGATGATTACACCAGAATGTGTTGGGTTTACTTATTGAAGAACAAATATGATGCTTTTCAAACATTCAAGAATTTTCATGCATGGATTGAAAATGATGCACAAACTCATATTGGCTCTTTGCGTACTAATAATGGAAAAGAATACACTTCAAATGAATTTGAAAACTATCTTCGTCAACATGGGATCAAACATCAAACAACTATGCCCTATAATCCCCAACAGAACGGTGTAGCTGGAATAATGAACAAGACATTTTAAATATGGTTCACTCCATGATGTTTTTTAAGAATGTAAAATTGATGTTTTGGGTTGATGCAGTTCTATGTGATGTATCCATAAGGAATAGGTGTCCTTCAAATTCAATCAGAAACAAAACTCCTTATGAAATGTGGCATGGCCACATTCCTTCGGTAAAGCATTTCAGGGTCTTTGGTTCCACCTGTTATACTTTGATACCCAAGGTACAAAGGAATAAACTTTGTGCTAGAAGTCGAAAATGTATCTTCTTAGGGTATTCCAATACCTCCAAACGATATCGTCTCTATGATGAAGTCACTTAGAAGTTTGTAATAGCAAGAAATGTCATATTCCTTGAATCTTCCAAGACTGACAATGTTTTTGAGCGGCAACTTGATCACCTGGATAGATTCACACATGAAAAGTATTTTCAATAATTTGATAATCAGATTCCACATCTTGAAGGGGGGATTCCTATATTGAATCAATCTGTGGAATCATTTCCCGAAGCACTCTCTCCCCCACATGAAGAACCAACCACGAATAACACCTTGAACGATGTGATTGAAAAAATTGAGAGATTGAATCTTGATTCAACTCCAACTCAATCAAATGAGAAGCCCGGGCCATCTCAGAAAGGCTCCCCCAAATGGTTGACAAAGACACTAGAAAACGTTCATCCTGATGAGGTTGGAAAGACAGGAACAAGAAGTTCCACTAGACAAAACAAAGGTGATGTAGATAATTCTGATTCACCTGTTGATATGAATATTGCTTATAAATTTGAATTGAGTTTGTCTACAGATCATGAACTAACTTCTTTCAAAGAAGCCGCTTCTCATGACGAATGGAATGAAGCGATGCCTTGATAAAGAATGGCACTTGGAAGTTGGTTGATCCTCCTTTGGGAACCAAACCAATTGGCTATAAGTGGGTCTACAAGAACAAGTACAAAGAAAATGGCTCACTTGACAAGCACAAAGCCAGGCTTGTGGAAAAAAATTTTGCACAGAAAGAAGGGGTCGATTATGAAGAAAATTTTGCTCCCACGGCAAAATGGGCCACCATCCGGACACCCTTTGCTCTAGCAGCTCAAAAGGGATGGAAATTCCATCAGATGGATGTAAAAACCGCCTTTTTGAATGGAGATCTAAAGGAGAAATTTTTTATTTCCCAGCCAGAAGGATTTGTTGTGAAGGGCCAAGAACACAAAGTATGTGAGCTTATAAAATCCTTGTATGGCCTCAAGCAAGCACCGTGAGCCTGGTATGAGAAATTAACTGAGCATCTTCTGAAACTTGACTTCAAACATTTTGATCTCGATGATGCAACTTTGTTTGTTAAGAAAGTTGGAAAAACATTTTTATATATTGTGGGGTATGTAGATGATCTTTTGATGACAGGGAACAATCAGAGTTATATTGCATCCATAAAGAAATAATTGAAGAAAGGTTTTGAAATGACTGATTTGGGTTATGTTCATTACTATTTGGGTATTGAAGTAACTCAACATCCTAAATTTATATTTCTTTCTCAAAAGAAGTACATCGGAGATCTTTTGAACAAGTTTGGCATGGATGAATGCAATCCCTTAACCACTCCAATGGAACAAAACTTGAAGCTCACGTCCATTGAAGGGAAGGAATTCGAGGATGCAACAAAGTATAGACAGCTTGTAGAAAGTTTTATCTACCTGACTACCACCAGACTAGACATATCATTTGTTGTTGGAATCCTCTCCAATTCTATGCAAAAATCATGTGAAGGACATTGCTCTGCTGCAAAAATATTTCTAAAGTACTTGAAGGGGACTCAAGACTTTGGACTCAAATATACACAGGTAGGCGATTTTAGACTTTGATGGGGACAAGGAAACTAGGGTGTCTACTTCAAGTTATACCATGAGTCTTGGATCAGGAGTTGTCTCATGGAGATCACGCAAACAGTCAGTTCTAGCAGATTCCACAACCAAGGAAGAATATGTGGTAGCAGCTAAAGCAACAAAGGAAATTGTGTGACTCAGGAAAATCCTAGAAGATTTCCAGATGAAATAGATGCATTCAACACCACTCATGATCGACAACACTTCTGCAATAAAGTTGGCCAAGAACCCAAAGTTCCATGATTGAACAAATCACATCAATACAAAATACCATCTGATTCGACATCATGTTGAGGCCCAAACCATCCATCTACATCATTTTTCCACAAATGAGTAGACCGCAGACATCTTCACCAAATCTCTTAGAAGAGAAAAGTTTGAAAAGTTCATAACGATGCTTGGACTCACCAACATCCCTTTAGATTAAAGGGGGGAATGTTGACACCTAATCCTAAGGGATTGGGTGAGATTGTATATTATTGTAATTTAGTAAATAAGGAAGGCCAACAGACATTGGGAAGTGAATCCCAATAGCCTCACCTCCATGTATAAGTACACACACAATCTCCATCTAATACATATTCAGTTTTGTGGAGTTACCTCCTAGTCTGACAATTTACACCGTGGTTCCCAGATTTTGTTGCTACTACTATGGTGGTATCTACTATGTCAGTTTGGGTGAGACTTCCAAATCTTCCCCTACCTTTCTGGAATACAAATTTCATAGAGGTTATTAGGAACACACTTGGGAAATTCAAGAATATGTACAATGAAATGACAAAGAAACGCATCTTTACTTTCACCAGAATATGTGTAGATATATACCTCAGTTAAGGTCTCTCTGGCCATATTCAAATAAAACATCAAGACTTCTTCTAGAACCAAGTTTTATAATGAGAACAATGCTTTTAGATGTCAGGAATTTTTCCAGACATACCATTTACAAAACTCATGTCCCTGGTCCAAAAAGAATCCAAAAAAAATAGGATGATAAATAAGAAAAAAGGTTGGCAGTACACATATCCTCACTTATCAGAAGTTGAGGAGGAAATTTCAGAAAACCAACCTACTCAAATAGAAGTGGAGGCTCAGCCTCAACAGTTTTCACCCACAGTTGTGGGTGTAGATACTCTTGGTGTTTTTTCTCCCATACAGGACATGGTTAATGCTAAAACTCTTATGGATCCACAAAAAACTAAATAGACGCACATGGGGGAGGGTATGGGGGCATAAAACATGACCATGTGTCTGAAAGATCATATTCAGACAAGAATCATCCTCTAGAGACTGTTGAGTGTTCTTTGGCTTTGATTCCAGTTGGTGCTAGTCTGGGGGCTTGGAAGCAGGTCCAGGAAAAGAAGGGAAAGTTTAGTGTTGCTTCTTGAAATTTCCTATTATTACTTTCTTCCCTTTGTTGATATTTTTTCTCTTTCTTTTTGTGTACATATATTCTTGTTTGGGCCTTTGGGAATATATTCCATGATTTATCTAGAACATAGAATGATTGGCTCTAAGCCACATGGAATGCACTAATTTATAATGTGTCTGCATAATGTATTTTCCTTATTATATAATGAAGATACGCATGTATTTTCGTCAAAAAATATTTGAGTAACAAACAGACCCAAAATATGGAACCTTTAAAGCAATTTCGTAATGAGGAACTCATAATCCTAAAATAAAAATCATATACTAGTCTACATACCATTTCATCAACAGATAAAATCTCTTCAACAACCAGCACAACAAATCAAGGAAACCACTGAAAATATCAATGTTTTTAAAGAACAAGCCTTGAAGATCAATGAAAAAATATAAGGGGTAAAAACCAAATTCTTTAAACAAATGTATCAAAATTTACAAGTTCTTTCAAGAATTAGTATCCCTCACCGACAATATTGATGCATTAACAAAGGAGGATAAGTTAATTAATCAAATATTTGGTATGATTATTGATTGGGAGAAACAATTCAATCCTGAGAACATAAAGAAATTATCCAAGGATGATAATAAGCTCATGTGGGCTTCATTAGCATAAAGATATTCAAATTGTAAAATAAATTAAAGAATGGATTGGAAAAGTTATTAATATTTTTGATGGGGTATGGGATGTTGGAATTGATATCACAGATGAATTCAGTACATCTCAATCTAAATCTCTCAGGAATGTGAAACCAGGAGTTATCATTCAACTCATAGTAGAGGAGAATAGGACAACTTATGCACAAACCATCAGAGAACTAAGTGTGTAGGATGAACAAAAGATACAAAGGTTCTTTCCAGTTTCCATTGGAACAGTGAAAATAATTTCAAAATGTTCATCTAAGTACAATAGTAAAAAGAGATCGATCGAGAACCTCATGTCTCGATGCAATATCACCATTATAAATTCCATGCCCGTCCATATCTAACAGATATCTAGGAAGTTTGAAGAATGGTCCTGATACATCAAGGAAATTTCTCCTAAAAAGCTTCTAGTCAACTCAACACAAGTTACTCAAATGCAAGAGGAAAACTAAACGACCTAGCTAGAGAGAGAAGAAGATTGTAATGAATTGATAATATTTGAATTTTGTTGTTATTTTTATGAGAGAAAATATTTCATATTTTCTATCATTAAGCATATCTTATCTTTTTTTTATTTTAGTTATTTTTACAACCCTTTACGTTGGAGTAAGGGTTGGAAATTGTTTCACTTTAAGACTCTAGTTTTGAATTCAGTGTTTTACACCCAATTTTTTTAAGACCAATCAAGCATTGGTGTTTATTGAATGACAAGATCTAAGCACTGTATGATATTTTAGTTTCTTAAAATTCATTAATGGTATTTTCCTCTATCATTTTTCCTTTATATAGATACATGTTGAATGTTGGAATGTACTCTTATTTTTACTTTTGAAATGATAAAATATATGCATTGTTGACTTATTTGTAATAAAATTTTATTATTTTCTTAATATAAATAAATCGACATTCATTTCTGATATTCAAAAAGATAGTTTGGAAATATTTCTCTCGTTATCGAGATAGATTTATTTTATGTCATTTGGACTTCATAAATTGCATGCATATAAAATTATAAAACCGTAAAAAACAAACCCCATCTTTTCATAAACTCTTTAAACATAGACCAAAACTAAATTAAGTGGCATATTGGACCCACATTCCACTAAAAGGCACTAACCATTTCAAACAATCTACAATAATGTACAAATTTTTGCACTTGGGTGATTCACTACTTCCCTTGTTGTTAAAATTGCTAAATCCCCACTAAAATTCACACACAATGGTTTCTATATTTGTTTATAGTTAATTGTAAATATTATTTTATGTCATATATTTTCCCTAATTTAGTTTAACTTTTATCATTTACTTAGGTTAGAATAGAATAGGCAAATGGGCCTTTATTCTGGAGACTATACAGCCAAACCAAACGAGTAGGAGTCTAATTGGGACCCTGATCAGGCCAATATTCACTAGTTGCAAGGGGAATTTTTCCCATATGTCAACAATTTTAGTGCTAGGAGGAAAATAGATAATGCATGGTTGAGCAATCCTTTGAGGTAAATCTTCCACCTACATGATCTAATCCTGGCACCTCACCCATGTCAGTTCATAAAGGTGAACCACAAGTTACATTCTCAACATCACACATGTTTCTAGAACATTTCAAAATGCAGTACATCCTTCTAAAACATAAACATATCCCTCAGAATTCATTTTTTCTCTTGTTCAACCCCAATTATATCTTCCAAGAGTCTACACTCACTCTCAAAGTAAACATTTTGGTTTATCTCCACTTTTGTTTACTTTATCTATAAAAAAAATAAAGGCCCTAGAAAAGAAGCTCAAGCACTAGTTGCTTCTATATCTCAAGTTGATCCAGAAACATCATTTGAATTCTCTTCAATCACTAATCCATTATTCCCATTTGAAGAAATTGATTGGGATTCATAAACATTTTTTTTAGAATCAGTTACATCACTAAGTGTTCCTGCCTCAACCTCACCTACTCAGACATGTCCTTCTTCCCCTATTCAAACCACTATTATTCCTACTACCTATATTCTAAGTTCTTCTACACCTGCCTCTAAAACCTTCATTCTAAGTTCTTCTACACCTGACTCTACAACCTTCATTCCAAGTTCTTCCACACCTACCAGTAAACATGTTCTCACAACACCATCTACTCCACCTCTAATAATAACTATGGTGAATCAACCTTGGTTGTCTGCGGGAGCAGTTAATGTTCCTAGTGATCAACATGACCTACCAAAAAATCCAGAAAGGTTTCTCCAAAATTTCAATCTCGATGGACCTATTTCCCTTGAAGAAAATATTAAATATTTTATGATTTATTTAAAGTTAGGGGGAGTGCAGTATGAAGATGTTGTTTGCAAACATTTCCCTTATACATATTAGGGAAAATAATCTTCTTGGTATTTTTAGTTATCTGATGGTTCTATTACCAATTGGGATTCATTTCAGACTCAATTAAAATGAAAGCCAAATACTCTATTAAATATTTCAATCAGAGATCTATTTTTCTCCTTAACAAAATTCATGACATTGCTAAACATATTAATGATATTTTACTTGAAATTTACACCACTGCTTTACCTTCATCGATTGCATTAATTGTAATCATAGAAAACAAGCAAACAATAGTCTTAAAATTTGAGGAATCTTTAAATGTTGAAAAAAAATCCTAAGAATAGTTTTTAAATAAACAATAGTTCAATAGAAACCTAAAGTTGAATATATTCTAAAGAAACCAACAACTAGTAAATTTTTGGATGAGAAAAAAGATAAAGAAGTTGTTGATTTGGAATCAATTCATAATATTATAAAGAAAATGTCCGATGAAATTATTGATTTCAAAAGAATTATTGCAAAAGGGCCTTCAACTAAGAAACCTTGGAGACCATTTAGAAGAAATCCAACCCCAAACCCCAATCAAACTCATGTTAAAGAGTTTAATTTGGAAAATTACGCCCAAGAGGATTTTTGTAGAGCCCGTAATTCTAATCATCCAGAAAAGACATGTCCAAAATTTGTAAATATGTTAAAATATCTTGTAGGTGAGGAAGAAGAATAACAAATACCTGAAATTAGTAACGAAGAGGTTGATCCTAGTAAATTAGTGAATGTTTTATGGGATGTTTCCCAAGGAGGATTGATCAAAAATGATAATGAATCAAAGGAGAGTGAAATTAATGTTGTACATACTAGGAGAAAAGTATAAAATCCATCTCCTACTCATGTAATTACTAATCCTCCCAATCCTTCTAAAAAAACACAAACACCAAAGAAAGCTTCTTCTTCATCAGGCACACCTTCCCAAACCAAGGGTTTTGAGTATGATTTAGTAGAAGATATGAAGATAACTAGAGCTAATGTGTCTTTTTTTTAGTTTTCAAAATTATCTCCACAGAAAAACAACTTCTTAAATATCTAGGAATTGATATTTATGAAAATCAATCCTCTACTAAAAGTAATTCTCAAAATAATTCATCCAAGAAAATATCAAATATCAATGCAGCCTTAATTGGAGATAGGCCAACTTCTTGCACTCCTCCTTTCTTTTTAACCTTTGAAATATGCAATATAAATGTACATAGTTATTTGGTATACTTTAGGGCCTTGTCTAATGTTATGCCTTTATGAGTGGCTAAAAAACTTAATTTAGTTCCCGTCCAACCTGCCACACAAATTGTGCAACTCGATAGATATTGTGTTAAGCTAATTGGAGAGGTTAAAGATGTGTTAGTATGACTTGCTTCCAACCCAAAAAAATTCAAATCATTGATATTATCGCTCTATATATACCAGAGCCATATGGATTTTTTTTGTGTCCCAAAGGAACCCAACAGCCTGCATGACACGTAGTTATAGTAAACCTCTGGGAGTCTACAGCTTGTCCTTATCTATGTAAACCAAGTCACAACTAGGGGGGTTAAACCTTCGATCTCTCATTTTTCACAGATTTCACATTACTTCGATCCCCAATTGATTTACCCAGGCTAGGACCCAGAGTCATATGGCTTATTACTTAGTAGAGATTGGTCAGGAAATCTTAATGGCTATTTTTCTACAGATTGGTCACATTTATGGTTTCCCTTCAATGGTAAACCTAACATAATTAAGGTTTAGAGAGAGAAACATATAAAATACATTATGATTGATCTTGAAAAACCTAATGAACTAGTTGCTTTTGCTCATACTTCCTTAGGTAATTATTCTTTTGATACATTATTGGGTAATTATGCATCAGAACAGTCTTTAATTAATGAGTCAAAAATTGAAAGTTATAATTTCCTTACAGTACCCATTTCTATTTCAAAAGATGTTTATTCTTCATCATCTTCTTATTATATTTTAATTAATGTTGTAAATACTGATTTTGGACTTTGTACTTTGATGTTTCCAAATCAGCAGAAGGCACAGATGTCGGTTGTGTTTTATTGGATCTACAAGGTAATAATTTCCTTCTTTCATGCAAACTTAACTTTCAATGTATTAATAATGTTGTTGAGTACGAAGTGTTGAAAATGGCACTAAGAAAGATTCTAATTTAATTTTCCCTTGAATTAAATTAGAATAAAATTGTAATTCCACATCACATGACAACTTGTATGAGTTAACTAAGTTGGTTTGAATTAGTTGGTTCATTTAATTCGAGTTGAGGTCCTAGCTTGATTCATGTAGAGTGTCTCCTAGCTTTTAGGAGCCTTGGTTGAGTTTATTTTGAATTGTAATTAATTAATTCAGTTAAACTGAGTTAAAGTCAGTTAAACTAGTTCCAAATGTTGGAGAAACTAGTATGAGGTATAGCAGTGGAGATCAGCTTCAGTGTTCAGCCAATTAACTGATAAATCAACCATAAATAACTCATGCATGCATGATCTGCAAGTTACCCAGTTGAGATTGGATTTCAAGGGTAGTGTACTATCAGTTGTATAATCATACAAAATGTACAAGTGGTGCATGCAGTGATAGGAAGGCCTATTATGGATTGTGTAGTTATGGATGAATAATTTTCCTAATTAATAGGGGATAATTCCCAAGGAAAAAACACAAGGAAATAGGGACCTAGGCAAGAAAAATTTGGTTACGTATTGGCGAAGGCTTGTCTAGTAAGTAGTGAGATCGATAGAGATAGTGCAGAGGTTCTTTGTGCTTGAGAAAAGCATTGTAATCTTCTCATATTTTTTTTTACTAACGCAATATATAGATAGGAGGGGTGTTTAGTTGTGGTTTTCCCCAGGAAATAATTGTGTAATGTTTTGATTGAATTCTTTCTCTTGTGTTATTTGTGATTTCGCGACCGTTTAATTGTTTCCGCAGTTGGTAGAGTATATTCAAGTATATTGTTTTAGTAAATTATAATTAGCAGTTTGAATCTACAAGGAACTTCTACATGGTATTAGAGTTGAAATCACCATAGAAGGTAAGAATACGAATTTATATTTATAGGAGGAATAAGTTTTGCAGATCTATTCTTCAAAGCTAGCAGCAGGATCAGGATGGTGTTATATGGTCTAAGGCTTGAGTATGCCCTTGAGGGTAGCTCGAATTACATTGCTTGGAAGTACTGGATGGAAGCAATCATGGAAGATAATGGGTTGAAGGAATACATTGATATCAATTTTATGAAACCAGTAATTGTTTATGCATAAAATATAGCAAAATGGAAGAATTTATAGCAATGTTCTGAAACCAGCAATTGTTGATGCACAGAATCTATCAGAATGGAAGAAGAATGTAGCCAAGGCAAGAAGGATATTAATGGAAGGAGTTCGAGATCATATTATCTCGAACCTCCATGGGAAGGAGACTCCATATGTAATGTGGAAATCCTTGACAAACTTATTTTAGAATAGTAGTGACAACAGGAAGTTGGCATTGAAGGACAAGCTTTAGAAAATTAAGATGGACACAATACCACAGTACTTGAGAAAGTTCACCCAATGTCGGGATGAGCTTGGCAGTGTTGGTGTTACAGTTGTTGAAGATGATATGGTCAGCCTATCATTTATATTCCTTCACAAGAGCTGGCACAACTACCAAGATTCAGTAAATGGGAGGGAGAAGCTACCAGAGTGGGAGTGTTTATGGTCTAACATGGTGCAAGAAGAGATAAGGTGGAACACCAAAGATATAACCTCATCCAAGCATGATGATGAGGATAATTATGCCTTGGATGGAAAGAAAAATAAAGGGAAGGGGGATAAATTCCAATCCAAAGGATATTCTAGTCAAGCAAGAAAGAAGAAGGACTTGTCAAATATTAAATGTTTGCATTATCATGAGCTGGGAAAATATGCCACGAAATATCCGCACACGAAGTCCAGAAATAAGCCCTTAGGAGGAGCGGAATATGAAGTTCTTGCTTCACAATTCGACTTGGATTTCACCCTCATTGCATGCATGGTGACATCGGTGATGGGTAGTGTGTGGTATCTGGATAGTGGAGCCTCATCTCGACAGCCTCCACAGCCAAGCACAGGTATTATGTGATATTTGTATATGATTTCTCACGTAAGTGCTAGATATTCTTCATCCAAAATAAATACCATACATTCTCAAAAAAATTGAATTCAAAGCACTTTTTTAGAAAGACACAGGCAGGAAAGTGAAGGCTCTTTAGAGTGATAATGGTATATAATATGTGTCGAATGAATTCAAGAACTTCAGCACATCAGAAGGAATTCGGAAAGAGTTAATAGCACCCCATAAACCACAGTAAAAATGGGTTGATAAAACAAATAACATAAATATTGTGGGAGTTTCATGGGCGATGTTGCATGATCAGGGCCTACCATTGCACTTATGACATGAAGCATGCAGCACAGTGGTATATGCGCAAGACAGAAGTCCTCATTAGATTATCAAGATGAGTACACCAAAAGAATATATTTCTAGTAAGAAACTAGATGTGGCACACTTCAGGATCTTTGGTTCATCGTTTTACAGTCATGTTTCTAAGGATGCAAGGAAAAATCTAGAACCAAGAGCTGAGTTGGGCATATTTGTGGGGTACACTAATAAACCTCACAACTATTGGGTGTACCTGCCATATCACAAGATGACAATTGTTCGTAGATATGTGAAGTTTGATGAAGAAAATTCCATGATATGTTCCCTTGAGAGGGAGCTTCAGTTGCATGTAGATGAGGAGCTTTTAGCTCCAAAGGAAGAACTTCAGGATGTTGTGGAGTAGCCACAAGTAGAGGAGCATAGATTGGAAGCATCCAATCATGCAGAGACATCTAGAGATGGAAGGAAGCACACTATATAGGCTGTCATATTAATGCATGATGCTATAGAGAATGTGGGAGGACCCAAATCATAGTGCAGGCAGATGAGTTCACCATCTCGTTACATTGTCTATGTGGCTCTGATGAGCGAGAGTGTAGATACTAAGCCATCCTCATTCGAGGAAGAAGTGCAGCAACTAGTATGGGTTGATGCCATGGTAGAGGAATATGATTCCATTATTAGGAACAGTGATTGGGAAGTTGTCCCAAGGCCAGAGGATGAGTTAGTGGTAGGTTCTAGGTGGATCTACAAGGTGAAGCAAGTATCATATGGGAGTGTCGATAAACACAAGGCCATATTTGCGTCCAAGTGATTCTCTCAGGTGGAGGGAATTGAATACGAGGAGACCTTTGCTCCTGTAGTAAGGTACTCCTCAATCAGATCAATTCTAACACTTTCAACGTAGATGGGATGGAAGACACATCATATGGATGTGAAGACATCCTTCCTCAATGGAGTGATTGAGGAAGAGGTGTATATATAGAATTCGAAATGATTTGAGACCTTTGACAGAGAGTCGCATGTGTGCAGACTCAAATGAGAATTGTATGGACTAAAACAAGAAATTTGTGCTTGGTACACCATGATCGACAGTTATTTCACCACGTTGGGGTTCACCAAAAGTGAAGCAGAAGCAAACCTTTGCCAATTGTTGTTGAAATTAAACTATTGATTATATTAGTATATGTTAATGATTTAATTATAACAGGTAAAAAGAAGCTAATAAAATCCTGCAAAGAGGAATTGGAAAGAAAAATCGAGATGAAATACATGGGGCTCTTGCATTATTTCCTTGGTTTGTAAATTTGGAAAGGATATGGGGAATTGTTTGTCTCTCAGGGCAAGTATGCCAACGAGATACTGAATAAGTTTCACATGGAGAGTAGAAAACCCATGGAGACTCCTCTCGCAGGGAATTAGAGGAAGGAAGATGCTACTTCAGGTGAAGTGATAGAAGCTACCATTTACATACAGCTTGTGGGTTCACTTGTGTACTTGGTGAACACACGACCGTACATGTGTTATGTAATTAACAAGCTTAGTCAAGCAATGGTTAAGCCAAGCAAAATATATTGGAAGGCAGCCAAACATGTGCTTAGATACCTTGGAGGCACCACTTAGTTTGGTCTTGCGTATAGACGGACAAAGGGAGTGAAGCTTCAAGGCTTAACAGATGCATATTGGGAAGGGATTCCATCAGAAAAGAAGAACACAAGGAGGAATTTTCAGTATTGGGTCAGCAGCAATTTCTTGGTACAACATGAAGCAGAGATCAGTTGCACTCAGTTCAGCAAAAGCAGAGTACATGGTTACTAGTCAAGCAGCTTGTGAGACTATCTGGATGAGTAAGATACTTGTTGGGTTATTTGGTCAAGAAATGGATCCTGCAGTGATTTAATGTGACAACCAAAGTTGTATCAAACTCTATGTGAATCCATTTTTCATGATAGGTCCAAGCATATCGACATTCGGTATCACCATCTCAAATATTGTGTGCAAAGGTGGATCATATTGCTAGAGTAAATTCCTATAGAGGAACAGGATGCAGATATCTTGACTAAGGCATTGTCAAGAGGAAAATTTGAGTTCCATAGAGGCAGGAATGGGGTATCTGATAATCCATTTCTTCCTGATAGGGAGTGTTGAAAATGGCACCAAGAAAGATTCTAATATAATTTTCCCCTGAATTAAATTATAAGAAAATTGTAATTCCACATCACATGATAACTTGTATGAGTTAACTAAGTTATTTTTACTTATTTTGTTCAATTAATTCGATTTTAGGGCCTAACTTGAGTCATGTAGAGTGTCTCCTACCTTTTAGGAGCCTTGGTTGAGTTTATTTTGTGTTGTAATTAATTAATTCAATTAAGCTGAATTAAAGTCAGTTAAACTAGTTCCAAATGTTGGAGGAATTAGTAGGAGGTCTAGTAGTGGAGAGCACCTTTAGTGTTCAACCAGTTAACTGACAAATCGGCCATAAATAACTCATGCATGCATGATCTATTAGTTACCCAGTTGAGATTGGAGTTCAAGGGAAGTGTATAATCAGTTTTATAATTATCCAAATTGTACATGTGGTGAATCCAGTCAAAGGAATGCCTATGATGAATTGTGCAGTTATGGATGAGGATTTTCCCAAATTAATAGGGGATAATTCCCAAGGAAATAGGGAATTGGGTTATCATAAAAGTGGTTAAGTATTGGCCAAGGCTTATCTAGGAAGAAGTGAGATAGATAGATATAGTGCTTGCTCGAGCTTGAGCAAATCATTGTAATCTTCTCATATTTTCTAACTAATGCAATATATAGATAGGAGGGGTTTTTAGCTATGGATTTCCCGAGGAAGTAATTGTGTAATGTGTTGATTGATATGCTTTGTGATTTCGAGATTGCTTAATTGTTTTTGTAGTCGGTAGAGTAGATTCAAATCTATTGTTTTAGTAAATTACAATAAGTAGTTTGAATCTATAAGGAATTTTTACACGAATCTCTATTACAAGGTCTTCGAAAAGATATAGATATGGAAATTAAGAAAATTAAAGTGTTAAGTGATTCAGAGATCATAGTTAGACAATGTAATAAAAATATTCATTATTTTTGTAATCATCTGAGAAATTGCATACAAGAGGTTTGGGATTTAGTTCATAAATTTGATAGCTTTGAACTAAATTATATACCTCGATCACAAAACAATGACGTTGATATTTTGGCTAATGCGACATCTAGGCTTCTTCCATTAGATAATTTTTCTCCTATTAAGTTCTTTGTAGACACACTTTTTAGGTCATTAGTTCCTAATAATACCTCTAATTGGAGAGTTTTTTATGATGATGACAAAATAAAGGAATTAGTCACTATGGAAGATACCTTTAAGGATCAATCATAGATGAATATTAGTATAATTTCCAGTTAAATTCAGGATCTTACAAATCCAGTCCACAAAATTCTATCCCTAAATCAATAGTTTCTCTTGATAATTTATACAAGGTTCAAAATAAGTTCAAAGGTAGCACTAATTTTAAAACCACCATTTCTTCTATGCATTGTGAATTTATCAGTTTATGAATTGAAAGGAATCCACAAAATGTTAATTTGGAAATAAATTGTACTCTTTTTGAACGATCGAAATTTATTAATTTGTTCAAAGAATACAAAGACATTTTTGCATGGAGATATGATGACTTAAAAGTGTATGATACCAAAATTATTCAACATGTAATCCCAATCAAACCAAATTCAAAACCATTTCAGAAAAAACTCACAAAAATTCATCTTAGACTTGAGGGTAAAATTAAAGAGGACTTGAATAAACTTTTAAAAGCTAAAATAATTTTTCTTGGTATACATTCACAACGGGTCTCAAATTTTTATTGATTTTTGCAACCTTAACTAATCATCTAAAAAAGATAACTACCATGTTCCTCCTATGGAACAAATTTTGCAATTTGTTGTCGAGTCAGAATTTTTTCCTTGCTTGATGGGTTTTCTGGGTACAACAAAGTATGGGTTGCACCAAAAGATCAAATCAAACCAACTTTTAGAAATCAATTGGGAACCTATGCATATCAAAAGATGCCCTTTGGTTTAATTAATGCAGGAGCGACTTTCCAGAGAGAAATGGATATTTCTTTCAATGGACTCATTGACAATTTCGTGGTTCTTTATCTAGATGACACAAAAAAATATTCTAAAAATAGAGAATATCATGTTAATAATTTAAGGAAAATATTTGATAGATGCAGTAAATATGGAATATCATTAAATCCAAAGAAAACTATGTTTTTTTTAACTGAAGGAAAATTACTTGGATTTGTGGTATCAAAAATTGGGATTATAATTGATCCAAATAGAATAAAGGCCAGTCTACAAATTTCTCTTCCTAATAATAAGAATTATATGCAACATTTTCTAGGGAAGATCAATTTTATTAAAATATTTATTCTTGGATTCACTCAAATTTTCAAGATATTTGCAAGATATTATTACAAAAGATCATACTTTTAAATGGGGAAAAAATAATAATAATAATAATAATAAATAAATTAAAAAATAAAATTAAAATTAAAATTAAAAAATAAATAAATAAAATAAAATAAAAATTTTAAGGTTATTAAAGAAGCTATTTCTTCTACAATAGCACTAAATAGTCCAAATTTTGAAAAGGAGTTTATCTTGTATACATTTGGCACCTTTGTTGTGTCTTATGCAGTTGTCCTTACTCAAAAAAAAAATTCTAAGGTATTGAAATACCAATCTCAATTATAAGTTATGGATTCCAAGGTGTGGAATTAGATTATTTTAACATTGATAAGCAAGCATATGCAGTTTTTAAATTTTTCAAACATTTTAGACCTTTTCTTTTAAAATCACACACTAAAGTTAGTGTTCCTCATCTTGTTGTGCATAATTTTTTAGTGTAGAAATATCTAGGAGAAAAAAGAGAAAATTGGATGACAACACTCCAAGAATATGACCTTGAAATTAAGCCATCTAAGGTAATTAGAGGACAAGGTTTGTGCATATTATTAGTCGAATCAAAAGGTTTTTAATCAGATCAGGAAGAAGGTTGGTACATTGAATTTGAGGTAAGACAAGAGGAAATTCTCTATGGTCTTGTGCCAACAAACACCTGGTACTACGAAATCAGGTATTTTCTGATAAATGGAATTGCGCTGGATAATTTAGCCCCTACACATAAATGAGCTTTAAGATTGAAGTGTGTTAAATATCAACGCATTGATGGAGTAAATTTCAAGAAGAATTATGATAATGTTTTACTTCATTGTTTAGAGAATCCTAATGTAGAGAAATTCATTAAATAACTTTACGATGGAACGACTAGGGGTCATTTTGGTGGAGAAACTATTGCAGCAAGATTCTTCGGTCGAATTTCTATTAGCCAACTCTATTTAAGGATTCATACACATATGCACACAAATGTAAAACATGTCAAATAGCTATGGGAAAAGACAAAATACCAACTTTACCTCTTCAACTTGTTGAATTAGAAGGCCCATTTGAGTAATGGGGTCTTTACATTGTTGGTGAGATAAATCCAAATTCTTCAAAATTGCATAAATATATTCTCACTACAACAAACTATTTCACTAGGTGGAAAGAAGCAATCCATTTGAAAAAAATCAGTGATGAACAGTTAATATCTTTTCTTGAAAGCTATATAATATCAAGTTTGCAGTTCCTACATATTTTGTATTTTATAATTCCTCTCATATTTCATCCCTCATAATTGCTTAATTTTGTTTAGATAATGCCATTAAAATTTATTTTTTGCAAATTATTGCCTTCAATGTAGAGGAATAGCATAATCAACCAAAAAGAATCGTATGCAAATCCTAAAGAAAAATGTTCAAAACCATCAAATAGATTGACATGATCAACTCCCCAATGCTTTATGGGATGAAAGAGTTACTCCTAGAAGAGCATTAGGAAATTCTCCTTACTTCCTTGTCTACTACAAGGAAGAAATCCTCCCACCAAAATTTTTCTTACCATCCATGCAATTAGCTCAGATTGTAAATAAAAATTCAATCAAACATCAACATCAAGAAATCATTAAAAGGTGGTTTGATAAACATTCAGTTACAGATAGAGATTTTTCCATTGGTTACCTAGTGCTTAAGTCAGATAATAATCATGAAGAAAAAGGAAGACATTCTAAATTTCAACATTTATGGCTTGGCCCTTTCCAAATCTCTTCAAAGCTTGGTCCTTCAACTTACATTCTAAAAACATTAGAAGGAAAGGTTGAAAATATACCTATGAATGGCCATATTTTGAAAAGAGATTTCTCTTGAAAATCATTGGATCATATGTAAATAAACCACCATTTACTAAAGGAAGTGGTTTTCCTTAAATTTTCGTTTTTTTTTTAAATACTTTATTGTTTCTTTTGTATAAAAGGTCATATTTTATTTTTATTTTTTGTTGTTGTACAGTTTCAACAAAGGTTACACTTGCAGAGAAATGTATGTTTCTCATTATAATACTTGTTATTCAAACAAATCAAAATGTTAAAGGAAAAGTGATTTTCAATTGCATGTAGTATTTCATGATTGATTTGAATTTATTTATTAAAAGTTATCATCAGTTAAGAAAGTACCTGACCTATATTTTTAGAAGAGCTCCATTCACTTTCACATAAAATAATAAACTTTATTAGATTAATGATGAATAATAAAATGCCAAGTTATAATTATTAAAATCAAAACTTCTGCTAATCAAAATAACTCGCATACTACCCCACTCCTTAGATATCCAAAAAATTGCAAAAGCAATACACATATTCACTACCAAAAGGATATCAAATTAATAGTGAGGTGTAAGCATTTTAAAACAAAAATTTGGGAAGTATTAGAAAACATGTTGAGGCTATGAATGCTTGCTGGAAACAAGCCAATTCTTCAATGGTACTAAGGCATATTTTTCGAGGCTATAGACGGTTGCGGGCAGTGAAGAAATGTTGGGGCAAAGAGAGATGAGGAAAACATGAAGTTGGTTGTTTATAGTAGTATTAAAATTCAAAACTAAGTATTAAAAAAGTTCAAAGTTGATTGAATCCTTGTCTAAAAATAATAATTGAAATCCATCATTTTGGCTCTTCTACAAAACTAAGCAGGTTAGGAGTATTTCTTTTGACTTCTTGCATTATTTATAAATAACAAGCATTTTAATATTGATTGTCATTTTATATGAAATTTTTAAAACTTTAGGATTTACTTGATATTTAAATATTTTTTGGCAGAGATAATTGTTTCTTCCAGTTTGTTGTCATTTGTTGTTAGGTCTACAACAACTCCCCCATTTTTTGTTAAAAAACCATAAAAAATAAAAACTTGGGTCCCTTTATGTGTGTGTGTGTGTGTGTGTTTATTAAGAAACCTTTCAAAAAGAAAAGGAAAAAAAAATCTAAGTAATAAAAACCTTTTCTTTTAGTCGAAATAAATTTTCAAATCAGACAGATTGGAGGTTGGTATGTACAATAAAGTTTTTATTTTAGTCATCCCGACTTTCTTTTGTCCTGACTCCTGACCTTCTAATCCCCCAAATTTTTTATATTTTTCGTTTGTCCCGACTATCATGACTCTCTATTGTCCCGACTCTCGAATCCCTCTACTTTTCGATTATTCACACTACTTTATATAGATTTACATCTTTTGTTGTTTTGTTTATGTGTTTTTCTAAATAAAACCAACCATTTTAATAAGTCAATATACAGGTCGTTCATTGTCAATTTTAATTTTTAAAGCAGACCGGCCTTCTAATCGCCCAACTATGTTCTCAGCCACTTGAAATGACAAGTAGTTGGTTATTTATGAAAAAAAAATATTGAGACTTAATTTTTATCTCACGTAGTTGCAGGTTTTTAACTCGCTTTTTGAGAAATTAACCTTTCAATTTTTCAAAAACCCATTACAACATTGTAATCTTAATTTTACGCTATAAGTGATTTCATGCTCTCTACATGCATTTTCTCGATTCTTTGTCAAAAATATATCAATTATTCACAATTTCAAGTTTTCCTAGTTAGTATTAATCTATTTATTCTTGAAATTCGCATTTCAAATTTATGTAATTTTGTTTTATCTTACCATGTTTTCACCGTTATTTATAGGTAAAATGGGCAGAAAGGGGAAAGCACAAGCTTCCAGGTCTACAATCCATATCATTTAGATGAAAATGAAAGTAGAATCTTCAGCGCCTGATGAAAGAAATATCAATTCATTTCTTTCGGACACAAATTACAAGACCAAAGATGTTAGATATGTTCCATGAGAAGGAATCTATGATTTCTTTGAATATAGTGATTAGAATGACTATTAAAATTTAGATGACAACTCATTCGAAAGAGCTATGGAATACGAAGCAATTAAGCAGACTGAATTGCACAAAATTACTGTTAGGCTTAGGCCAACCATGTTTCCATATTACGACATTGTAAGCTCGATTATCTCTAAAGATAATGTTCCAACATGATCTATTTTTTATCATAATAAAAATGCAATTTCTTCTTGGAATCTAGAAGTTCTTATGTCCATCTATAAGCGTAATCCTCTTGAAATTCTTTTGAATATGGAATTGATGAATGATTTCCAAAATAATTTTCTCTAAGTAAGAAGAATAGCGATTATGCCCTAGTTATCATAAATTGGTTACATGACCCTGAAGGTGCTAAAATAAAAAAGTAAAATACTTTCCAATAGCTATTTTTAAAAGCCCTCGAATATTTGTGATTCAAATGCTTGCAATATTGTATGGTGAATCTAATCTTGAACATTTTAAATTAGAATGAGTTCCACTCATCTGCTCAATCTTTAAATAGTCAAAAATATTTAATTGGGTTGATATTTTATCTCATAATATATCAGAAGCAATTGATATTTATTTAGTTGCAGCTCCTGGTTTTGAGAAAATTTTCTTCATGTCAGGATACCTTATGGATATTATTATTTCAGTAGTCCCTTTCTTGTTAATGGAATGGAATTTTTCTTTAAACCATTCACAGATCATTCAACATTTATGTTTTTTCCTATGGAAAAACAGATACAAAAACCATTTTTAAGATATCTATGATTATGTTATATTATATTTTTATGCAATTTTGTATTGGCAGACTCCCCCCAAATTGAGCAATGAAGTCAAATCTACATTATCACAAATAGGAGATTGGTTCATTGAAGAAAATTTATCTTACATTCGAATCTATGGGAGAAAAGTAGGACCTCATGTCTTTCCTTGTTTCATTCCAAATAGATTAGCTATCAAAGAAATTTCCAATCAGACTATTTTAAATGGAGTTACCAAGTTCCTGCATAAAATGCAAAAGAAATTATGGCCCAATTTTCCCATCAAAATTGGATAAACGGTATTGAAAGATAGAGGTCATGTTGTGATAGAAGCCAACGGTCTACAAGGAATTTGGTTCCATTCACCTCCCCATTATAAATATGATCCAAAGAACATTATTGTTGATCATTACAAGTCAATCAATATTTCAAAAGTTTGTACTCATCAATAACCACTCGTTGATTATGTTTTTACCAACTATGATGATTTTGATCAAGTGAAATCAAAATTTCGTTATATGAGCACTGAGGAGAAACTCAAGCAGCAGAAGTTTAGAGAAGAAACCTATGATTATTGTTTAAGTTAGAGGAGCCTAAATTCTGGTTTATCAATTGAAATATTGAAGTTTCTTAATGAAGGTATTAACTTTTGTTTTACAAAAATCCCTTCAAAATTTGATTGTCAATCTCCATGGGAGGAATATGTTGAGGGTTTGAATACTCTAGAATTACTTATTTCTTATACTTCAATGGATAAACCTCATATTTAAAAAGAATAATTAGGTCATTCTAAAAGTGAAGAGTAGATGACAGTTCAGAAACAGGGGACTCTTCTAGAAAAAATGATCGTAGATGTTGAATCTCCTGAGTAGAAAATTCAAGGCAATGTTCATATGGAAGATGACGCCTCTCAAAAAAACAAAAAAAATGAAGCTCTGGAAACTATTCAAGCTATCATTTAGGAAATCAATAAGGACATAATAGACAACACAGTGTTACCATATTCATAAGTTAGAAATTTTTCTTCACAAATTGTCCCAGAATCTACAATATATATCAAGATATACATCAAGAGAGTTCAAGATATACTCCAAACATCAAGTTCTTCAATGAAAATTATGAAGGATATTTCTCCAAAAGTATTGATAATTTCTCAAACTAGATCAGTTGTTAAGAGATCTAGGAAATGAAAGCATGACTCTATTGAAACAGTGATAAAGCTCAGTTGGAAGGCTATGGGTGACCCTCAAGAAATAGCATAAGAATCAGTGTCAGCATTTGGAGCTTTCATTAATTACACTCAAAACTCAGTTGAAGATTTGTCCCGAGAATTTAAGAAAAGGTTGAATGGAATTAAAGAACTTGAAGTAGAATTGGACAAATTCAACTTGTCTAATGAACAACAGATACAACAAATTAAGGATAAAAACATCATGAGAAAATAGATTTAGAATAGAATTGGCATAACATATTGGGAGATTTGAGTAACAAATAGACCCAACAGATGGAATCTTTAAAGAAATTTCATAATTATGAAATTATAATCCTAAAAGAAAAATCAAATACCAATCTGTAGACCATTTCATCATCATATGAAATTCATGATGGAAACTTAACCAAACTGGGCGGGTGAATCAGCTTAGTTCTTTCATGGACATTAAATTTATTTTCATTTAATTGATTAACTAAATTGTTAAATAAGCAACATATGCCATATGAACAGCATATTTAAAATACAAACAACATGTAACCATGTAAATCACAACATAAAACTAGCACACAAAAGCATCACATATGGATGCTAGATATAAGTGGAAACCCATAAAGGGAGAAAATCGAAATTTGTTATTGCTTTGATTCAAAGGCAAGCTCCTACTACCTTATTACATATTATTTTATGTAGGCTCCAACCTATAAGATACATCTACCTCAATTTTTCTGCAAGTTACAACATGCAAGGAAGCTCCAACTACCATAAATTTTCTGTAGGCTACAACCCACAAGAGGTTCCAACCTATTATTTATCAAGTTACAACTTGAAAGGAGACTACAATCCCCTGTTACAAACAAGAAACAACAATGTGTTGATTACCTGGTTTATAAATTTTCATACCTCCATCTTTGTTCATGCCTCTTCTTATTCCCAAATCTACTTTGCATCAGCTCTATATATATATGCCAGGTAATTAATGAAGAATGCCTCAATCATATCTCACACATTCTCTAACTCTCTCACCATATAGCCTTGCAACCTCACACATTTTTATAAGAAAATTTTAATGGATGTTGGTATTCCAAACATGAAAATTAAGTGAAAGGAATTGTCTTTTTGTCTTTTTTGAATTCTTTTCACACCCTTTGATATTTTGAATATCAAAATAAACAAATGCTTCACTAAATATTATTTTTTAGCCACTTGTTATAATTAGATCATAAATATGACAACCATGTCGTTTGAAACATATATTATCAATACATAAGCAACCATAACAGATCACAACATCACAAGCATAAAAGCATTCTTCATGCCTTTTGCTTTGTCTTTGCATTATACATTGGCCTTTGCCTTGCATCACAACATCTCAGCTCAACCATCATATGCATATAGTAATATAAACAAGCCAACATCTAACATAAACTCATTGACATCTCTAAGCATCTCAAGCATAGAAAGCATCACGAGCATACTTAAAATGATAGGATTAATAGTCCAATTAACATAGTCTGCATAAACACAATCATTCCATCTGCAATACCTATTCAGCTATGCATACATAAATGGTTCCATCATACTTTGTTTCACCTTTCTCTTGCTCACAAGCATACATCAGCCTTCAAATCAACCTACAAAACATATCTCCAATACCATATGAAAAGACATATAGAACCTATGCAAGCCTAAAACATTCACTCTCTAATTCCTGGTTGCACCACATTTATTGTTGATGCTCATTTTCCCAAGCTCAACAACACAATGCCATGTACACAAAATGTAGAAATCAACAATTCCATGTGCACACAATGTATTATTTCTTCTTTGTTGTTCCTCTATTACTACTCCTTTGTTGTTCCTCTACCCAAGTTTCTACTGACTTGTTGCTCCTACATACCTTGTTGCTCATGTTGTTTCTTTTCCATCAATGACAATAGTGCCAATAGATTAGTTAAAATCTCTTCAACGAAAAGCACAACAAATCAAGGTAACCACTGCAAATATCAATGTTTTTAAAGAACAAGCCTTGAATATTAATGAACAAATTAAAGGGGTATAAACCAAATTATTTAAACAAATGGAAAAAATTTACAAGTCCTTTCAAGAATTACTATCACCCACCGAAAATATTCATGTGTTGATAGAGGATGACAAGTTAATTAGTCAGAGATTTGGCATGATTATTGATTAGGAGAAACAACTCAATCCCAAGAAAATAGAGTAATTATCCAATGATGATAAGAAGATCATGTGGGCTTCATTAGCAGAATCAATAAGATTTGAATTTTGTTACTATTTTTATGAGAGAAAATCTTTCATATTTTCTATATTTAACAAAATCAGATCTTATCTTGCTTTTATTTTAGTTATTTATACAACCCTTTATGTTGGAGTAAGGGTTGGAAACCATTGCACTTTAAGACTTTGGTTTTGTAATCAGCATCTTACAGTCAATTTTTTTAAGACCAATCAGGCATTGATATTTATTGAATGATGAGATCTAAGTATTGTATGATCTTTTAATATCTTAAAATTCATTAATGGTATTTTCATCTATTGTTTTCCTTTATATTGATACATGTTGAATGTTGGAATGTAATTTTATTCTTCCATTCTAAATGGTAAGGAAGAATAAGCATTGTTAAATTATTTTATTAATACAAATTTGTTAGATATTTAATCTGAATAAATTGGCATTTGTTTCTGATATTTGAAAAGATAGTTTGGCAATATTTCTATCATTATCAAGATAGATTTATTTTCTGGCATTTAGAATTAGTAAATTTCATGCATATAATTTTATAAAAACATTAAAAAAACAAATCCCATCTTTTCATAATCTCCTTAAAGAGAGGGCAGAAATCAATTAAGTGGCATATTGGACCAACATTCCAGTCAAAGGTAGACACCATTTCAAACAATCTACAATATTGTTCAAATTTTCACACTTGGGTGATTCTTTGCCTCTCATGTTGTTAAAAATTTTAAAGCCCCCACTAGCACTCACACACAACAATTAGTAAATTTGTTTATAGTTAATTTTAATATTAGTTTATGTCATATATTTTCCCTAATTTAGTTTAATATTTAGGATTTACTTTAAGTTAGAATATAATAGGAAACATAGCCAAACAAAATGAATAGGGGTCTAATTGGGACCCTGATCAGGCCAATATTGAATAGTCGCAGGGGGGATTTTTTCCACCTGTCAACACTGCGATGATACTCTGTCTCACGAATCCTCTATTTTTCCTACAAGGATGGCAGTGGTCAACTTTTTTTGTCACTTGGTCAAGACAGCATTGACCAATTTGCCAACAAAGAATTTATTTATTGATAATACAACCAATATTGATCGAAACAGTTATGGCTTCCAGTTATTGGTCTTTTTTTAATTTTTGAAAGATTGTTATAGCGTTTTATATTCATAGCAAATTATTGTAATTTGTTTCTTAAATTGGGTAATCATAGAATCGAGAGATTCCCATGATTGATTACATTTCAAAGATATATGTATTGTAATTTATAAAAAAGGAATCTCTCTTCCTTGTAGGGGGGGCGAGGTTGGGGCAGCATCAACATTGTGGTTTTGGAGAAAATTGTGTAATTTAAATTATTCCTAATATCAATGAAACTCTTATGATTTGTGGATTCTTAATTTATTTATTAGCTCATGAGTTGTGTGTACCAACTCCCTACTAAGGAGGAAGGGCCCTCCTCTTTAGCAAGGATTGTTGAGTTAATAAGGTATTATAGATGTATGTTTAGTTTATCTCAGTTTTGATGTGTAATTATTTCACTAATATCGTTATTGATCTTTTGATGCATTGCAGTTACTGACTCATTGAATTGAAGAATAGTGGTTTCAATTAATTGTGTAACAACTTAAGTTTTGGACTGGTCCACTTGTGATTACATGTGCTTTGTGTTAATTCATTAGTACAGTCTGGATATTCCTATTGATGCATTTTCGTGTGAATGTTACAAAGTGCTTCCCAGTTTGAATGAGTGTGTTATTTTATTGAATTGAGGTCCGAGTGGATGATTGTTTATTTTCTTCTACAAGGAGTGATTGAGTGATAGAGTGTTTTTTGTGAGTGTTTCAATGAAAATTTCTAAGTGTTGACTCGTGATGATAAGGATTGATGTCACTAGAGCTAGTTATAATTTGTTCCTGCATATAGTTTTCACAATATATTTGAGATAAAAATATCTACCCTAGTTAACAATTTATGTGTGAGCATGGTTAGTTTATCCTTATTTAAAAGACAATTAATCTGACCAACAATTTCCACATTCAAGATTTAAGAATCAAAATCTATGTATTCCACAATGTTGGTTTAGAGTAGACCTCATTCAAGAGTTTCATAATGGAAGTTTAGGTGGACCTTTTAGAGTGGATAATACTTGGGCATTGGTGGATGAAAGGTACTTTGGCCCAACATGTGATACCCCAATTTTGATCCCTATATTAATATTGTATGTTTATGCATGAAAAAATGCTAGAATCAATGTGATATCTTTGAACATTATTAATATAATATATCATTAACTGCAAACAGACAAGGACAAGTGTATAAGGGGGCATGACTCCATGAGAGAGGTGGGTACTTAGAGAGTTTATATAATTTTACTATACCCATCTTGAAAATTAAGGAAAATTGGTTATGTGAGCTTCTTTGGGAAGCCCCGTGATGCTTGGACGGCATGCATATTTAGCCTCAACTTTTGTGTTTTTTGGGGGTTCCTCGTTTATTTTTTGTGTACTTACTTCTTGGGAGAGAAGAATAATTCTATGGAGAATATTCATTGTTAGTGGTTGTGTTTTAAATCTTACTGTTATTATAGCATATGAAATATGTCTATGTGCATGAATGCATTAACATTGATGATGAAACTATCAATGGTTAAGAGGCTTTAGAGCTTCCAGAATGCAGTTTACCTAAATAGTAGCACTAGAGACCTAGAGGGAAATGGAATATATTGAGGGACTAAAT
>CM076575.1:888497239-888558804 GCA_034641835.2 Pinus albicaulis
ATGGATTCCTTTCCTTGGGTTGTGCAAGTTGAAGGGGAAAGTGAGATGGAAGTTGATATTTCTATTGGATGGACTGAGTAATATTTTTCTTGTGTAATTGTGTAAGCAAAGAAATCTTGGGACTTGACTATATGTGAGTGATAGAGTTGGCCTAGGGACCATCCTTATAGAAAAATAGCCCCAACTTGGGGGTGGCCTATTGTAGAGAGTGAACCAACAATTGGATGGAATGTTTAACATCTATAGTTAATTGGTGAATCTTTCTTCAAGATAAGTGCATTCTATGTTCCTTGTATTTATATATTTTCATTGCATTATTTAATGGATTATCTATATTTTAATTTTTTGTATGTTATTAAGCTTACATTACATATATTTTATTGTTTCTTAGTTAATTTTGTGAACCTGTATGTGTCATGCATTATTTCTTGATTTTCTTGTTTTAAAAAAATGATATCATTGGTCAAATTTTTCCCAAGAAGTGAGTTTTTGAATGTACCCAGGAAATGGGGTGTGCTACATATTTTTATCAAAGTGATGGTTGGAATGTTTATACCATGTCGGCCAAAGAATATATTATTTTTTCTGTATATTCCAAGAAGAGGTTTCTTAGACAAATGACAGTTTCTTGAAAATTATGATTTTTTTGAAAAAAATGGTAATTTGATATTTTTCTTGTGATTACATGGATTCTATGTGTGTGACGACATGACATGGATGTGCCATGATGTAATTTCCATGGTAGTTAAAGACAAGGCCATAGTGGCAAGCTCAGGGTTGGGGTGTGGGAGTGGTGGGGAGGGTATGTTATTGATCTAAATATGGGAAAACTAGTTTTGTTGTGCTAGCTCCCTCATCAGTATAAAATAAATGTGTTTAGGATTGTCTCAAATTAGTCGGTTATGTGAGGGTTTATGTGTCAAGTTATGAGTTTTTTATAAGAAATTCATGAGTTAATTAGCTATTAAAAACACATGTACAACAAGAAAATTGCATACAATTAAAATACAGGAACATTGCTGATAACGGAGTTCACCCCTCCTGGGATACATCTCCTTGGACCTACTTCAACTGGATAGGCCCTTTTTGGATTAATGGTCAATTCTCTGATTACATGCACCTTTAGTGCTCCAATGTCTTTGAAACCTACTCCATTGGATTCAAAATACCCAAAAACATCAAAATAGACTCTTCAAGCTCTGAAAATGGTCTTCAAGTTAACTAGGCATGACCCCCTCTCCTAGTGGCCCTCTACAACCTACACCATCATACTCAGAGCATCCAAATCATCTAGGAATGACTCTTATTGAGCCTAATTTTGTCAAAATATTCCAAATTTATGGCTTCTTCAGTTTTCCCTAGGAAAACTCCTCCAAATCTGGAGAAACTCTAGTTAGCACCGCCAAATGTGGAAGTGGCGCCAAAATTAGCGAACTCGCCAAACTAGCCGCCGAATTAATCTCATGATTAATTAACGTTAAGTGTTGTTTAATTGTAGATTAGCACTTTAAGCGCACTTACAAAATCTTCATTTGAGAAATGAATTAGCGCATGGTTAAGCAGGGTTTAAGGGTTAATAACCCAGGTTTAAAACTAATCCCGTGCCATTAGGTTGGAGCCTTTTCCATAGGTCACGAGCGTGAGGTTTTGTGGTAAGGGCTGGCCCTTCAGGGTTGGCTCTTTTAAACCCTGCCTGAATCTTGTTTTAAATTCAAATAAACATTGGTTGCATAGTCTTGTAATAACATCTATCGTGGTCTATTAGTATGGCTCGTGGTTAGTGCGAGGGAGATCGCGGGTTTGACCCCAACCTCCGCCCTTCCACCAATAATTTTTCCACTGCCCATAAATTTAAACAATTTGACCTTGGACTTAAGAAATTTCGAACTTGACCATAATAAATTTTGGACCTTGGAAGGGGGCACGTTTTGGCCTCTGGGCTAGCCATGTGTCCTCATGCCATTGGTTCCTCCACAAACCAATTATATTGCAACAAGTCACAACCAACCACAATTTGAAACTTTTTATAGTGTCATTGGGCGAAATGAAGGAATATTCCTAGAATATTCATTTTTGTTGACTAGGCTTCCATGTCACCTTTCTGTCCTTTTTTGCAATTTTTTTAGTTGTTTAAGAAAATAAACAGCAGGCTCTATCTTCCTCATACGGACTTTGTTTTGAGTAAAACAAAGTGCGCCAGATTCCTGGTGACGAGACTTATCCATTCATTCTAGTTTGGATTGATTCTGAGCACTTTGAATTTTTAGCAAATTTTTTCTCCCAATCTAGATTTCGATCACTTGTGTGTCATGGAGGGGTCCTGGGTTGAATTTTGGGTCATGTCAGTTGGGTGAGTTATCAGACCACATAAGTAGTATCAAAAAAAAATTAAAGATGTTTTAAAACTTTGCAAAAACATTCTCGAAACCAATGGTAGCTTACTACATACCCCATTAGTGGTATCCCCTCAGTAAGTAGTGTTGGAAGTTTTTGTTGGGTTAACCTTCCCTCCATAAAAAACATCTAATATGTTATCTCAACTATAGATATAGGTAGGGTTGATCTTCATCATTTGTTGAGGTGTGCATCGAAAGAAAAAAAAAAAAAAAACAGGGTGACGACATAGGTAATGGTACCACCCTAGGGTGTTAGGTGGACCTATTGATGGTGTTGGACCCGCCAAAATTCAGGGGATATCCCCAATATGAAGTCCCAGCTAGACCTTATACTATTTGGAGTAGAAGTCCCAAAAGTGGGGTGTTAATAATATTCCTTGGTTGCAAATACACATAGATTGGTGCATGGTGTGTTTGGTGAAAACAAGTGTGTGACCCTGCAAAAATTCAAGTGTGATGCATGAAGGTTACAACACATAAAGGGAAAAGGAAGTGTTTCCCTTATAAATGTCTAATAATACACAACTTGGAAGGAACACATGAGCATAATTGCATCACACTAACTAACATGCAGAATAGTCCACAAGTTAAGGTGAATAATGAATACATCAACACGCATCCAACAAGATTCATACATACGAAATAGTTCATAAGAATATGTGTAAGTTAAATAACATACATTTCAAATACAACAATAATAGTCCTACTACATTCACAACATATGCATGAAAGTGTTTCGGCTCTGAGTCTTATTAAAACTGAAAGTTCCAATCATACATACACCATTGACGAACCACTAGCCCCATTAGTGGAATGTGAAGTCAAAAACACATGCTACTCCAAAGAAGTATACTCTTTCTATGTTGCAAAGAAGCCAAGGCTCTCACAAAAATCCCAAGCTCTTCCTAAGCCTAATCCTAGCCAAAATCTTGGCTCCTAGAAATATGTTACAAGAGTTATGAGGATATATTTATAACAAAGGGGGGGGACTCTTCACATTCCCCTTTGTGACTCTTGGACTCCCCTCATCACTCTTCAACTTATTTACAAAATGACTCATTGCATTACATTATGACTCTTCAAATTTCAATATGGACACTTGGAATTTCACTTTTACAAATAATTAAAAATAATATTACATTTTCCACTCATACCCATATGAGACAAAATAAGGTAGAGACAACCTAACAACACAAAACACTATGATTCTTGATTTTGGGGTAAATCTAGCTCAACAACTTCCACTTGATGCTTCTCGGTCACATATTGGTGCCAAGCTCGGTACTATGCGAAGACGTCCCCAAGCTGCATGATGGTGTTTGGATGGAAGCAGACTCTAGCCTCCATAGCATCCAGGTACAATGACTTGGAGCCAGTTTTAACTTCTTTCTCAAGCAGGCGCAGCATTTTTCTACTACGGACAAGACCAAAAATGTAGTTATGCATGTTTTGTCTGTTCATCTCCAAATCCTCCTTGGTGGCAATCTGTATCAACTTCTCCAAGTACTATTTGATCTCCGGCCTGACCTGGTGTCTACATTTGGCTTTGGTGAGAGAGAAAACTAATGGGATCCTTTGTGTTTTCACTATGAAATCCAAACTATTGTATAACCATACATATCAAGCTTGAATACTTCCAATGAACGAGGTGAGTTGCTTGTTGTTCTAAATCAATATTCGAACTCTTGCTTTCTCCATCTCTGCCTGTGGCTTCATTTTCTTTGGCAAGTTAAGTAGTGCCCCTTTGTATTGCATTGTTCATTCCTGCATAGCGGAAATGGCATCTTGTACATTTTTAAGAGTTTTGACAAAGTCTATGCTCTCCTGCTAAAAACCATGCAAGTGGACAACCGCTTTATGTATGGTTATGAGCTCCTGCATGGTCTCTGCAAGTGTTGATACTTCACCAGGTATCGTTGCTCTCATTTACTCCAAGTAGAATTGTGCAAAAGTTGCATTATGTGCTGTTGTAGAGAGCTATTCTATCTCTTTCCATGCAACCTATAAGTTTTGTGCCAATTACTTATTCCCAGTCGTCAAATACTAAGTATTTGATATCGTTGCACCTGCAAAGGTCAAGTTGGCTTTGGAAATGGAATTTGGATTATTGTTTGTGTCTTCCAATATCACTATCTCTCTAGTGAATGAAGGTAATGCATGATCATTCGAGAAATGATTTTTTTGTGCTTGTACAATTCTCTTTTCAAATTCATCATAAGACAGACTGTATAAGTCCATTACCGAATCATCGTCAAGAGGAACAACATTTCCTTCTTTGCTTAGAGCTAACTCTGTTGCTCGAGGTCCTAGAGACTAAATGGTGACCTATGGTGCACTTAGCATCGGGTCAACATCCTCATTTTGTGGCTCTAGTTCCAACTCCATATATGAAACTTCAATCAAGTTTTCAATCTGCTGAGCAAGCTCCCGATTCTGCATCTGTTCACCCTCATCCTCTATTGTTGGTTGGTTTTGTTCTCACACTTCAACCTGTATTGGCATTGTTTCTTTTTCTATGGCACCTTGCCTTTCTCCTTCTTCCTACTTCTCTTTCTCTTCTTGTTATTTCCTCCTCAGCTCTCATTCTTCCTTTAGTTTTTGTTATGCTTGCTTCAATACCAATTCTTCTTCCTACAAACTCTGGTTTTATATCTTCCTCTGCTCTTCTCTTTGTATCCTTTGCTTCCTCTTAGCTTCTGTTGCTAAATATGCTTTCATAAAGATTGGATCTGCTTTCATCTTGCAGCTTTGTTCTCCTCCTAAACTATCAGCAACCTTTCTCTTTCCCTTATGATGTACAGGGTTTTTTCTTTCTGTTGGTGTTGCTTCTAGAGTTGTTGCCTTCTACAGAGTGGCTTATGAATTCCCTCCTAAATTGACCAACTCAAAGGGTTAAGAGGCATTGTATAAATTCCTCCATGGATCCTCCTTCGGCCAATGAAATGTCTCGTTGAATCATTGAAAGTAAATTCTTGCACAGTGATCTTCACAAATTTTACAGGGATCATATGGATTAAAGTCTCGAGTACCGAATTCAAACTTCAGTATCTCCTTTCCTTAGGTATCCACTAATTTCAAGTTCTTTATCTCGTATAATCCAATTTTCAAAGGAAGAGTGGGCCATGGTGCTTTATTCTTCATGTGCAAAGTTGTTGACAACCCTATGGAAAGATGATATGACACTTGTTGCAAGCCAAGCTTGTCGCTGGCATACCTTGGCAAAACATGCAGCAGCTTCTCTTCGTCGAACACTTTAAGGAAGGTGCCACTCAATGAGTCAAACCATTATGTGATCTCTGCTATTGCCTCCATTGATCCTCATGACATGCAAGGTGGTTCTTCTTCAAAGATGAGCTTGTAAAACGAAATGATGAAATGTTCAGTTAGTTGTTCCATTACTCCTCGATGACTACAATATGAAATAGTTTTACAATATATATGCACGGTAGTTTCTCATGGTGTCCTTGTCCATTTCATGCTAGGAAATTGGTTATGTGCACAGATTGCATCTAGTAATATGCAGACATATAAAACCTCGTTTACTCACCCTTGGGAGGATTTTGGACATGTGCTACATGGTCTCTCAACTGTCAATCCAACATATCTGATGAGTTGAATGACTTCCCCTCACTCACAACCTAGTTCAATAAGACTACCCACCCTTTAGGAAAGCTCTCTATGATCTTTTGGCCATGGATCATGCAAGCTAAGATAACCAAGAGTTGGTACACCTTCCTAAGATACTTTGCCTTGTATGAATGGGTGGGTGTCTATTGAAACTTCAATGGCTCCTTCACCTAGCATTTAACAATATCTCTCATGTTCATATAGTTGTTGGTGACATGAAAATATTATTCCATGAGTTTCACTAGCTCGGGAAAATGATACATGCGTTGAGAATCTTCTGCCAGAAAGGTAGCAAGCTTCTATCTGCTGGAATTTCTCAATGTCATATTCTTCTCATCAATGTGTGAAATAATCCAACTGATGACATCTGCACATGAAAATGTTGAATATCTACATGCAACCTTGTGTAGTCCTAAATGCCTTATACTGAGATAAACCTATTGGCCCCCTATATCTACCTCAAGGCTATTTGTTGAAAGAGCTTCATTAACTTTATTCCAATTTAGTGTTGACTCCTTTTCCATAAACAATTGAGTGTTCGCATGTATTGGAAATTTTATTAGCGTTTGCTCAATTTCTTCCCTAGTACTTATTTTAATGGTATATTTTTAAGCATCTCTTTTTGGTACCACGGTAACAATGACTACTAGAGAGAAGCAATCAACAACTGTGGTACTTGTGTGACTGAAAAGACACTCATGGCAAGCAAACATTATCCTTTTGCAAATCTAACTTCACAACATGATTAAGAAGCAAACCAGGGAATTGAGGAGAGGTATTGCGCATTTTTAAACAACAAGGGACACTGACTAACTATGGGAACTGTGCACTACACAGTCCTAGCAGCCAAGGGTGAAGCCTGAGGCTTGAGACTGTGCAATGTGCAGTTCATCATGGGCAGTTTACTGGAGAGATTGCACATTGCACAGTCTCAGTGGCCAAGGAAGCATAATCAGCCCTAAAACTACGTAATGCATAGTTGGGCCAGCCTGTACTACACACCACACAGTATTATAGGCCAAGCTCTCAGCGTGAGCCTTAGGATTGCATAGTGCCCAGCTGGGAAAAGTGAAAACCAACCAAGGAAAGTGCATATTTTCCCAATGGAAATGTGGAAAATGATCATATCTAAGCGATGATGTGATATTGAGTGAAAAAATAACTAATTATGAATGAATCAATGTGAACCAAGTGTGGAATCTCAACAAACAGAAGGAAAATTAAGTGTGTGAGGAGAGTCGCTAAAACGGTGAACATCAGTGAAAAAACAAGAAAATCGATGCGACACCTGTGAAAGGAAAACGAAAACTTAGAAAAAAACTTCTACAAACTAAATAAATTTGAAACACTAGAAACCATTAAGAGAAATAAGAAAAACAACACCCACACAAGAGAAACGACACAAAGCGACAGAAAAAGTGGCAAAAGACGAGAAAATCGAAACTCACCTGGAAAAGTGACGACGACCTCACCAAAGGTTCCTTGATCTCCTCAGGAATGTTATAGCTCCAAGATTGAATGTTAAAATGAGCTCTAGAGGCTTCAATTAAATAGATTTGAGCAAATTAGGATTTATGACATGCATGCCTAAAATCAAGGAAAATGTAACATTTGGCGGAAGTTTCTAAAAACGGTGAATGTGCCTCCTTAGGGATGATAATAATGAATCCCTATTTTTTAGGGATCCCTTTTTAAATTTTTTTAGATTTTTTATTTTCGCTTTTCTCAAAAAAATTTCCATGTACAATGTCGAGAAATATTGCGCAATTCTGGGGAACTGGCCAACTTTTTGTCTTAGTGCACTACGTAGTTTCTGAGCTCGATGAGGGATTGTGTAGTTTCTGAGCTCGGTGAGGGATTGTGCAGTTTTTGGGCTCAATGTTGGGATGCCTTCCATGGCTGTGAATTTTCTGAGCTCAAGGCAGAGCTGCCAGTCAATATTGTGCAATTCCAATCATTAAGGCTAGGCTTTCCCTCATGGATTGTGCAGTTTATGGAGGCAAGCCTGAAACTGTTGCAAGATTGAGTTAGCAAGTTAGATTGTGACTTAGTAAGATCATTTAAGTGTGAAAACAAGTGATAAAAAACATAGATAAAATGATAAGTCACAATCAAATCACAGATACTTTATAGCAGTGCAAGAGAAGCTCCTGTGGATAGAAAGTAAGGCTCCAAAATCAAAGCATGGGAAAAATTTTGGAGGGTGGTTGTAGCCGCTACAACATGACCTAAATGTCATGTCAAGGAAACATTATCAAGCCACGTTAGTAAATCATTACTTTATGGGTCTTAAACTTCAGGAGCTATGTTGAGGACCTAAACAACATTTTTTTTTGTTTGAAATCCTAGGGTACTATTGTTTTTACTAGTGTTACACATAATCCCCACCACTTAAATGGAAGAGATTGGAAAGATATTTCCAAGGATATATTATGATTCAATATGTGAAAGTTACATTTGAAATATTATAGGTAGAGAAAAAGGGTAGTAGTTCACTACCAGGAGGTATAACTCCTTACTTAGAACTCATAATGGAGCCTAGGGGTAGTTAATGGAAAGTCCTCGAATTGAAGAATTCTCCCATGGAAATAAAATTTGGATTTAGACATCCAAGTTCTCAAGGATAGAAAAAATATTCCTGTAGAATTAAAAAAGCATTAGAGCTATGTTAGAAAACTTAAAGACATAATAACTTTCAACCTATATCTCAAATTTGGGAAAATGAGTACTCAATGGAAAACTTGAGAAGAGAAAAAAAATTAGTTACCAACCTATAAAATGAAATGGGATGGTACAAATCTTAAAAATATCCAAAAGATTTTGTTGCTAGCCTTAAAGATCATTAAATTAATTTGTGTGTTTGAGTGTAATTGTATAGTTTTTGTTTCATCTAACACAATTTAATTATATGCACATTTTGCATAATTATAGGTAAAACAAAATAAGATCATATTAGGATTACAAATCATAGACATGGATGAGGAACAAAGAATTTATAGCTATGAGATGGAAGTTAAAGGCCTAAACAGATTGAATCTAATGGACGTAGAAATAGAGTGGAACCAGTTGAATTGGTAGAGACTATGAGGAGTTTGCGAGCATAAGTGCAAGATACAAGGCCAACAATGAAAGAATAATAAGAGCATAGGAGAAGAAAATTTTGGTAATCCCTTAACTATATTATAGCCTAAATCAATTGCAAAGACAAATAAAGAATGGGCTAATCTCGAGAAATGAGGGATAAGGTAGATCTCATGAAAGGAGGAATGACTACAGAAGATCCAAGAAATGAACAAGTGCTTATAGATCTTATAGATATCACCACTCACTCACTCATTAATCCAAAATGTTACATGCATCTAAAGTTTCCATGAGAAACCTAGAAGTGTCTCTTATTATAAATCAAAGAAGAAGATATGAGTTGGTATTTTTGCAAGTTCAACTTAGGAAGCTTAAGCCACTTGCCTTTCATGGTGGAAATATAAGCGGATATGGTGTTGAGACTTGCTTACTAAGAATCAGAAATTATTTTAAATGCATAGTTATTTTAATGTCGAAATACAAAATGTTTAAGTATATGAGGGATTTTTTTTAGTGTCTGTTTATGTGTAGTAAATAAAAATCAACACTATATATGATAGAAAAAATTGTAGACAATGCAAAATGATATTTTTCATTGATCACTTTGTGTATTTCTAAGATAAATGGCAAAAAGTGGGAGGGTGGGGGCGAGGGGGGGGGAGAGGGGGGGGGTGCACATTTCATTTTCACTTCGTCTTATTAGGAAAATATTCTTGGAGTTGAAAGGATTTTATGGGAACACTCAACAAGAGTAACAAAATGAGATCTATGGAGCATCATTGAATCTATTGGATTCCAAGGAATATTTATCATTTGACCCTTATTTTTTCCATAAATATGGTTTTTGAGTTCTGGAGATGAGGGTTAAACCAAGAAGGAGTTTGGGTTTTTGGAATGGGATTTAAGCCAAGATGAATTTCTATTTTTGGAGATGGGAGATGGGATTTAAATTTTAGAGATAATGGGCTTAAAAAATGCTACTTTCTCTTCCCCCTTTCTCTTCTTTTTCTCAAATCCATCTTTTCCTTCTTCTTATCCTCTTCCTCTTCTCAATCCTCTTCTATTATTTTCAATCTTCCTTTCCTCCTTGCTTTACTCTTCCCCCCTACCTCTTCATTTTCTTCCCCCTCTTTTTCTTTTTCTTCAACCTTCCTATTATTTTTCTCCTCCCCCGCACCTCCACCCCCCCCACCCCCTCCTCTCAATCTTCCTCTTTTTCTTGATCCCTCCTCCCTCTCTTATTTTTTCATTCCTCTTATCCCTCATCCTCCTCTTCCATTTCTCTTCCTCTTTTACTCTCCCTCTACTAAGCTAAGATAGCACTTGGACACTATTTTTTATATAATGGTTTCAATTATGTTGATATGTTGACAATTTATCTTTTTATTTCTAAACTCTTTTTATAAAAATATCATAGAAAATTACAATTGGAAAATAATTTATTTATTTTTAATCATTTCAAATTTTATATTAAAAAATAATAATAATTTATTTTTTTCGTTGATTGAAAATAAAAATAAAAAACTATATTAACAAATTTCAAAAAAAATATATACCAAATTTAATTAAAAATGTGAGAATACTCAAGTAGAGGTCATGATATGGAATCATCAATTGGTTTGGAATACCTTTTTGTCGTTGAGAATGAATGTTCTATTGTGTCCACTTTTCATTTGGTATATGTGTAATTGGTTAAGGGTTCTTATTCCATGAAATATAACTTTATCTACATGCTAATTTATTCTAAATATACACCTTTTATACTTCCATAATTTTTGAAATAACCTTTAAAATTATTTTTTATAATTTTTGTATTAGATAAAATTTGTGAAATCATTATAACAATAAAGGTCAAAGACTTGTCTTGATCATAATCTCGATTAAGAAATGCCACATATTCATCTACGTACTTTGGTAGAACGAACTGAATAAAAAATGAATGAAAATATGTTCATACAATTTTGAATCAAAAATGTTAAGTGAGAAGTAGAACATTAAAACATGACACACTTGAACATTTTTTGATTATAGAACACATTTACCTATACCGTTAATTGTACCAAGGTGACAACCCATAGTTCCTTAATTTATACTATAGAACCACCTACCACTATAGATTGAGATTAGGGGTATTCAAGGGAAATACTCTAAGGTGATAAACTCTAACGAAATGACATAACTACTTAATAAGGGGCACCAAGGTGTAATTGTGCAATTGTGTTCACTAAATGTTCAAACATCAATATCATCTATGTCATGGGATCTCCATAAAGTTATCAACAATCATTACAAGTTATTTGGAATAATGCCTAAGGGTCTTCCACTTGCTCAAGATCATGACTATGTCATTCATTTGTATCCTAGAAGTGTACCAGAGATAAAAGAGGATGGTAAAATCATATCAAAAATAGAAAAAATCCTTGAAAAAAGGATTAAGCAGCTAAGTAATCTACCAATTGTGGGGTACCTCATCAAACAAGAGAACATGCTAGTGGAAGACGTGACATAAGAAGATGATTTCTTCATTTAAAATCACTTGCAATTAATCAAGTGTTGAGGAAAACTCTTACTTGAAGGGAAGGGGCATGTTAATCTCTATATAAGCCCCGTGTTAACTCTAAAACCCATTATTAAGCCATATCTATTGATTGATTCCATTTTTATTGTTATGTATGATATAAATTTTCATGGTCTCGTTTTATTATAATTGCACCCTTTGTCTCATACACACACACACACACACTAAGGAGACCTAGTCTTAGGATCATAAAACCTTGTCTTGTAGATTGTATGTGAAAGGGGGTTTCCCCCTCCAAGAGGATTGTAATTTATTTTTTATTACTATTTTTAAGGTGCAAGGTTCATAATGGATGCTATAATACCATCACTCATAAATCATGGAAACAAAAGAAGTGTAGGCAATGAAATTGTAGCTCTATGAGACCCATTTATTCAAGAGCTCATAGGTAAGTTGGAGAAATCATCCAGTGCAAACAACATAAAAAATAAGATTCTTTATTATCTCAAAGAAACTTGCGAAAGGAGGCCTTTGAACATTAGTGGTCATTCAAAAAGAACAAGGGTTCCAACTCTATAAAAATAGAGTTTCTGAAACAATCCAAGATTTAGATCCCACCTTGAAGTACCCTCTAGACTTAAAAGGGGTAGCCTATTCCCATAATTCATCACATGGCTGGAAGTTTTTTGAAGATTAATTGTGGCCAAGATTTTTCTTTCTCTTCCTTTGTGATATGTTCAACACAATCATTGTGTTAGTGATGTCTATAAACCTTGAATGGGCATCAAATATCTATGTTCTCATTGCTCTTGTTACCAACATTCCTAGGATTCACATTTACTTGCTAAAATAAATTTGGAATGGCCCACTCCTTGTTGATGTAACATGAAGCCCTATGTTGAATGATTCCATTATAAAATGCTTGGGTGAAGTCCTCCTATATTGCTATTTTCATACATTTTTAATAGTTCATAATACTTTCCTATGAACCCATTAAATTGTTTTGGGTGAATGTATTCATGCCAAAATTGTAGCTTGTGTTTGGCATGATCTATTTATATAATGAGAATGATTTGGAAACATTATTATTCTACCCAACAAACAAATTAATTTCAATATGGATGTATTTACAAAAATGAAACAATTTGTTTGGGCTAAACTTTACTCAAACCATTGGCCTTAATTCTTACTTATATTTTAGCTTGAACTTGATTCCCTTCAATGGAGAAATTAGTGCCCATAATGGGTATTTTGTGTTAGGTATTCGAAATTAAATGATAATCATCATAACCTTGTAGTGTTATAATTCCATTATGAAACTAATTTAGTATGAGTATTTATGAGACCGGCATTGACTACCTTGTTCTATGTTTTTGTGTGCATGAATTTGAATAGTGAACTCAAGTGTGGATTGGCATCTATATGTGCTCTCATTCACAATGAGGAAGGTAATTGGTATTCTTGTGATGATACTTTAAATGGAAAACCCAAATGTGATAATCCCTCACTTGTGATGGTTATTTACTTATGTAGATTGAGTTGTGTAAGTGAAGTAATGCTAGTTATAGACATGCTTCTCTCAATGCCTCACTTTGGCCTACAAAAATACTTATACTAAGGCCTTAATTTTATTTTCATGATGCCTTATCTATGAACGCTATGTAAAATTATTGCACTTCAAATTTTGGAGAGGTGGAGTTATCTATAAAAATACTAGATTGATCATGGTAACTATGTTATTAAAAATAGATGTATGATTTCCTTCAGCATGCAAATATTAATTGAAAGATCTTAGTACGTGAACACCGAGTTTGATGATATCTATATATATATTAACATATGACACTGATTTATGCATTTACTTGGGTGAAAACCAACAGGTTGAAAGGGGTTGTGTGACATATAATGTTGGGTACATGGAATGAATAAATGGTATTACATGAATTCTCCTTGCATACTTGTATTAGTTTCTATGCACTATTATGATCATGGGTAAATGCATGTTTTCATGTAGTATGGTTTCTTTACTGGATAATTCAATGATAATCATTCCAAACTAGTGTTTTGGTGTGGTCCATGATCGGCTGTTGATCCTAGTTTTTATTTGTTAACTAAAATCCTTCTATAAATAAAAAAGAAATTACATATAGTCTAGTCTTTTGAATGTTGTTGGGCTGCCAGTGAGGAAACCAAAACAAAAACAAAAAATAGGAGGGTTATTTTCCAAAATATATGCAAACTCTAGTGATTTTCATCAACCATAAAAAGACTATGAAAGAATGGCTTATCAAGAATAGACATTATCATAACTACTAGAAAATAAGTAAACTATCAAAGTATCTAGGACTGATCATGACAGTGATCATAATAGTGAACATAAAAAACATATATATCATTGTGAGGAGGTGAAAGTATCCATGTCAATGGTCATTTGGTCACTTGCACTATTGAGAGGAACAAGGCTTTTGTCGTGTAGGTTGGCCACATATATCCTTTCTAGATGTGTTTCTATGGCTTTAAGTTCTAACAGTAGTTCATTCATCATCATCAAGATATCATCTCTTTCACCATTTATGTCTAGTAAAACTCTTCCAAGAGTAGTTTCAAATGCTAATATAGGTCCATCATGTACATGTGTTGATTATTATATCCTTGGGTATGGCCAGTATATAGAACCCAATCAGTAATTGTAACTAACACTTCTAAATCTAATTGACATTCCTTGTTAATGGCTATACCCTTCTCAACCTCCTAAATCTCCTCCTAAATTTATATGGGGGTTTGTGAATGGAAAATATGAGATAAGTATTGGGCATGGGCTTGGGCCCTTAAGATCCCATAAGAGGCATCACTAATAGAGCCTCTACTTGAGCAATCTCGTTAATGAACCATAGAAAAAAACCAATATAATGAGGTGAGACACCTCACAAAATAGCAAGGAAGGTGGGACCCCATATCAAAAACCATATACCATGGACCACAACCCACATACCACAAAGTCACTCCACCTCCAATAGAGATAATTCCTTTACAGAGATTACTCTATGCTCCCCTCACAAGACTGCTAGATTAGCGGAAGTTTTCATAATCAACCCCTTGTAAGAGGAGATCCTTCACCCATAAGATGTGAACATTAATGCACTAGCCCCTGCACAAAATGGGGGAAACTGTCAGTCGCTAAAATCATCATATACCGTGTTGTTGAAAATATAAAAATCTATAAAATGGGTCTACTACCTTACAGGCTCTATTTTCCTGAGTATAAAAAACCACACAAAGAAAAATCCATGCGGCTAAGAAAAATTAGCAATAATTTTTTTACCACCTAGAGATTGTTTATCAGGCATGGGATGAAAGGAAACTAGGACCAATTGAATGGACTATTGCCAAGGGGGGCTGATCCTTCTTTCAGTTTATGTTTTAACTAGGCTTGATGCTTCCAAAACATCTAAAAGTAGAAGTGAAACTAACAATTGAAACAACAACAAGGAGAGGTTGATAATTCTTCGTATTCCATTTAACTACATGGAAGTTTCTAATCCAAAGGCCATAATTATTATGAAATATCTCAAAGGATCATCGGGAAGGTTCCCAAATCCTCTCCTAGTCTTCTTAGTTCTACATTTTCACATAGGAGGTTATAAAACCACACTTGAATTCATTACAATACCTAATGATATGTACCATGTAACACAATCTTCATAAATCATTGTGAAGAGTGGCAACCACATCCCTCCATGCTATTGCTTGAGACAATGGTGGCTATGCCACCCTCCCTCCCCCTTTTCCTCCCTTAACACACCATACAGGGAAAGGTTTTGACCCTAATTGTACGAAGAGTGGTGGATGCATTTCCCACTATGTATTCTCTAAAATTTGGATTTATGGGAGAATTTTATTATGTCACGCTTCCTTAGATGTGTAACGAAAACTACTAGTTACCTGTTGGGGGAAGCTTGCTCAATGTATTGACACATTCGCTTACGATTTCTATCTAAACTTGGAAAAATAGAGTTGACACTCGAAGATATTCCAATAGAGGAGGGATAGGAAATGGAGGATAGAAGTAGGGTACAAGGAGTGGTTGAGAGTTTACTAGGTTTATCATGTAACCATAGCACCTAACTTAGTTCTTGTACCTTGTATTTCATGATTAGCACAATTTAGTAACAAATTAGGGAATATTCATTTATGTCCTAATTATTGCGCATAATGAAATTCTATTAACAGTATTGGTGTATGTAATTGATTATTTCAGTGTGATCTATTGCATTATATATTAGGTGTCACGATCGATGTTACTAGTACATGCATGGGATATATATATTCTAGCTATGTGTACACACCTCATGTATACACTAGTATGATTATGATATATTATGTTAATCAATATGAATTGTTTATTTGAGTGTATAATGTCTTCATTGACTTATTAAATTAATTAGCAATAAAGTTTAATATTATTAATGTGCTAAGTAAACTTATTAGGTAATTATTTTGTTAAGTTAAATAATTTCATGTGATAAGTCAAAGGTTATGTCTAGTGTTAATATTAGGATTAATGTAATATCATTAATTGATTTGAATAATCAAATTTTAATTAAATATTTAATTAATGTGATTGATTGTTATATGGATTTATAGGTTAAAATTATATGATTAATTCTTATGTCGTTGTAATGAGGAAGACTAGCGGAGCTCTACACCATGTCGACTGCCATGACCTAGGGTTTGGAGATTTCCACGCAGGCTTCCCCAGGCAGACCTCCCCCCCCCAGACTATTAGGCCGCGATCACTCCCCTGGTCAAACTTGAGGCTCACCAATGACTGAAACCAGTGGGGGGGTCGTTGCTCCCCCCATTATAGACTAGCCTCCCAGAGGGGCGGCAGCAAGGGATGAGACCGACAATCAAAAAAACTCTGGCCCCTCCCATGAAATCTCAAGGGAAACTCCCATAGCGCAGCAGACAAATACATCAGCAGCAGAAGAATCGAACATCAAGTCAGCAACATGCATTCCGAAGAACCCCAAACGAACAATGATCGAGCTCCCAGTGCATCGTATCAACGAAAGAATCCAGTTCATGAAGGATCATGCGTTGATAGGCAAATTCATGGGTTTCTGGCCCACTAAAAAATCCCTTCTAGGATGGATAGCTTCCAAATGGAAACCCAAGGGCCACATTGACCTTCAGTTGTGTGCTAAAGGCTTCTTCAATGTGCTCTTTACATGCATTGAAGACAAAAATAGGATCATGGATGGAGGACCCTATTTTTTCAACTCTGCAGGTTTATACCTTGACACTGGACGGAACGGTTCAACCCCGACAAACAAGATCTTACATGGGCCCTGGACTAGATTCGGCTCTACTCCCTCCCCCAGGACTATTGGGATGAGCTAACCCTCAGAGATATAGGCAACGCCCTAGGGGAATTCGTCAAGATAGCAGAGGAAACAAATATCAACCACTATGTAGCATATGCCCAAATCTGCGTCTACATGAACATAGCGGAGTCGCTACCAGGCGAGGTAAGTATGCTGCTTGAAGACTCTGAATGGATACAAACTGTAGATTATAAGCATATTCCTTTCATATGCAGGAGGTGTCACCAACATGAGCATCTCTTCAGAGACTGCCCTCTAAACAAAAAAAGCAGCGGTTGAAAATGAATCAAATGATCAAGCATCAGAAGGATTCACGAAGGTAGCAAGCAAGAAAAGGCATAACAAGAGAAATAATTCTCACCAGAATTAAAAAAGGACCTACACCTAGCAATAGCTTCGCCACCCTAAATCAGCTTAATGAGAACAAGAATGAACCAGACAACGAAGTCAGGTGCACCTTGAAGGAGAAGCCTCAGTCCTCCAAGGAACAACATAACAAGGTCCCACCAGAGACCTTTCTAAAACCTCAAACCCCTATCTTCACAGGGGAAAACCCTGCGTCGAATGGCAAAGAACTGGTAATGGAGACGATCCCAGAAGCCATGGAGGAAGAGCTAAAGAGCATTGACCTTGAGGGCCTGGATCTCATAGGGTTATAGGATGCTTGCAATAAGAAGTACTTTTGATTAATATCCGAGCAGCATGTCCAAAATACGGAAGAAATCCTTACCCGAGCGCAACAGCTCCCCTCTCTGGTAATTCAAGTGGTACGCTCATAAATACAAGATACTTCATGAAAGATTCCCACAAAAGAGGTAGGAAAACAACGCTGCAAAGAACATTAGAAATAGGCAAATAAATGGTGGATTCTGGGCGATTACCCCAAGTTAACAAGATTATATGCCTACACCACCAACCTCCCCCCCCCCCCAATGAAGATCATCTCATGGAATATAAGAGGGCTCAACATCCCCACCAAGCACAGGACAATAAATAAAATAATTATTGAGGAACACCCTGCAATATTCTGCATGCAAGAAACCAAATGTATCAACTCCACTCTGGAAACAATCTTCAAAAAGATATGGAAAGGATGCAATACAATATTGGTAGATGCCAATGGAGCAACTAGAGGACTGGAAATCATATGGAACCCCCAAATCATATCCCTAGAGAACCATCATGCCAATAGGCATTTCATCGAAACCAACTTTCACCTGATTGGCACGGACATCCATGGCCTACTAACGAATGTCTACTTTCCCCAGATTCTCCACCAAAAAATGGAGCTTCTGGACAACATAACTTAACTCAATAAACAAATATCTCTCCCACTATGGCTCCTAGGAGGATATTTCAATATGATAAAAAATCTATAGGAAAAGAACGGAGGAAGGATGCATCTTTACCTAGACAGTAATGGATTCAAGAAATTCACCCAAGAAAAACACCTCATTGATCTCCAAACCTCCAATGGAGTCTACACCTGGAATAATAGAAGAGGAGGCACCCACAAAATAGCTTCCAGATTTGACAGGTTCCTCATCACAGAAGATTTCATCCGTTTGGGGGTGATCTAGCAACTACCATCATCCGCGCTGCAGGTTCTGATCACTAGCCAATACAACTTCAATGGTTAAGACTAGGTAATCATGCTCCCAAACCATTCCGCTTTGAACACTGCTAGCTCTGACACCTAGGGTTCAAGGAAATGGTATCTACTTGGTGGTCCTCCCTATCACCTCCGCAAGTAACTAAAATGCTCCAATTCCAAAAAAAGCTAAAAATTCTCAAAGGTAAACTAAAGGTTTGGAATAAATCCACCTTTGGAAATATCTTAAAAGATCAAAGAGAGCTGGAGGAAAAAATGAAGAAGCTTCAATGAAAAAGCATCAAGGAAGGATGCTCAACCGAATCAGAGAACCAAGAGAAGACTTTATCAACTCAGATGGAAGAAAGAAGAAGCCAGGAAGAAATCCTATGGAGAAAAAAATCAAGGATTTGTTGGCTCAGAGAGGGATAACGAAACACAAAAAAAAATCATCGCTTCACTATTCAGCATAGGATGCATAACAGAATCATTGTCCTAAAAAACCAAAATGGAGAGCGTCTGGAAAAGCAAGAGGACATTAAGGAGGAGTTGCGCAACCACTTCAGTAACATTCTACAAGAACCCAATCATCAAAAGCATGAGGCTATTGGAAAATTGACTCAGCACATTCCTAAGCTGATAACAGAAGAACACAACCGGATGCTGCTCAAAGCCACCACTCTTGCTGAGGTGGAACATGCAGTCTTCGAGCTGAAATCCGGAAAAGCTCCTAGACCTGATGGATTTACCACCAACTTCTTCCACTTCTTCTAGGACACCATCAGAGATGAAGTCTGGGACGTAGTGGAGGAATCGTGCACCACTCACTGGCCTCTCTTGGAGCTTAATTCCACCTTCATCACTCTAGTTCCAAAAGTAGACAATGCAACCTCGCCAAGTAAGTACAGGCCCATAGCACTCTGCAATGTCATTTATAAAATAATCTCCAAAGTTATTTCTAACAGACTGAAGGAGCTCCTCCCCATGATCATCTCCCCAGAGCAAATAGGCTATGTTGAAGGCAAACAAATTTGTTATGGCATCATCCTAACCCACGAGGTCATACATTCTCTCAAAACCTCTAAATAACCCGGTATGCTCCTCAAAATCTATCTATCCAAGGCTTTTGACAAACTTAGTTGGGACTATATCAAAAATGTCCTTCTAGCCTTTGGCTTCAGCCACACCTGGGTATGCTAGATCATGAGCCTCATTACCTCTTTGTTTCTTTCCATTTTGGTCAACGATGTACCCTCTGCAACCTTCAAACCCTCAAGAGGAATTAGACAAGGGGACCCTCTCTCACCCTTCATTTTCATCATCATGGATTAAGGGCTGGGTCACCTTCTCAAAAGCTCCATCCACTTAGGTGCTCTGCAAGGTATACCCCTCCACAACCTGCCCCCCTCCTCCCATCAACAATTTGTGGATGACAACATGATCATGGGTTACCCCTCGGTCGAGGAAGCTCGTACCCTCAAATCTCTTCTAGATTACTCCTCTGAAGTCTCCGGTACTGAGGTCAACCCTAATAATTGAAAATATTTTTCTTCCACACCCCCCCCCTCTATCTCAGCGCAACATTCCCTGCATCATAGGCTTCTCCATTGCATCCTTGCCCTTCAAATACCCTGGAGCCCCTCTCACTGACACTGCCATTAATCACTCCTCCTGTGAGCTCAGCTAGAAAAAATGGAAACAAAACTATCCAACTAAACCCATCGTACTCTCAATATAGTAAGTCGCTTGGTTCTCATCAAAGTAATACTGCAGTCCCTCCCCATTTACCTCTTCTCGGTACTAGCAGCCCCCAAATGGGTCCTCAAGGCCATGCACAAATTACAAATATATTTCCTATGGGGTGGTACCAAAAGAGAAAAACAAATGGGCTTTAGTCAACTGGAAGGAAGTTTGTACACCAAAAATTCATGGGGGGCTAGGGCTGCACGACCCTGAGCAAAGCAACAACATCATGCAAGCTAGTATCTGCTGGAAATGGGACTCCAACCCCCACACTCTGTGGGCTAACCTGTGGGCAGCCAACTATGCTCGATCATGGCCCAAGGAGTACCTTATCAGATTCAACATAGAGCCGAGAGGATACCGAATCTGGAAAGCAGCAAGCAGCCAAAAGAAGATGATACATAGCCACAACTTCTGGGAGCGGCGCAGCGGCACACAAGCTAGATTCTAGGAGGACTCCTGGCAGCAACTGCCAAGACTATCTTCCATAATCCCCAGACCATTATGGAGTGAAACTTTACAGGCCAGGCAGAGGCAAAGTGTATAGGACTTCTGGACCGATGAAACAACCCAAGGATACAAGAACTGGCTACACACGGACATATGGCAAGATGACTGGTACAATGAGAGTCACACAGACATTTGGGAGGAACTAAGCACTAAAAGAAAAATCATAGTACAGCCAGGACTTGACATCCTTCGTTGGGGTCACATGCCAAGTGGCAACCACTCCACCAAGGAAGCTTACAACCTCCTTCATTAGAAGAACCCAGATCCAACAAAAATCATCTGGAAAAAGATATGGTCGGAAAAACTCTGGCCTAAAGTAGCCACCTTTCTATGGTTGCTCAGTAAACGACGCATCCTCACATGGGTGAATCTTTTGAAGGGAGGGTTTGTAGGACCCTCCAGATTCCATCTATACCAGGAAAACTTGGAAACCATCTACCACCTGATGGACCAATGCCCTACCTCTAATGACTTGTGGGACATAATCGCAGTTCTTTGTCGGCGTTGTTGAAGATTGCAACAAGAAACAGTGAAGGAGGCATCCTGAAACATCATCCTTGATCCTAGTTGGAAAATAATCACCTAAACTAGGTGGGGCCCACACAGGCTATTTTTAGGTGTATGTCTATTTTTAGACATGGTGAGCATATTCTATATGTAGCAGGAGGCTATTTGTAGATGGTTCTTCAAATGTGAAAAATAGATGAGATTCTATTTTTAGAAGATTGGGCGAAGTCTATTTATAGATCGCTGATCTAAAAATAGATGCATGTCGGTTATTATTAGCTCTTAATAATAATCCGACAATAAACAACAACTTATTCTCTTGGAGCACTTTATTTCAGTGAAAAGATTTGGAAAATCAGTGGGCTGAAGGAATTATGCAATTCCTAAGGGTTTACTGGAGTTCATGCATGGAGGACTCAGTTAGAACTGAAGTGGAAAAGTTATGACAGAGTTGGAAGAGTAGTTCATGGAGTTGTATTCAGTTAGACTCAGTTGAGCTAATTGTATCTAATATAACTGGATGATACACTAGTGAGAGTGTAGTGAATTAATTCACAAATAATAACTCATTAATCAACTAAACAATACAGTTGTTAACTACAATGCATGACAGTTCCAGTGGAGACCTAGTGGAGAGATAGGTGAAAGGGCAAGATGGACTATCTGTTGTGACTACTAGTGATGCATGAATTGCATCTATATATGCATTGGAGTTTCCAATGATAATAATGCAGTCAAGGAGAGTGGGATTGCATCAAATTGGTCTTTGTAATCATCTTGGATTTCGCAATGTCTCATTCCATGTAGAAAATCTATAACACAGCTCTGATACCATGTAGATTCTTGGCTCGCGCAAGTTTGCACAGGATATCTGAAATTTTTGGTGAAACATTTTCAGAAGAAAAAAAATAGCATATTTGGATTCCTTGTGAAAAAATACCCAAATTGAAAAAAAAAAATCGGTTGAATCGGAGCTCGGATGAGGGAGATATCATCGATTTAAAATCAGCTCTTTTGTTAGAAAATTTCGTGATGGCGGGACAATTACAATGTGCACGAGTTGGAAAAGGAAAAGTGTTCCTTAGACTCAAAGCCATGGGGCAAGTCAAGAAGGTTGGGATTCAAGATAATAATCTCTACAGACTTGAAGTAGATGGGATTTCTACAGAGCTTCCTACTGTTGGGAAGTGCAAGAAAGACATGTAATTGAAGCTTTAGAGGGAGCAGGATTTGCATGCAGGTAAGAGTGAACCTTGGGATGTGAAGCAGCCACAAGATGAGGATCATGGATTGGGAGCAACCACTCATGTAGAGAAATTTTGTGCCAGATGGGTAGAGGGAGTGCATGCAACTATACCACCAAGTAAGAGGTGGGGCGACATGCATGGATAATCCAAGAAGAAATTTATGGGCAAGATTCATTGAGATGGTGTGGATCTCATGATTTGAACCTGGCTACAAGGTGCCCACAGTGCAGTAGTAGTATGCTCAGTTGGATTGATGTAGGTAGATCAAAGTGACAGCGTCGGATACTAGAGCACGGTTCACAGTTGACAGCAAGTGCAAAGTGCATGGGTGCAGAGTTCAATAGCGCAGTGGTTCCTGAAGACATGTGCAGTAATTAAGCAGAAGTCGAAGAATTTGATGACAGATGCATTATACTGATTGATTTGTTTGGAGCCTTTTAGTTTCAGAAGTGTTGCAGCAAGAGTTGCAGAGTAGATGGATGGAGTTGCAGGGCACTTGCAAAGGTTGCAGGGCGAATGCATGGAGTTGCATGTCGCATGCAAAGACATTCCTTTCTTGTTGAGAGGGAGTGTTGAAGATTGCAATAAGAAACAGTGAAGGAGGCATCCTGAAACATCATCCTTGATCCTAGTTGGAAAATAATCACCTAAATTAGGTGGGGCCCACATAATCCGACAATAAACAACAACTTATTCTCTTGGAGCACTTTATTTCAGTGAACAGATTTGTCAAATCAGTGGACTGAAGGAATTACGCAATTCCTAAGGGTTTACTAGAGTTCATGCATGGAGGACTCAGTTAGAACTGAAGTGGAAAAGTTATGACAGAGTTGGAAGAGTAGTTCATGGAGTTGTATTCAGTTTAACTCAATTAGACTCAGTTGAGCTAGTTGTATCTAATCTAACTAAATGATACACTAGTGAGAGTGGAGTGAATTAATTAGTTAATTAATTCACAAATAATAACTCATTAATCAACTGAACAATACAATAGTTAACTACAGTGGAGACCCAGTGGAGAGATAGGTGAAAGGGCAAGATGGACTATCCGTTATGACTACTAGTGATGTATGAATTGCATCTATATATAAATTGGAGTTGCCAATGATAATAACGCAGTCAAGGAGAGTGGGATTGCATCGAATTGGTCTTTGTAATCAGCTTGGATTGCGCAGTGGAGGCAGGCTAGCAGGAGGGTAGAGATCGGTGCATGGATTTGCAGATTTCTTCTATGTTAGTGTGTGACAATTGTATTGTACTGAGATCTTGATGTACTAAGCTTTGTATGAGGATTGCTACATGATCTCCATCATACATAATATATGATAGTTGGGGTTTTCAACTTCATGCTTTCCCGGTTAAAAAAAAAACTGTGTTATGTGCGATTGATTATTTTTGTTTATGCTTCACATGTGTGTGCAATTAATTGTTCCGCAAAAGATTAACAAGTGGAATAGATTCAGTATCTTGCATAAAGTTAAATAGTGTGAGATCAGGTGGATCTAGGACATATGCATGCTTAGTGAATATAATTTCTACGGGCATACTAATAGAGAAAGGGGAAACATCATCAACACTATCAGTAGTTGGATGGACAACCCTTACTCCAACAACCTCCTGAACAGACTCTGACATATAATTCTGGGCATTCTTATCTGGAACATATGGAAGGAAAGGAACAGTTGAATCTTCAAAGACAAAGCATCCACCTCATAGCAGCTCTAGGCAAGGATACGCAGAAACCTCACTTAAACGATGACCCTAGATGCATGAAGCCAGGAGTATCTCCCTACCTCTATTGCATAGCGTCATATATGGAATAACTGGCAGATGAGCATAAATACCCCCTAGACACCAAACCAAGAAGCGTCGGTAGAATCCTTGCTCCTGAAAAATGGAAGCCCCCCCAAATGGCTTCTTCAAATGTAATTTTGATGGTGCGTCCAAAGGCAACCTTGGAAATGCAGGATTCAGAGGTATTCTCAGTAACTCTTAAAGCGAACCACTTTGGAGTTACTACGGTAATATGGGGTGGGATAGCAACAATTTTTCAGAGTTGGAGGGGCTCATCCAGGGTATTCACATTGCAATTGAGTTTCACTATTTCCCCCTGGAAATGGAGGGATACTCGCAAATCATCACTATGGCGGCCACAAGAATTATCCATGGCACGATGTCCACAAAGGTATCTACCAGCTGGAGGCTGGAGGCTCAAGCTTCTGGAACAACTGATACACAATCATAGAGCCATTACTTTTTTCCATGTGCGAAGGAAAGCAAACTCAGTTGCGGACCTCCTTGCGAACAAGGGGGTGGAACGCCACAGAGAGTTGTATCATTCCAACCTTACCCAGGCAGAGGATGTTTCTTTAAGACGAGAATGCCATACTCTCATTCAAAAGCATCTTCTCTCCCCAGATGCAGGTGATAGCAGGAGTACAAATGATAATCATCTCTCCCACACCCATGAGGACGAAGATCTGCAATGCAGGTCCTCACCCAATGCAGATCCTCAAACTGGTAACCATCCACGCAAGATGAATGAGATAAGGCATGATGATGATATGCTTGGATAGCATCACCCCCTCTAGGGTACCTCTCTGCAGCAATCATCCTAAATGATTACCTGGATTGATATGCCAATTGGCCATAACTCTTCACTCGAGCCCACTCATGAAAATGGTTATGGCATGCAACTGCGTGCGAGGCTCAATCATGACCTACACCTTTGCATGTGTCACATACCTTTGAAAAGGAAGGCCCCTCAGCACAAAGAGACACACATTCATTTCCTTCAATATTTCTTGTTGATTTTGTTCTTGCCCTCCTGCGCCACCAGCTCGTTATGAAGCCCTCTTCCTACAGCTACGTTGCACAGATATATCTGGGTTTTGTTTTATCCAGCCTGTGCTTCTTATCCCAACTCTATCTGTCCCTCCAGTCTCAATAGTCTATGCACACCCATTACCCCATATCCTCAGACATGCTTTCCCACTCATTGTTCCCCCTGTCCACTAGATTTTCCCCTACTTCATTCCTCTCCCCCTTTTGAGCATCCTTCCATCTCTGTCACTCCCTACTTCAGTAGGCCATGGATCCCAGGTTGCTTCAAAGAACCATCCATGAAGGGAAGAGAGGGGCACTCCCCAGTCGTTACCACCGTGGGACGGACAATCGACTGGAGTCTATGGAAGGCTCCTCCTCAGGCAATTACACTAGACAAAGCCCCAATCTGGATCAGGAGGAGGAGGCCCCCGTGCAAGCTTCGTAGAGAGGTAGATGTGGCCCTCAGAAATTTACCATTTATCATCAGGCACACCTCCCGCCTCGCAAGACCGAACCTCTCTCGGCTCAAGAGGATGAGGGTGATGATACAAATGTATGGATTATGAATTCTAAAGGTACTTGGAAGCGCATCCCTGACACGGAATATCCGGTGGCTCCCATCCTATGCACATCGGTCCCAAAACATATGCATCCACCCACTGACACAGAGGAAGCGGTTGCACAGGCGTACGCCTTCCCCATAGTGGAGGAAGAGCCAGACAGTAATGATGAAGCTGAAGGCTAAGGACTGTGAAGCAGCTTAGTTCTTCCTTTTTTTTTGTCATGCCTACTATTACCACTGGATTCCAAGTTATACTTATGCTTTTGCATATTTTGTAATTTCTAGATACACCAGCGCTGCTGCGCATTTTGTAATTTCCTGCTTCAAGTATTTTCCGGGTTGGTTTCCTCCACGGAGGTAGACCTGAAACCACGCAACTAAGGCTAGGATTGGTTAAGCGCAACTTACCAACCCAGCCTGTAGCATATGTATTATTTCTCTTTTTGAATTAATATATATTAGCCTAATTTACCAACAACAACAAAATATGATTAATTCTTATGTTGATTTAAAACATTAAACTAATTCTTATCTTAATAGCTCCTTGAGTGATTCATTGATGCCTAGGATTTAACTAATGTGATTCTTAGGCGGTGAAATTGATTGTTAATCAAAACTAGTGACAGGAGCTCAAGATACTTATATCTAAGGTAATGAATGTTAGGTGAAGTATTAAGTGGGGCCAAGATATTTTTATGGTTTTTAAATGAAATAAAGTTAGGTGGGGCATTGACAAGGGGGGGGGGGGGTATTTTGGAATGGGAGAATGATAAATAGAGGAAGGGAAGAAAGTAGTAGGGATTTATTTTTGGAGTATTTGGAACTTGGGGAAATGTGTTGGATTTATTTTTTTGGAATTTGGATAGAGTAAGGCGGAATTCAGGGAAGGTGCATGGACACCCTAAAATTCCACACACTATGAGTTGTAGATCTAGGGATTGGGCACAGCTTGTGGAGGTTTCCTAGAGATAGGGAGTAGGAGAGGCTATTCCTAATTGAATGGGTGGTAAATATAGTATGCAAGTTTTGAGGAGCAGGCAAGGGAGGGAGACAACTTCAGGGGACTAATTCAACTAAGATTAGAGGTATTTCTTATAAATTTTTAAGTTCATTCCATAAATTTGATCTACACCTATGTTGTTGTGCTTATTAAACTTACTTATTTCAACCATTTATATATGTTACTTTGTTGTCTATATGTGTGTGTGTGTGTGTGTGTTGTTGTAGAAACAAATGAAAATATTATATATACTGAAAAGTGATAGACAATGATGTATTATGGAAGTTTTCTCAAAGTTTCCCTGTTGTATTCAATATAATTTTATTATAGTCTTGAAGCCCACCTCACACTTCTTGTAGATTGAATTAATGAGAGTGTGTATTCAATAAGAACATAAGTTCCCAAATTTGGCATGATTTTTGTCAATTCATTACTCATGATTGAAAACCAAATTATACTTAAATTAAACTAGTTGTTTGAACATATGTAATGCAAACTATGCTTGATTATGAGTAATTTGAAATACACACACAAAACTCCAAGCCCAATTGAACATGATGTTTTCATTCAATTTAATTATGCTCAAAAATGTTATGGTACAAGTTAATTTATGCCAATTGTGGGCATTCCACTAATGTAGGTTTCTAACCAAGCTTCACAAAGTTGTGTTAACACTACCATAAAGAAAGATAACATGGATATCATGTATATTTGAATGACATATAGACAAATTACTTTTAGTTATTGTGGTTGAAGAAGTGAACTTAGCTATAGATAGATAGATATGTGTGTGTGTGTGTGTGGGAAGAGATTTAGTTTGTGGTTTTGCACAGATTGTGATGATATTAATTGGACATGGAGATGATTTGTATATGGCAGAATATGAATGATACGTTGATGAAATTGAATTACAATCTATTTGTGGCATAGTTAATTCAAAGTCGTTATAGAAGGATGTGAAGTCACAAAAGAGAATGTAATAGTTGAGGCTTGGAATGTGATATTCCTAACAAGGATTTATATCATGATATGTTATAGTTAATTGTATGCTTGATTTTGGGTGGGTATGTTGATTTTTATATTGAACTTATCTACTACTACATGATTGTGTGTGTTACTTGTTGTAACAACTAGTATGTTTTGACTTTATAGAGAAGTTTACACTTTATATAAATGTGAATTTGGATGTGGTGTGGGACCAGACATGTGCATTTATTAAGATGATGCATATATGTTTGATTGAATTCTTTTGGATCCATAACACTAAGTTTTTTGAGTCAACATTTCGAGCCACACTTGTTAGCTCGAAACTTCGACTCAAAAAACTCAGTGTGATGGATATGGAAGAATTCAATCAAAGTTATCCACATCAAAAAATCCTTAACTCAAAGATATGATGCATATATGGTTAAGATCTTATTCTCGTATGAATTTCATAGCATGAGTATCTAGTAAATACATAAAACATTGATGCAAGATTTTGTTCCAAGGGCGGGGAGGGCGGGGGGGAATGTAATGCCCCTTATTACCTAACTTTATTTTGAGAAGGATTAGGAGGTCAATCCAAAGATTGACTGAAGAGTTAGGGACGATGTTTTTTTACTATACTCTATATATATGACATGTGGATTGTACTTGATTGATGGGAGTGTAATGGATATTCTTCATTGTTGATTTGATTAACAAGTGCATTATGATAGGTATGTGTGGATCATGCAATGAATACTTACGTTATGATCAAGTGTGATTTGTGCTAGATGGAAAATACTTGTAGAATTTCTGAATGGGGTTCATTAAAGGAAGAAGAATTCTAAGGAAGCCAAATTAAATGTTGTGAAAATTAATGAAACCAATTGAATTTAATAAATATTATATTTATTACATTTCACATCTACATGCATGTATTGTGACATGATTTTGTTGATTTTAGTGGTGCAGGACAATGATCAACCAAGGGGGACACACATGGTTTTTAGGGAGAATTCTAAGTTGGGGGTCAAATAGTAAATACTTAGGGAGGGTAATTGGTAATATTAAGCAATTGATATTATGATGTTTTATATGATATGAATCTACGTGATATGTGTGTGATTATTGCATGTGTAGGTTATAGGGAAATCATTTACAACTTGCCAATAGATGTGTGTAGACCATAACTAGTAAAAAATTAATGGATAAGTGAAGTCTCAATTGAGGCATGGTGTCTCAATAGAGGTGTAGAGTATCTATTTACAAAATATATGGTTCATGTGACTTAGGGGCATAGAAAAAGGTGGGATGACCTTAATCCCCAATAGATCATTCTTCTTGATGTAGAATTAAGATTAATTAAAATTTAAAAAACCCTACGGTTGAATTAATTCAAAAATTAACTACACACATTTAGGGTGCTCTTAAAATATGGGGCTCTTAGGAAAATAATTTTTGTCTAAGTGTGCCTAGGAGGAAACTAGTTGGAAACACAAAAAATTGCAATGGTAAGGAAAGCGAAGTTGATGAAACAAACATTGATAAATTTGAGAAAATTACCTACCAGTAAGGTATAATTTCATTGGTTTCATATTGTAGTTTATTTCTATTTTTTCTTCTACGTGTAAAAATTAATTATGATGTATATTTGCAACTTCTTATGAAGTTTTAATCAAAATCATAAGATACAAACCTTCTCCACTACTCTACAGACATTAATTCGCAATTTAGAACAAAATTTTTAGACATGCAATAAGAAATCACACACATGAAAATGGTATTTTTCGTGGGGAACAGAATCTACTAAAAACCCCAATGTCTGCTAGTATTAAATCATAAGAATAGAGATGTATTACAATTTCTTTTCTCAATTGAGCACAACCTGCAAGTGCATAATCTATCTCTCTGCTCATTGAGAAACTCTGACCTAGAATTAGTCAAATTTTTGCCTCTGCTTGAGACCTTATTTACTTGTGCTATTAATTGAGGAATTAGGCCCCTATTAAGTACGAATTTCTTCCAAAATTCTTGTGCAATTTCTCAGGGTTGATTACTTGACCTCATGCAACACCTGTACGCTCAACTAGTTTACAATTTTTGGTTACACTGCCTTGGAATCTCCACCAAGCCTGGGGAAATCGAATTATCTGCATGCACTAGATATTTTGGGTTTATTGATCAGTTAACTAGATGATCACTAAGTTTGACTGAAGTCCCACTGCACAACTTGACCCTCCACTAGTTCTTTCAAAAGTTGGAAACATTTTAACTGAAAACAACCTGAGATAACTGACCTTAATTTCTACAAATTAGCAATCACACATGCTTAACTAAACTCTATCTCCTCCAACTCGAATTTTCTAAGTAAACTGTGTGACACGAGCCATGTCACACAAGTTAACATCATCCAAGTTGTCTACTGATTTGGAAATTCTAATTTCCTCAATTTAATCAAGGAAAAATCAAATTGAGAATTTCCTGTTGCATTTTTCAACACTCACTCTTAGCAAGAAAGGGATTATCAACCACCCCTATCCTGCATGTATGGAATGTGTTGCATGCAACACCTCTCACTATTTTTGTTGTGATTGCAACATCTACCACTAAGAATCAAAATAAATAAAACAAAAAAAACATTGAATCAATTGTGTTGGCAACTATCTACTGGGAGAACTGTTTTGCTATTGAATCTACTACTGAGTCTCTTGCTCTATTTTCAACACTCCTCTACACTCGTTATTATCTGGTTAAAATTGGTCCTCCTACTACTGAATATTATGGGCCCCTTTAGCAAGGTAGTGATCTATTAGGGGAACACCTCAATGGATCATGCCCAAATTTCTGCAATTCTGAGAATAGGTCTTCACATCACCCCACCTCACACCTGGAGGTATGGCTACATGTGATCCCTCTGCCCACTTAGTGTTGGGTGCAGTATAGGGTCTATAAATGTACCAACATTTAATTTTTCAATCCAGAGAGTTCGTGAAATTCAAGACGCAGCACAAATCCCCCATGTTGACCATCTTGCATGTCCTCATGCAAGAAAATCTGATACTATTACTCCTTTGCAAAATACAAAATTAGAAACGTGTATAAACATTCATAATGATGTTCCTGAAATTTTTCATGATTACATTTCCTGCACTTGATAAAGTTTGCTCTTAAAAACAGAGTGTCTGCTAGACTCTTTATTTACTTAAACTAATTTCAAGAAAACCTAAAACGAAAACTACCATGGAAAAACTAAATTGCAAGGATAGTGTTATTACTTGAGAAAAATAGACAACTTTTAAAATTTTCAAAAATAATATCTTGGAGGCATCCGTGATCAAAAGTTTCTCTTTAACATCCTCATTATAAACATGAGTGACATGATTTAAACGATATGGTGTTACAGGTAGACATAGTAATACCTTCCCATAATGATTATTTTACCATTATCCATGTATAGTTAAAGCTTCTCTTGTCTGGGCACAGTGAATTACCAGTACTAAGGGTCCCTACGTCCATAAAAATCATTCCAAAAAGATAGAACTCCAAGGTATAACAACAGAAGGATTTTAAAGCCATTCTCAAAGAGATTGATAGTGAGTTCACGGAAAGAAAAATCAACCAAGTAAATTATAGTGTAGAGTCAACTTTAATACCACAGGCATGGCCCTGCTGCCAGCAGACGTCCATAGCCTCGACAAGGATACCTTTTAACCTTACGAAATTATTTTGTCCCACCTATTAGATATAGATTCAGAGTTATTTATGAGCATTCTCTTTTTATAAGTTAATTGAAGGACATTGTCTTGGCTTGGTAACCAGCGAACGACAATGCCATTCACGAGAACTAACAAGAATGAATGAGCCGACTCGCGATGATACCTCTTGTCCTCCAGTTTTCCAACTGAAAGCCATTACCCTGGCTTGGTGACCAATGTGCTAATGTCATTCTCCTTAGGACCCATGATCATAGTAGGTCGGCTCGCAATGAGACCTCCTATCCCTCAATTGATTCGGTTATTTTTATTTTTTTTTACTCTGATTATGATTAACCTCAGATGGATTACTTAATAGGTGGGGAAGAAATCTAATCCTTAAGAGTGTAGGATGGCATGAAAAGTTTTTAATTACTATTATTTACTAGTTGGTCATGCTACCCTAAGAACTTATAAAAAAAAAAAAACATCTTAGATAATGACCAAAAAGATTCCTTGAGTTTATGATGCTAGGGTTCTTTATGAAAGCTTATTAGATTTTTGTAGCCATGGTCCACCATAAGAGGTTTTTCACTGGTCTCTTTGAAGAGGAATTTGAAAAGATTTTCTGGATGATAGTTTGTTAGAATAAGAGAAAATTATTACATGTAACTTATAACAATACATATTGATCCACAATCAAAGTCACTTTGAAAATATGAAGCGTTAAGTGTAAAGTACTTTTGACAAGTTTTACCATGAGAATGCATAATAATAAAAATTCCAAAAGCTGTGCTTTTATGGAATCACAAGTTCAAGAGTGTTGTTATTCATCTTTATTCATTACCCTACCCTATTTTTAAAGAGAGAAATATCACCTTTAAGTGTAGGCGTACTTCCAATGAAGCCATGTGCATAACAAAATGCTGATTATACTCACACCTAGTTTTAAAGAATAAACTTCAATACATACCAAAGCGTGAGAAACCAGTTTCTTTAATTGACATGGTACCAAGAGTTTTTGAATGATGAATAAATAAGATGGTTTGATGGCTGCTTGAAACTAGGATTCAATGGAATCCACGTATTTATGGTTCTCCAACTGATGCAAGTCTTCCACAGTTTGATAGTCATTCTCCTGTAAGCACAAAAAATCGGGTGAAGGACAAAAGATAAATCCCTCAGGTTCAGGCTCAAATATTTGATTTTCAGATTCACGAGAAAGGTTGAGATAGATTCTAGGTCTTTGAGTTTCAACAACATTTTCAAAACAAGTTCCAATGAAAGATTGATCCTCAGGTGGTCTTTGAATTAAATCTTCCCGGGGTAAATGTTCTGTGATAATAGGGAAACTTTCCAAATTCATTCCCTTTCCCAATATGGAAGGTGTAACATCTCGTTCAATATGGGAATTAGCAGAAAGAATAGGAGGTTCAAACTATTGTGCAACTTTATGGTTTGGATTAGGGTTAAGATAAGGTTGCACATGTAGCTAGGAACATGGAGGAGGAAAACATAATGGTGGATTGGAAATAAATTGTGATTTTCGTTGGTGCTCATATGATTGAATTTGCATGGGATATTTCCCTAGAGAAAAAGATCCAAACGATTCTTGAGGCCATGGAGATATTTGGCTCTAGGATGAGGGTCAAGGAGAGGGCCATTGCGGCCAGAAGGTGGGGTATTGAATCAAAGGAGGATTATAAGTTTTCCATGGAACTGTAGGGTTGTAGATGTGTTTATGAAATTGTTGGGGACAATAAATATTATTCCAAGTATTAAACGATGATGAGTTTTGAGTTATACCTGATGGTCGATTTATTTCCTTACTTGATTCCTTAAATACCTGCTGAAATCCCGGAAGTGATGGAAAATAATTTGTTGAATGATTCTCCTTATACTGCTTCCATTCTTCCTGCAAATCATCCAATTGTAAATTTAGAAAAGATTTTGTAGCTCCTATTTTTGTGGTAGATTCCAAAAATTCAGAAGAAAGTTCTCGAGAATTATTACCGATCTTGGAGATTCCTCTTGAATAACTAATGCACAATTTACAAACATCATATGGTACGTGAGAAACATCACCTGCTCCTATAAGATTTAAAGGTTCTAAAAATTCATCTTTGATTCCTTTGAGTAGGAGTGTTTTCAAAGTATCTTTTACCAAATTCTTATGTTTTGATTTTTGGAGGTTGTATCTAAATCGCTACACATAATCCTCCAAGATTTCATTTTCCCCTTGTGTTATTCCAAAAATATCTTCACCGGCCTGGCAATAGTTTTGATATTTCTCCAAGAATACATTCTTCATGTCTTCCCATGTTTGAATGCAGTTCCCACCGAGGCTCATGAACCATCGGAGAGTTGCTCCTTTAAGAGTAAGAGGAAACACTTGCAACCTTTGAGAATTAGTACAATAACCATATCCTCTACAAAGTACTTCAAACTCAAATAAGAATGTATCTGGGTCTTCATTTTTCAAACCATGAAATTTTGGTAGTGCAGATGAGGAAATATTATGCATTTCAGCCACTCCTAGATCTTTGATAGGAAATTCAAAAGTAACAATGTTTTCCATTTCTTACCAAACTAAAAGAGGTTCTCCATGTACTACTTCGAGACTCCTTCTTTGAATGTTTCTTCCGACTAATCAGTAAAATAGGTGCATTGAATGATTGATGTTAGCCTCAAACTCTTCATTGAAAAATGCCTCAAAATACATTTTTCTATCTTCAACGAGACCACTGGTGCATTTGTTAGCACATGAATAGTGTATATATATGTGTGTAGGGTGGGTGGGGGTTGTTACAACATTAAATAAAATGAGAAACCTTAAAGCAAAAATGCAGGAAAGAAATAAATTCAAAGAACATAAAATTGCAAGAGAAACTAGGTGAAGGAATAGAAACCAAATGCAACAGGTCACCAAGGTCCATCCCCTAAGCGCCTCCCCGGCAACGGCGCCAAAATGTTGGGTGCAGTATAGGGTCTATAAATGTACCAACATTTAATTTTTCAATCCGAAGAGTTCATGAACTTCGAGACGCAGCACTGGAAATGCCAAAGAAAGTCCTTGGTAACCTGCAAAACAAATTCTAGTCTATATTGCGATTAATCTTGAAAATAAATGTAATCCTGCACTAGTGCGAGAAACACCAATCCAAAAAATTAAAAGCATGTGGAAAAGTAAAAGAAATCAATGCAAAATGGAATTCTAATTGCAAGTAAACCGAAGGGAAATCAAAACTGGAAATCAAGCGATGCTGGCACAATAACAAAAAGACTGTAAATGTTGGAATAAATTCAAAAGCAATTCAAACTATTATGCTTGCACTAATTCTGCCTGCAGTATTGTATATTATAACGTGCTTGCACTAATTATGTGTAAGAACAATCCAGAAGTTAAAGGAAACCATAATACTAAAGAAGAATTTATCAATTCAAACATCTAGTTTCCGTATTTATAAATATCAGCTCAGCAAATGTAAAAATCGCAGCTTTAAATATAAATTAATAGATCTGGATTAATTTACAGAATTAGAGTTAGAGCTCATAATGGCAGAGCCGATCTTATGGATTCGGACAATCTAGAGGACACAATCATTGTTTAAAATATTTCAGGTGCAAGTATAATTAATAATGCATCAAATGAAATAGAAACAAATTGCAGCAACTCAAATTAACCTTAAAACTAAATTCACATAGCAAACAAACAAGAATTCAAATGCTATTTAAAATATGAGAGCGGTGTCGAGCTGGTCTGGCGGCCAACCCAACCAACTCGCACCCTCTTTGAGTGCCTGGTTCACACAGAAATCGAAATCATTAGATGCAATAAATGAATAGACAAAGCATGAATAAAAATTGCTTCAATTAATTAAAAAAACAGTCTTTTACATAATATAGACATCGACTAATCCCAGCAAGTAGGAGAAGAATTCCACACTGAAATCCACATGCTGCTACATTGGAACAACCTCTCCTCCCTTCTGTGCTATGCTTTCTTGTGCGTGCTTCTGCCCTCTGCTTAATTGATTGACTAAAAATTGAGTCCCCCCGGCTTGGAGCCATAACTCTTCTTTTATAATTTTTTTACATTCCAAACTTAGCATAAAACAAGCCAATCCTTAGAAATATCATGGGAATTGAATCCCAACTAATTATCATTGACATAATATCAGTACAACCATTTCCCTACTAAAATAATGGAGATTTACCACGAATTTCCCAAATCTGGGCATTTTCTAGAATTCTGGAAAAGTTGGTATTTTTAACAAACTTCCGCCAAATCCCCCTTCGTATCTCCTTAACCATTATGAATTTTGGAAAACGGCCAGAGGCTTACTCAATTTCCTATGCTGAGAGAAAAACCCATGTTTCAGAATTATGAGATTCACTATGATCGATGCGGAAATCGAGGTTTAAATAGACAGTATGGAAACTACTACAAATTTGGGGTTGTAACATTAATTATTCTCTAAATACAAATTTGTATGATTTGGGTGTGTCTTGGCTTATGTTGAAGTGCTAAAATGACATTTTGATCATAAACCTCTTTCAGATTCTCCCAGAAATGTGTCAATGTATCAAAGCCCCAAATTGGTGGAGGCACGCTATAAAACTTGCATTGGTGCAGGCACACTAACTGCACTGGTGCAGGCACGCTATAAGAACTGAATTGGTGCAGGAATCTGTTGCACAGTGCAGGCAAGTAATTATAGGTTCAAAACATGATCAAAACAACTTTAACCTGCAACATACAAACCTTTATTAAACTTTCATTAATGGTATTTTAATCCCGTTAAAACAAAAGAAGTAACAAATAATTGTAACATTAATCATTTAATCAAACAGTAGCATGAGAGATTTTGAGTGAAAGATGAGACAAAACTGAGGCCCAACACTTAGCTTGAACTTTCCCTCCCATGGAGGTCTCTGTTTGAGTGGATGTCTCTACTCCTCCCCCTGTATGCATCTCCATTTGTGGTTGCTCCACAACTTCCAGAGGCTCCATTTTGAGAGGTAAATCATGCTCCCTCTCAACCACATATTGCTAATCCCTACCTTACTCCTCAAGGTTATGCATTCATATTCTACCTCAAATGCATATAGGTTCTTAACCTGAACCATGATCTGCTTCACCTGTCCCGTGGATATGTGTCTCAAAAATTCCTTTCCTTTGCTGAAGATCAACCATAACTACAGTCTTCCAAAACTACAACGAAGATTAAATTTTTCTTTAGGACCAGAACGAACATGACATCCTTGAGCCTAAGATGGGAGCTCAATCCCTATGAAATGTGATGGTACCAATCTCTATCATGTTGTACCTTTCATCATCCCCAAACTCAATATTCATCTAGAGATCTTTCTCCTTTAGGTCACTGAAAAAATATCTACAGCCAGTCATGTGGAACGAGGCACATGAATCCAAGTACCACACGCTCCACATAACAGTGTTCTCCATGCATGCAATAAGGGTAAAATATAGCTCAAACTATGAGGCCAAAGCTTCACCTGTTGTTGCTACTACAGACTCCTTCTTGCTACACTTTTTTTGTGGACATTTAGTAGCATAGTGCCTGAATTCATGACAATTGAAGCATTTAATTTTGGACAAGTCTTTCTTCTTTCCCTCTTGGATGGATTCAGCCTCACCTTGGTACTTATTTCCCTTTGCATTCATTCCTTTACTGAATAGAGGAAATTCATCCTCCTCTTCTTTTGATGAGGTCCCATCTCTAGTATTCCGCCTTATTTCCTTCTGTACCAAATCAAACCATAAGCATTCCCAATTTGGTAGCGTCTCCCTCACGTTCACCAAATATTGATAGCTATGCCATCTCTTGGGAAGGCCTAGAAGTATTAGGCTTACCAAGTCTTCTTTAGCAACATTTACACCAACCTCGCTAAGTTCATCATGACATTGTGTGAACTTGCTTAGATACTGTGGAATAGTGTCATTCTTTTACATCTTGCTACTTCGAAGTCTATCCTTGAGCGTCAACTTCCTGTGGTCGCTATTATTCTCGAATCATTTTTTCAATGCCTTCCACTTTGAAAATGTAGTTTCTTTTCTGTGGCTATTTGAGATAATGTGATCCTATACTCCCTCCAAGATAATTCTCCTCACCTTGGCTACATATTTATTCCATTAAGCATTGTTTTGGTCATTAGATGCTTGTGTTTTTGCAACATCTGTCTTGACGTATTCTAGCAATCCATTCTCATTCAATACCACTTCCATGTGAACCTTCCATGCAACAAAATTAGAGGTTTATTCCAAGGAATACTCTAGCCTTAGTCCATTGAAGTCCATCTTCTCAGCTCTGAAGAAATCCTACTACACTAAGCTCCAAAATCGAGCCTCCTGAGAAAAAAATTGAAATTCCTGCTCAAGTGTGAATCCTGCTTTGATCCCATGTATAAATTATGATGTATATTTGCAACTTTTCATGAATTTTTAATCAAATTCATAAGACACAAACCTACTCTATTGCTTTGCGGACATTAATTCACAATTTAGAACAAAAATTTTAGACATCCAATAAGAAATCACACACATGCAAATGTTATTTTTCCTGGGGAAAGAAATCTGCTAAAAACCCCAATGCATGCTTGCATTAAATCAGAAGAATAGAGATGAATTACAATTGCTTTTCTCAACTGAGCACAACCTATAAGTGTATAACCTATCTCTCTACTCACTGAGAAATTCTGACCCAGACTTAGTCAAATTTATGCCTCCACTTGAGCCCCTATTTCCTTGTGATGTTCCTTGGGGAATTAGGCCCCTATTAATTAGGAATTTCCTACAAAATTCTTACACAATTCCTTGGGGTTGATCACTTGACCTCATGCAACACATGTACACTCAACTAGTTTACAAATGTTGGTTACACTACCTTGGAATCTCCACCAAGCCTTGGGGAACTCAGATTCTCTACATGCACTAGCTATTTGGGGTTGATTGATCAGTTAACTGGATGATCATTGAGTTTGACTAAAGTACCACTCCACAACTTGACCCTCCACTAGTTCCTTCAAAGGTTGTGTAGGTTTTAACCCTGAACAGAAATTATCTACACACGAATCTTATAACAGAAAATAAACAATAGCGAGAGCATAAAACATAAAACAAAAAAACATAGAGATTTTCCCCTAGATCCCAAATCGAGACGACCAGCTTGATTTTTTCATTCTATTCCTTTTAGTGTTACAACACATATATATACATGTCGAAGCATACATAAACCCCAATCCATTAACCTCTGGATTAGAAATACAACCGTAGTTCCCTTGACTAGATCTACAAAATAATTACATAAGTTCAAAACCAACAACACTTGCACATGTAACCATGCAGCGTGGGGTGGTCCGCCTGTGGCGAGTGGGACCCGACACCCGGTGGCACCAGCACGGTGCCTGACTGTACAGGGCCGCCGCCTCCGTGACCCCCCCGCTCGTGCCTAGTCATGGAAAGCGCTCCCCCCATGGGGCCAGTCATGGAAAGAATATAACACACACCCAACATTTTACACTTGTTGTTTTTCCACAAGAGAGTCACTATTTGCCAATTCTTCAACACCCAGTTTGTTTTCACACCAAGAAAATCTCTCGAGCGACAGCATTTCCTCTTCGTCACCATCCTGCAAATTTTTCATGTCCACCTTTACCAGCAACACCCTTTTATTCTCAACCATATCTCTCACAAAGTGATATTGAACATCAATGTGCTTTCTCTTTGAATGATAAGTAGGGTTCTTAGCCAAGAAAAATTCACTTTGGCTATCACAATATATCCTTATAGCTTGCTACACCAACCCCATACTTGAACAAAGCATACATTCTGATTGAACCTGGGTTTTTCGCATGGCAGTGCCCCATCCCAACACCGTAGCGGAAAGCGCCACTGCTGCATCGTCTTTTACTCATCCAACTGACTGTGCCTCCAAATAGGCTAAACACATACCCACTTGTAGATCTTCTTTGGTCCAGATCTCCAGCCCAGTCTGTATCAACAAAACCATGAATGTCCAACATTCTTTCCAATCCTGGTCTTCCCTGGTAGCACAAGCCATAATCACTAGTGCCACGTAAGACCGACCCAAGGCTTCAATCGTTGTCCAATGCCTTCCTCGAATGGTCATAAACTCCGTCGACTCCCACTGCAAGTGCAATGTCTGGTCTAGTATAGACCATTGCATACATCAGGCTACCCACTGCACTTGCATATGGAACATGGGACATATCCTCCTCTTCTTCTTGTGTCTTGGGACACTGTTCAGCAGACAGCTTTGCACCTATAGGAATAGGAACACTCGCTGGTTTACTATCCTGCATATTGAACCTCTGCAATATATTCTCGACATACTTCCTCTGGTTTAACCAGAGCTTCCTCTTTGCCCGATCTCTCTTAATTTCCATGCCCAAAATATAGTTTGCAGCACCAAGATCCTTCATGTCGTATTTGGAGAACAGTTGGGTCTTCAAATCTTGGATAATTTCTTTGTCATTTCCAATCAACAATATATCATCCACATACAAGACCAAATAAATAACACGGTCACCAATTAATTTAAAATAAACACAGTGATCCTCCTTGCTTCTAGTGAAGCCAAGTCCCCGTATATAGGTATCAAATTTCTGATACCACATCCTTGGTGACTGTTTTAACTCATACAGAGACTTCTTCAACCTGCATACCAGTTCTTTCTTACCCTTCACCATAAAGCCTTCAGGTTGCTTCATGTAGATCTCCTCTTCTAGATCCCCGTGAAGAAATGTTGTCTTCACATCCATCTGTTCTATCTCAAAATCAAATGCAGCAGCAAAAGATAAAAGTAATCTAATAGAAGTAACCTTGGCAACAGGAGAAAAAATATCACCAAAATCAATTCCCGGCACCTGGGAATAACCTTTTGCTACCAACCAAGCTTTGTATTTCTCCACCTTTCCTTCTACATTCATCTTCTTCTTAAACACCCATTTTCTTCCGATGGGCTTCCTTCCAGCCGGCAACTCCACCAGATCCCATGCCTCACTTTTGTGCAAGGATGCCATTTCATCAACCATGGCCTCCTTCCAGAGTTTTCCATCCTCTAAATCTACTGCCTCCCTGATAGTTCTGGGATCATCATCGTTATAGTTACAAACCCCAATGGCAGCGCATCGACCATACCTTCCTCGTTGCCTTCTTCCTAACCAATCTTGTCAAAGTCGGGGTTTGTGGCTCTTCCTCTTCGAATCTTCTTCTCGTTGTAGAGTCTCGATTCATATTCCTTTAGCTCGGTGTAACTCTATCTTCTCGTGTTCTTTGGTAGGAATTCATGTGTGTCAACATATTTCACCTCTAAACACCACATCGTTTTTGCTTATACACACAAATTTTCTTGTTTCTTGGTTCAAATGAGGCCCAGCCCATTCATACCCCCAACAAGATGCCACCTTTTCGTATTTATTATTCACCTTGTCCTTCTCTTTGGGAACATAAAGACAATACACCCAACCAGGTCACCTCCCAGATGTGAAAGAGAGGGTTTCTTACCAGTACATATCTCATGTGGAGTCTTATCCTCCAACGTTGATGAAGGAGATCTGTTAACTAAGTAAGATGCAGTCTCCACTGCCTCTGCCCAAAATTCTTGTCCTAGCCCGGTACAACTCAACATGCTTCTTGCCTTTCCCATCAGCGTTGTGTTCATTCTTTCCGCAACTCCATTTTTCCGAGGTGTGTATGGAGTATTATTCTACCGTGTTATACCACACTTCTTACAAAACTCTTCAAATTCCTTCTTGCAGAACTCCCTACCATTATCTGTCCTTAGTGCCTTTATCTTCTTCTCTGTCTGGTTTTCCACCAGTGCCTTAAATTCTTTAAATTTGTCAAAGACTTCATATTTCTTCCTCAAGAAATATATCCATGTATTCCTTGAGAAGTCATCTATGAATGAAACATAGTACACAGACTTTCCCAGTGATGGAACTGACACAGGTCCAAACACATCACTGTGCACAAGTTCTAATATCTTGTTCGCCCTCTTAGCACCGAAAGGAAAACTCACCCAATTCTGCTTCCCATATACACAATGATCACAGAAATCAAAATCCAAAGAGCAATTAGACATACCTTCTACCATACCATTTCTATGTAGTATCTGAAGGCCCTTCTCTCCAATATGTCCAAGCCTTTGATGCCATAGCATGGTCTTTTCTCCAGAGACAGCTAGGCTTTCCGCTCCTCTTTCAGGAACCACAGAACTGTTACACCCATCAATAACAGTGCTACCTTGTAGCTTGTATAGAGTTCCAATCCAAACTCCCCGCATTAATACCAATGCTCCCCGAACCATCTTGCAGGCATCTTTCTCGAACACTGTTTTTACACCTGCATCATCCATCTTGCTTACAGAAATCAGATTTCTGGCCAATGCAGGAATATGCAGAACACCAGGAAGTGTTCTAATCCTTCCACCTTGCAGCTTCAGGTTGACCTTTCCACGTCCAGTGATTCTGGCCTTCCTATCATCCCCTAGGAAGACATCGCCACCATCATATTTCTCATACTCACAGAACCACTCCCTATGGGGAGTGAAGTGAAAGGATGCACCTGAGTCAGTCAACCATGACTCATGATCTACATGTGTATTTGAAGAAGAAGCCAAATACACATCTCCACCTTCATCCGAGGTGGTTTTTGCCTCTGCAGAAGGAGCTTCATCAGATCCCTTTCCTTTCTCAGGAGCTTTAGATATGCATTCCTTTTTGTAGTGTCCTTCCTTTCCACATTTCCAGCACACCTTTACAAACTTTCCAGGAGATTTAGATCTTCCTCTAGATTTAGATCTCCCACTCGAAACCTTATTCTTGTTTCTATTTTGGGACCTTCCTCGTACAGATAAGGCATCTCCATTTTGACCCTCCATATTTCTCCGTCTCATTTCCTCCGACAGCAAGGCTGAGACAATGTCATCAAAATTCAAAGTAGTTGTATTGCTACCTATTGCAATAACCAGACTATCCCACGAGTCTGGTAGAGAACACAACAAACTGATGCACTTATCTTCATCTGAGATTTTAATATCAACAGATGACAGCTAACTTACCACAGTATTGAAGGCGTTCAGATGCTCTGTCACCGAATCTCCATCCTTCATCCTCAGGTTATACAGCTTTTTCCACAGGAACAACTTATTCACCGGAGACTTAGATTGGTACAAAGTCCCTAGCTTTTCCCACAAGGTCTTCGCCGTAGCTTCCCCAGATACATTCAACAATACTGAATCTGAGACACACAACCGTATTGTGCTCTTAGCCTTCCGATCCAGTTTCTTCCAGTCTTCATCTGACATCTCCGTTGGTTTAGTACCTGGATCTACCGCGATCCACTGATCTTTATCCACCAGCAGATCCTCCATCTTGAGTTTCCACAACTCAAAACTCTGACCATTAAATTTCTCGATCTCTATCTTTCCGCCACTCGCCATCTTCTTTCACCGCAAGAATCGATCTCGCATATCTCCCACTGAACAGGGTCTGCCACAGGCCCGAGAAAAAAACCCTCAACAACAAAGGCGTCCCCTTGAAGCCGAAAAAAGCTCCGATACCAAATGTAGGTTTTAACCCTGAACAGAAATTATCTACACACGAATCTTATAACAAAAAATAAACAATTGCGAGAGCATAAAACATAAAACAGATAAACACAAAGATTTTTTCCCCTGGATCCCAAATCGGGACGACCAGCTTGATTTTTCATTATATTCCTTTTAGTGTTACAACACATATATATACATGCCGAAGCATACATAAACCCCAATCCATTAACCCTGGATTAGAACATAACCGTAGTTCCCTTGAGCGGATCTACAAAATACCAGGGGCCGAAAACCATCGAACCCCAAAACCATGTGCAAAACCATGCACAAAATATGTATGTCCGCCCATGAGTGGGACCCCACACAACGTAACCGGCGGCGCCGCCTTGCATTCGACAAATGCCGCTTTCATGTTGCGCCCTTGCCGCAACGACAACACATGACACTAGTCGTGGAAAGAATATAACACACACCCAACATGTTGGAACTAGTTTAATTGAAAAAAACCTAAGATAATTGACCATGATTGCGAAAAATTAGAAATCACACATGTTTAACTGAAATATAACTCCTCTAACTTGAATTTATTAAGTAAATTGGGTGACACAAGCCATGTCACACAAGTTAACATCATCCAAGTTGTCAGTTGATGTGGAAATTCAAATTTCTTCAATTTAATCAAGGCAAAATCAAATTGAGAATGTCTTCCTGATATGGCTATCCTTGTGTTGATAGGGGAAAATATCCTAGCAAGGGTTAGGGGTTCTCTCTGGTATGAGGTCCCAATTAGACCTCACACCATTTGGGAAAAGAGACCCAACCGAGTTTTGGCATAGTAACCAATCTTGATTTCAATAATGTTGTGAGATATGAGGGATCTTCCGGCACGAGTATGTTAATTCTAAGCTGAATATAAATAATGTAATATGATGGAAATGATCTACATTATGCTAGTAGTATTGAAAATATAAAGGAGAAACGTGAAGTAGTGAGCTAGTGAACACACAATTGCACGAGCAATGAAACAGTTAGTTATAATCTAGGACAACAATAGGTGATCAAATTACTAGAAAAAATGAAGAATAATCAGTATTTAGATATAGAAAGTACTCATAAATGAAAGCACAAAAACTGAAATAGAAAGTATGTGAGAGAAACCATCTAATTTACGGAATAGTTCATAACCTAGTAGTACATATCCCATGAAGCACACACATACATGAATTGTTTAAGAGTAGTCTGAAACAAGGAAAAGATGCATGTAATCATATAGTTCCAATAATTTCCTTTCAAGGATTCTATATATCATTCACCAAAAACACAGAGTCACAAACTTCCAATATCTAGTAATCAATGATTTCAAAGAAGAATAAGAAATCTCAAAAAGGAAACTCTTTCTAAGAGTTTTCCTACGTGAAATTTGAAAAATCCCATTATGACATAGAGCTTTACATTATTTATAAACTAGAGTTAGTAACTACCTTTCTGACAGTTCAACTTCTTCTCAGGTTAATTGTGACTGTTTAGTTTCTTATCAAGTTAGTTATAGAGTTTCAATTTCCTATAATTTACAAATAAATAAATGAAAATATTTTGAAACTTTTAGGAGTGAGGTTGACATCTATTACACTATGGATAAATATTTAGATGATAATACAATGATGTCAAGGAGGTATGCCACCTAAACTTCACAGGTACTCATTTTGTCTTTCAGAGGTGGTAATAGCTCCATGTTGACATGGTCTTCTGAGTAATTATGTTATGTAATGGAAGAAAACTAACATATTCTCTCTTCATTGAAACCAGGAATAAGATCAAGGTTATTTTTTATTGACATTGTTCCATTGGATGAGCCTTATCCTTCTCCAATTTCCTGTGTATTCAAGGTTCAATTTGTTAAAAAATGCGGCAAGAAATTCTCAACTTTATTTTTCCTTGATTATATTGAGAAAAAATGAATTTCCACATCACCAGACAACTCGGATGCAATTAACTTGTGTGACATGGATTGTGTCACCCAATTTACTCAATAAATTCGAGTTGGAGGAGTTAGAGTTTAGTTAAGCATGTGTGATTGTTAATTTGTAGCAATAAAGTTCAATTATCTCGGGTTCTTTTCAGTTAAACTAGTTCTAACTATTGGAGGAACTAGTTGAGGGTCAAGTTGTAGAGTGGGACTTCAGTCAAACTCGGTGATCATCCAGTAATTGATAAATCAACCAAAAATAGCTAGTGCATGTAGAGAATTCGAGTTCCCTGTTGTGGTGGATATTCCAAGGCAGTGTAACATCAATTGTACACTAGTCTTGAGTGTACGGGTGTTGCATGCAGTGAGATGATCAGACTAAGGAATTGCACAATCCATTTTGGAGAAATTCCTAAATAATAGGGACCCAATTTCTCAAGGAACAACATAAGGAAATAGGGGCTCAAGTAGCAAAATTTGTTTTTAAGTCTGGGTCAGAGCTTCTCAGTAAGCAGAGAGATAGGTTATTCAGTTACAGGTTGTGCTTAGTTGAGCAAAGCAATTGTAATACATATATATTCATCAAATTAATGCAAGCGGACATTGAGGTTTTTAGTAGATTGCTTTCCCTGGAAAAAATTAAATTAAAATTAAAATTAAAAATAATAATAACAATTAAAAATTAAATTTAAATTTAAAATAAATAAATAATAAATAATAAAATAAATAATGTGTGCATGTGTGTTATTTCTTATTGCATGTCTGAGAATACTGTTCTAAATTGTGAATTGATTTCCGTGAAGCATTAGAGTAGGTTTTTGTCTTGTAATTTTGATTAAAAATTCATAAGTAGTTGCAAAACTACATCATAATTTCTACATGGTATCATAGCAAGATTCAAATTAGAGCATGAATTTTGAAGTTGTTTCTCAGGAGGTTCAAATTTGGAGTTTAGTGAAATAGGATATATTTAGAGCTTAGAAGATGGCCTTCAATGGACTAAGGCTATATTATGCCTTGGAAGGAACCTCTAATTTTGTTGCATGGAATGATCACATGGAGGTCGTATTGGATGACAATGGATTGCTATAATACATCAAGAAAGATGTTGCACAACCACTGGAATCTGATGCCCAGAACCATGCTCAATGGAAGAAAGATGTATCCAAGGCAAGGAGAATAATCTTGGAGGGACTATGGGATCACATTGTCTCAAATATCCATGGAAAAGAAACTGTGTTCGCGATGTGGAAAGCACTGACATAATTGTTCGAGAATAGTAGTGACCACAGGAAGTTGGCACTCAAGTATAAATTTCAAAGTATCAAGATCTAGAAGAATGACACTATTCCGAAGCATCTGATAAAGTTCACACAATTTCGTTATGAACTTGGTGGGGTTGGTATAAATGTTCCTGAAGAATATTTGGTAAGCCTAGCCCTTCTGGGCCTTCCTAAGCTCTAGCATATCTATCAATATTCGGTGAATAGGAGGGAGAAACTATCGAATTGGGAGCACTTATGGTATGATCTGGTATAGGAGGAAATAAGGTAGGATATCAGAGATGGAACCTCATCCAAAGAAGAGGAAGAGTAATTTTATCTAGTCAACAAAGGAATGAAGGCCAAGGAAAATAAGTCCCAAGGTTAGGTTGAATCTAGCCAAGAGGGAAAGAAGAAAGACTTGTCCAAAATTAAATTATTTGATTGTCATGAATTCGGGCACTATGCTACTAAGTGTCCACACAAAAATTCTAGCAAGGAGTCTGCGGTAGTAAAATCAGGTGAACCTTTGGCTTCACAGTTTGAGCTATATTTCACCCTTCTCACATGCATGGCCAATGCTATGATGGGGAGTGTATGGTACTTGGATTCAGGTGCCTTCTTCCACATGATTTGGTGTAGATATTTTTTCAGTGACCTGGAGGAGAAAGATCTACAAATGAATATTGATTTTGGAGATGACAAAAGGTACAGCACGACCGAGATTGGTACAGTCACCTTTCAGAGGGAGTGGAGTTCCCCTCTTAGGCTCAAGGATGTCATGTTTGTTTCGAGCCTAAAGAAAAATTTCATCTCTGTTGCAGTTTTGGAATATCAAGGTTATGATGTGATCTTTTGCAAAGGGAAATAATTCCTAAAACACATGGCCACGGGACAGGTGAAGCATATCAAAGTTTGAGTCATGAACCTGTATGCAATTCAGGTAGAAGATGCATGCAAAACCTTAAGTAGCAAGGAGAGGATTAAAAATATGGTGGTTGAGAGGGAGCATGATTTACCTCTCAAAGTGGAGCCTCAAAAGGAGCCTCAAGAAGTTGTGGAGCAGCCACAAATGGAGTGCCAGACAGGAGGCAAAGTGGATGCATCCACTCAACTAGAGACCTCTAGCGAAGGGAAAACTCAATCTAAGTGGGAAAAGGGAACATATGTAGCCATACCTCCAGGTGTGAAGTGGGGCGATGTGAAGCCCTAGTCTCAAAATTGCAGAAATTTGGGCAGGGTCTATTGAGGTCTTCTTCTCATGGATCATTACCTCGCTACAGGGGCCCATAGTATTCAGTAGAAGGAGGATCAGTGTCAGTCATATATTGAGGAGTGTAAAGTTTTGATAGCAGAGCAAGAGGCTCAGTAGCAGAGTTATCAGCCCATTGTATTCAGTACCAGGAGGATCAGTGTCAGTCAAATATTGAGAAGTGCAGAGGAGTGTTGATAGCAGAGTAAGAGGCTGAGTAGCAGATTCAGCGGTAGCACATTTTTCCCGATAGGCACTTATAGACACAGTTGATTCAATGTTTTTATTATTATTATTTTTCTTCTCAGTTGCATATGTTGCGGTAGTAGTAGCAAAAGTGAGAGGTGTTTCATGCAACACACTCCACAGGTGTAGGATAGGGGTGGTTTATAATCCATTTCTTGTTGAGAGGGAGTGTTAAAAAATGTAGCAAGAAATTCTCAATTTGATTTTTCCTCGATTAAATTGAGAAAATTCAAATTTCCACACCACCAGACAACTTGGATCCAGTTAACTTGTGTGACATGGCTTGTGTCACCCAATTTACTCAATAAATTCGAGTTGGAGGAGTTATATTTCAGCTAAGCATGTGTGATTGCTAATTTATAGAAATCAAGGTCAGTTATCTAAGGTTTTTTTTAGTTAAAATAGTTCTAACTGTTGGAGGAACTAGTGGAGGGTCAAGCTATGTAGTGGGACTTCAATCAAACTTAGTGATAATCCAGTTAATTGATCAATCAGCCCACAATAGCTAGTGCATGCAGAAAATTCAAGTTCCCCAGATGTGGTGGAGATTCCAAGGTAGTGTAACATCAGTTGTAGACTAGCCTTGAGTGTACATGTGTTTCATGCAGTCAGATGATAAGCCTAAGGAATTGTGCAATCCATTTTGGAGAAATTCCTAAATAATAGGGGCCTAATTTTTCAAGGAACATCACAAGGAAATATGAGCTCAAGCAGAGGCAAAATTTGACTAAATCTGGCTCAGATATTCTCAGTGAGTAGATATATATGTTATTCATTTGCAGGTTGTGCTCAGTTGAGAAAAACAATTGTAATACATCTCTATTCATCAAATTAATGCAAACAAGCATTGGGGTTTTTACCATATTGCTTTCCCCAAAAAAAAAATGTATGCATCTATGTTAATTCTTATTACATGTCTGAGATTATTGTTCTAAATTTTGAATTTATTTCCGTAGGGCAGTAGGGTAGGTTTTTTTCTTGTGATTTTGATTAAAAATTCATAAGCAGTTGCAAAACTACATCATAATTTCTACACAGGTGACAGTGATGGAGGCATATGTCAATTTTGTTGTTACTTATGGGGAAATGCCTCATGCCTAAATATGTGCTCAATACCATTGTTCAATATAATTAACATATAATAATCCTTGCAGCTAAGCATGCTCTTTGGTGTTCTTACCAATATGTAGTAGCTGGGGTGAAACCTCATGCAAGACCAATGCAAACAATAGGTACCCATTTTGTACATTACCCTAAAAAGCTAGATGTAGAGTACAAAGGGGCTTGGTTTCGGGAATAAACCCTAAAGTTCTCAGGGAGGAAATATATCAGGGATTTTTGGGATTTAATAAGATATTTTTCCCGAGCTTTAATAAACTAAAAAATCCTCTCTCTTACCATGAATTTCACCTCCAATTTCCATCATTTTTACACCAATAAAGCATGGGAAAAGGTAACATAACTACGGGAAAAATATAAAGGAAACAATTTGAATCAATTTTTAATATTGAGAAAGTTTTATAGCATTAGCTTAATGATTATTGTAGCACTATAGCACTGTAAAATTGATTAGTGATGCGTTATAGGGCTTGGGAGAGGCCAAAAGTGTGCTTCAAAGTTGAATTTTGACCCTGTAGTGTTGTGAAGAGGCTCAGTACAACATGATGGACCTGAGGAGAGGCCTAGAGAATATACATAATGCATATTTTTGGGACAATATACTTATATATCACTAGTGAAGTGGCTAACAATGCACTACAGAAGTTAAAAGAGGCAAAAAATTGAGGAAAAGACACCAAATTTGTCCAAAAATGACCTTGTATCATTAAGAAGATGGTAATGCAATGCCATGGAGGTGGGAGAAAGGTCAAGGAGGCCATATAGCACACTCTTAATTCATAATTTAGCCTTACAATTTTGTTTTTATGGTTAACACTATGCTAGAAAGGCTAGAGGAAGCTAATTTTGAGACAAAAACACCAAATTTTAACTAAGGAAGACCTTGTAGTGTTGTACTAATGCCTAGTGGTGCACTATAGCTCAGAAGAGGGATGATGTTCTGAAATAGAAAGGCCAAAATAATCAAAAATTGCAATAAGAATCAACTTAATACTTTCCCCAAAGATTACCTCAAAAAACTAGGAGAAGGAGGGTTTCTTTACACCCCTTCTAATGACCAATAAAATTTAGTTAAACGCATAAGTTTTCCTCCGTGTTTTACTCATTATAAATTTGATTATTACTTATAATTGATGGTAAGGTTAATTCTAAAATCACTTGAAAATTTGGGCCCCTCAATTCGCTCCAAGCCTAAGACATTGAGAATAATTATAGAGGGTTGTCGTAGGAGCCACAAAAAATGGCGAAACACTAGTAGGGCCCTTGAATATATGCATATGTCTAAGAAAAAAAATTGTATAAAATGATTTATGTTCCTATAAGATTTATTGTTACTACCATGAGGGTACGAATGTTGAGAACCATGGAATATTGAGTTACGTGACCTCTATTTTTTTATTTTGGTTGTGGCCTAAGGAAGGACCAGAAGGATATAAATTTTACCAAGAGACATCCTCTTCACTTAGACTTTGGTGCAGTGAATAGTGTTTCTTTAAGATATTGTATAATAAAGCATAAAATATGAGTTTTTGGTGTTAGCTCCACTGCTAGTGAGCATCCATAGCCCGAGTGGAGTCCACTAGGAATTACAAACATTACTTCACTACCAATTAGTTTCCATAGCCCTGACAAAGTTTCTTGCATTTCTTGGCTACTTAGGAAACCATTATGAAGCCTTTACCTTTTATTCATTGGAATTTATTTTCATTCATTATGCTTTTCTTTATCAGGCCTAGTTGGCCACAAGGTGGATGACTGGATCCTAAACACCAGCTAGGGTGATCCCTTGGGAAAATTTAAAAATTGCATGTTATAAACTTGTCTCCCTAACATCATTGTTGAAGCTTGAGCATTTAGATTAGAACAAGGATGTGACTAAGATTTCACAAGATTCTTGAGGCTCTTCTACCATATCGGTACTTGGATTATTATCCACTTATAATTGACATTATTTGCATCATTTTCAACACATAGCAATGCTCGTCTTATATGTAAGAATAATTATTAATTGTGATGTTCATGAACCTACCCCAACAATGTATATAGATTCATGATCTGACCAGTGCAGTGGTAGAATGAGGTAGCTTGGAAAAAATATATTCTATGAAAGTGATCATATGAATGATATTCTTAGGATTATTTATGTACATAAAATTAAGTAAGATTTAAATAAGATATAGAAATTATGGAAATAAATATAGTAAAAACGAAAAGGGAAGAAAGTTGTTACATGCACAAGTAGCAGCATTTGAAATCATTAGACAAAGTATATTTTAAGAATTGTACATTGATTGGGAGATGATTAGATTCTCCTTCCATGTTTTGAAGATGATATGTACCTAGGACAAGTTTCCCAATGATGATTTAGGGACTGAGCTAAAAATATTAGATTGGTGTATTTTCCTTTTTCTTCCTGGGGTTTGTCCCATTTGAGCACAAGATCACCTACTTGGAAATATTTCTCTCTAGTATATTTATTATCAAACTAATTCTTTAATGTATTTTGAGAAATGGCAAACTTATGTTTGGCCTTAGTTCTTTCTTTATCGAGTTTAAGAAAGGTATCTACCTTATTTCTATAGCAAGGCATGATTAACCTCAGGAATCTTAGGACAAATGTAAAGAACATAAGAAGATATTAGGTAGCAGTAAATCCTCCTTTCCATAAACCAAAAAATATGGGTAGTTCCTAGAGTTGCTTTAGGTATCCCCCAGTTTTCCCATAAGAAATTGGGTAGGGAATTGTGTGAGTTTCTTTTTTAATCAACAATGATTTGTTTTCAGATACAAATCAAGTCTTTATTGTTGGAATCTACCAATCCATTTCATTGTGGGTAGTGTTGTAAAAATTTCTTGGAAAAATGATACACGAATTTTTTTTTTTTGGGCCACATTGCAAGCAGCTCCTTGGTATGAAAACTTTTTATCTTTTGTGAGCTCTAGTGGGAGGTTTCTAAGAAAATTACTTGTTTTGATGTGTCTTCTCCCATCAGAACCATCAGCATATATCATTATTAACAACAATAGTTCATCTTCATATCTATATTTGAAGACAAATTTCCTATAGAAAAGTCTCACTGAAAGATATTTGAAAACCTGAAACAAAGGAAACATCTGGTATACATAGCCATGAGGGAATTGCCTACAAACAAATTCAAACCTGCACCTAATCACATCTTCATGAATTCCCCTTCCTTTCTCTAAGTCTACTATGTTATTTGATATTGGTTTAGGATTTTTGTTATGGTGTAAGTTTCAAAACATGTCACAATCTTTATTTTAGTGAGGATGTTGACATTCACAATGGATATTCATCCTCGAATGACTCTTGTGAAGACTGGATATATATTGAACAGCCTTCCTATCCCTTCATATTAAAACCATTATTCTAATATAAAGTGAGTCTTGTTCTACCTCGACTTGTCCTTCTTCAAACCCCACCTCCTTACCCATCAATACATTACCGCAAGACCACATCAGTGCTCACTTTCTATTATTTCATTTCGTAAAAATACATTTGGCCCCTCCATATTCCATAAAACATTTGTTAAGCACTCTTTCTGCCACACTTCTAGGCTGCCTCTATGAATTCGATAAAAGAATATAATTTTTTTTTCCCATGAGCCATACCACCTATATCTTATGTATCTATCACACATTTATCAACTAGTAGACAACCACAATATCATCAAATTTAAGATAGTATGACATATTCTTATAATGCAACAAACATGGAAAGAAATAACCCAAAAGTAATCAAATATGGTCTCATTAAGTTATGGTTTGTTTGGAAAATGATGAATACATCAAAACTCAAGTATATGACTCCATGAAATGAAGCCTATAAAGCATTAATCATCACTCTAAAAACATAGAATCCTAATGCTTAGCATTAACCGCACACGGATTTATCTTGATCGATGACCCAATTCAAACAATAAATGGCTATTATAAATATCAAACCCCCCTTGCATGCTCAACTTTTTATGGGGGGAGATTTTGAATACATGGCACGCTTAGATGAAAAACAAACCCCCCTATGGAAACTCAGATATATCTAGCACCCCCTCCACAAACTACTTGTGGTTTCAACACATAGTTATACAACATCAGCATGGGATTTAATTTTCAATAAAATGAGGCAAGTGGCAGTGAATTTTTTGTGTGGCTATTTTTTTGTTGTCCTTGCTTCGATTACTAATGCACCCTTCTCTTGTTTGGAAACTTTCAATAAAAACCCAATTGGAGACCCACGTAGAAACTAGAAATGATCTAGTAGTCTTCAATATTGGAGATGCCAAGGTCCAAGCTTCTCGTTTGTATCAATCAAGGAAAACAATCTTTTGAGGTATTGGTATAATAACAAACACTGTTTTCCATTCAAGGAAAATGAAAAGATAACAGTTCGAAAAAATTCTTTGTTTTACATTTTGTACAATGCTTCATCAGGCAAAGATATAAATAAATTCACCATGGTCGTTGCATGCTTATCAATATTGTCTATGATCAGTACTTGGTACAGTTTTCTTACTCTCCTTTATGTTGGTTTGATGGCCTCTTTGATAATTCCCATGTAAACATATATGTGGTTATCACTATGGAAAACAGCTAGACTAGTGAGAAAACTCAAATACTTGGAGACTCTTGCTTGAGGAGATCGATTTCACAAATAGTTTATGTAATTATGATTGAAATATGTGGGGACAAATGGGTATATCAGTGTGGAAGAATATTCCACGAGAAGAACCTATGACCTTATCATATATTTTACTTTTGACAATTGTTGGAGGTGAAGGCTAGTCATTATAGAAATGTTTTCAGAGTGAAATATATTTCTCCTTGGCGTCATTGTATTGTTATGCCTCGTCATTTGCACTTATATATCTCTAGATAATATGGATAAATACTCAAGGGAGAAATTCTATGGGTGGAATTTGTGGTTTTGTTTATGTTAAGTGTTATTTCAAAAGCCAATTTTTAACCTTCAATCAAGCATATCATATCTGAAAATTTAGACACGGGTTAACATTCTTTGGACCATAGCAAAGTCTCTTGTTTCTGTTAGTGAATAAATTGCTTGAGGCATCTAGGCTGTCAGGTCAAATACTTTGGTGGAAGCACTTAAATGAAGAACAGATTTCAAATTTTAAGCGGGCCTTCAATTTCCTAGATAAAGATGTCGATGGGTGTATTATAAACCAAGAATTGGGGACTGTATGTGTTCTCTAGGACAAAATTCCAGAGAAGTCGAGCTTCTTGCCACACAATCTCTACATAATACCTACAAGGTAATAATTGGCTCATCGAATCTCAATAAAAACTATACAATTAAGAAAAGTGTGGGGAATGTTTCTAAATATGAGAAGTATACAAGATTAATACATCTCTTATAGGAGATCAGGGATGGGTGGCCAACACTATCAATTCATAAAGATAAAATATGATTTGAAAGAGACCAGGTTTTATTAAAATTTAAGGCTAGGAAGAGTCCTATGATAATTGTTATGAATGTTATTGCATGAAGCTTTAATGTCAACGTTATAAAATGTGTTATCAACTATGATTTACCTAGCTCCATGGAGGATTGTGTGCATTGTATTGGCTCTATTGGTCAATATGGTATCAAGGGCGCAACTTATACATACTTTACTATTGCAAAAGCAAGATTTTCCAAAGATGTGATAAAAACATCTAAAAATTAGGGAAATATATTATCCATTATTTCGTAATGGGTCAGAAGAGATGCAAATGGTTTGTGCATCAATGATCAAAGGATGACTAGACAAAGTCTTAATGCATATTTTAATTCTATCAAGTGCTCTACTACATAAGAAAAGCAAGGATTTAATAAATGAACGTAGTGGAAGTTTTAAATTTTTCAGGTTTGGTTTTTCCCTTCTGTTTGAGATCAACATCATTGACCTTGCAATTTTCATTTATCTTTAAAGCTTGAAATAGTTAGTTCTTGGAGTGTACTCTTAACATCGTAACAAGATGCCATGTTGGCAGGCTAATTTGACTAGCATTCAATCATATGTGCTAAAATAAGATGCCCATTTATAATGTGTTGAATATATTATTTATTTGAATGATATATTCTTTATGTGGAGAATTTTTATGTCTCGTGCTCACATTTTAGAAGCAATTTATCATCACAAATAGTTTCAGCAATCAAAGGGAAGAATTTAAAGCCTAACAGCCTTTGTAGAGGCAAAAATCTCTAATCTAAGAAATAAATGATAACTAGTGAACTGGTCATCAAGCATTTGACACTCAGAAAAACTTAGCCTTTGGGTTTCTCTCACACCCATGTCTAATATCTAGGCTGCCTAGAGCTTTTGGAGTTAAAAATAAAGGCTTTTAGCAACGTTAATCCTTAGAAAATATCTTTTTAAGGCCCTGTCCTAGAAGTGGTACACGTTGCATATTGAGATGAAATGTTAGTAATATAATTCAAAGCAAGTTAAATTGTCCCTTCCATGGTGAAAATTTGCATTTTGTTTCACAAAATAAATGTCAAATTATACTGAGAAGAATTCAAAGGAAGCTTCCAAATAAAAATGCAAAGAACGAAGCCTCCAAATTAAAGGAAATTAATCTCAAAATTAGATGAGGTGTCAATTTCCCGGAAATATGGTGAGAAAAGGATAGATAGCAAATACGTGTATACTATTATATCCCCCTTATTTTTATTGTTAGTGTAGCCATGTTATTGTTATTGTTGTGCCCATGTAGCCCCCATATTGTTATTGTTGTGCCCCATAGAAGCCCACTATTGTTATTGTTGTGCCCTTATATTATTATTGTTATGTACACTCTGATTATATTGTGACCCCTTACACTCCTATATGTACCAAGGAGGCCTTGTCATTTGTATCAAGCAATAATTGTTCATTTAATATGTGATGTAAAGTAGGTTTCACCCTCAAAGAGGCTAATGTTCAAGTAGTTGATATATATTTTCTTCTGTTTTGTGATCTGGTTGCATAACATTTGGTATCAGAGCTTTAGATTGTATGGTTTCGAGGTTACAAACAGGTCATCTTGGAATTTTTTCTATAATCGTTTTTATACAAAGCTTCAAAGGCTGAAATTTTCACCATGTGGAGCCAAAATCTTGGTAAAATTCGTGTAAAACTTTTAGATCTTGGTTCGCTACATTTTCTAAGATATGGTCTAAATAATTTAGGGTTTTTGCATACTCCAAAATCCAGTGTCAAACAGGTGACCTATGGAAAATCGTCGTAAATTTATCTACAAGCATAGGATTATAATATTGTAAAAAGTAACTAAAATTGCACAGACTGTAGTTTTTTGTGTATCATTTTCAAACCCAAAGTTGAAACCATGACACATAGAATTTTGTACATGTTTTCTCCACTGAACCAGTCCATAATTAGGTCATTGTGGGAGATTGGGAATAACTTTATCTTGAAGAATCCAATTTTGATATGACTTTGGGCATTGTAAATAAGACTAAGAGGGATGCCACAAGATGACATTTCATACTTTGGAGAGCCGAAATTACAGAGATACAATAGTTTCAAGATCAAGCTCCAAAAAACAAGCAAAAAGGTGTGTATAGTTTTTTTTTTTTAAATTTGTAAAACTTTTGTTTGAAAAATCAATTTGAAGTGATTCAAAGGGCATAGTGAAGCATAGATATCACTATTTAGTTCCAATATGCCAAGAAAAAAAAATGGACACACCCAGTAAGCAACCAAAAATCTCTAATATGACGCATGAAAAAGAGGAAGAAATGCAACATGATATATCAAAATTAAGAGACCAAGTGCAACAAATTTTGCTTTCACAAAGAGTAACCAAAAATGAATTGGAAGTGATGATGAATGTTAAGATGGGTGGTTTAAAGGGGAACATGGATGGTTTAGAATTAAAAATAAAAAGGGAATTGTAAGGTTTGAAGGATGATTTAAATGTAGAAATGGAAGGTTTGACAAAGTTGCTACAAGAAATGCTTCCTAAAGGCAAAGAGGTATTTCATGAAACTCGTGATGAGAAAAAAAAGAATATGAATCGTGATTTTAGAGACTGTAACATTGGGTTGAAGACCAACCACATTCCAAAGATCGATATGAGGATGTTTTATGGCAAGGATCTGGTAACATGGATACTACAGATGGTGTAATTCTTTGATCTATGATGATGTGTCGCACACACAAAAGGTACGTGTTGCATCTTTATATTTAGAACAGAATAAGTTTGTGTGGTATAGATGGCTTTTTTCTCATAAATCAATTGTCACTAGGACCATTTTTATGGAATAATTGGTAGCACATTATGAGGAAACAAAGAGAAATACTTTTTTAGCCAACTGATAAATCTCAAACAAAATATTTCAATGGTGGAGCACATTAAGGACTTCAAAAGATTGAATATCAAGGTAAATGATCTTCTAGAGGAGTATAGGATTGATGTCTTCATAGGGAATTTAAAGGATAACATCTAACATGAGGTTCGCCTTTAGGTACCTGATTCATTGGAGAAGTCATTCAAGGTGGCAAGAAAAGTTGAAAGTAAAATTATGGCAACAAGGATGTCTACTACTCACAACTATAAAGATGAAAGTGTTACTCCTCCTAGCCTCCCACAAACTACAAGGTTTGTTGAAATTCAACAAGAAATGTGTGTCTAATTTAATTTTCCCTTAATTAAATTGGACAATAAATTGTAATATTATCTCATAATCACTTGTAATGGTTAATTGAGTGTGATAAACTCGGTTAGCTCATGAAATTAGAGTTGAGGGTGGTTGGTGAGGCATGTAGAGTGACTCTATTTTTTTTAGAGTCCAAGTTGCCGTTAGTGTATTAGTTTAATGCATGAGAAATCAGTTAACTCAATTAATTGAGTTAAAATCAATTTAACTAGTTGTAATTGATTGTTGCACTAGTGAGAGGTCAAGTGAATTAAATCATATTTAATTCACATGCAGTGATCTGTCAAGTAACTGATGATTTAATATTAATAGTTGCATGCATGTCAGTTCTGATGAAGACCCAGTTGAGACTGAGGTTAAAGGGATGTTAACTATCAGTTGTATTATTAGAAAACTGCCTACATGCAGTAATACACCCATAGGATTTCCCATGATCATTGCGTAGTTTTGGAAGGCTCGAATTCCTAAATAATAGGGATTTAATTCTACATGAATTGCACCAGCAAGGCAGGCTAAGCAGAGGTAGGAAATTGGCTAAGTGTTGGTCAATTTTGTCTAGATCAGTGTGAGACAATTGGTAGAGTGCAACAAACTCTTGTGAGAAGAGTGCATTGTATTGTTTCATGATTCCTTGGCTAAACATACAATAGAAGATAGAGGGGTTTTGAGCAGCAATATTTCCCTAGGAAAAATATGTGTGTTGTGGATTGATTTACTTATTTCTTTTACTTGGTGTGATTATGTGATCGTGTTTATTTTCCACAATTAATTTGTAGAAAGATTCAGTATCTTGCTTTAGCATATCGCATGATCGGATTGAATCCATTGGTATACATATTGTTTGTATAATTTCTACATGGTATCAGAGGGCGGGAAATCACTATAGTGGAGAAGAAATTGAGTTTATGTTGAATAGCATTCGAATTTGCAAAAATATTATTTGGTGCGACAGAAGAATCAAGATGGCTTTCAATGGATTAAGATTCGAATATGCACTTGACGGCAATTCTAATTATATTGCATGGAAAGACAGAATGGAGGCAGTTCTGGAGGACAATGGGTTGAAAGAATTCATTGATAATGATATTCCCAAGCCCTCAGCAACAGACGCCGCTCTTCTTGATGCTAGGAAAAAGAAGGTTGCAAAGGCGAGGAGGATCTTATTATAGGGAGTTCGAGATCACATTGTCTCGAGTCTCTGTGGCAAAGCAACTCCATATGAAATGTGGAAGGCTTTGACAGATCTGGTTTAGAATAGCAGTGACCACAGAAAATTGGCACTGCAGGACAAGCTCAGGAAAATCAAAATGGAGAAAGGCGACATTATTTTGAAATTTTTAACCAAGTTCATCCAATTTCGATATGAGCTTGGAAGTGTCAAAATTACTGTAGCGGATTATGACTTGGTGAGCCTAACTCTTCTAGCCCTTCCCAAGAGTTGGCATAGTCATCAGGACTCTGTCAATGGGAGGGAGAAGCTACCAGATTGAGAGGGACTTTGGTCAGATTTGGTACAAGAATAATTCAAGAAGAATACCAGGGATGGATCCTCATCCAAGACAGATGATGAGGAAAATTGTGCCTTGGCTGGTAAGGGAAAGAAATCATATTCCAAATATGAGACCAACAAAGAAAAAAAGAAGTGTGACATGTCCAGAGTGAAATGTTTTCACTATCACGAGCATGGACATTATGCCACTAATTGTCCACAGAAGAAGAACAACAACAAGAAGGCTTCAGGATCTGCAGCGGGTGAAGCTTTGGTTTCACAGTTCGAGTTGGACTTCTCACTCAGTGCATGCATCGTGTCTAGTGCGATGGGATCAGTGTGGTACTTGGATAGTGGTGCATCTTTCCACATGACGAGAGACAAAGAACTCTTTAGTAGCTTGGAGGAGAAGGATCTTCAGATGCACATCCAAATGGGTGATGATGGGAGGTATAGCGTTACCAAGATTGGTACAGTTACTTTCCAGAGACAGACAGGTAAACCTTTCTTATTAAAAGATATCATGCATGTACCAGGCTTGAAAAATAATTTAGTTTTAGTTTCTATGTTGGAGGATAGAGGACATGATGTGGTTTTCAGTGGATGGAAAGCATTCCTTCGTCACAAAGCCAAAGGAAAAGTTAAGAAGATTGGGGTTCATGTGAAGAATCTCTACAAACTTGATGTAGATAGCTACGCAACATTGATGGGTAAAGAAAACAGAGTGTTGAGCCAGGATGAGGGTGATTTATGGCAGAGGAGATTGGGCCATCTACACGACGGTGCTTTGAAGGTCATACAGCATATTTCTACGGGGCTTCCAAAGGGTACTCTTGCATAGATAGACACATGCAAGGTATGTACCATGGGGAAGTATGCAAAGGCCACTTTTCATGAGAAGGAGAACCGAGCAGCGGAAATCCTTAAGAGCGTTCACTCAGATGTGTGTGGACCATTCTCTACTACTTTTGCAGCAAAGCACAGGTATTTTGTGATTTTTTTTTATGAGTTTTCTAGAAAGTGTTGGATCTACTTCATGCATAAGAAAGATCAGACATTCTCAAAATTTTGTGAGTTCAAACCATTGGTTCAGAAATATATAGGGAAGCATGTGAAGGCTCTAAGGAGCGACAATGGTGGTGAGTACATCTCCAAAGAATTCAAGAAATTTTGTGCCAAAGAAGGAATTCAGAGAGAGTTGATTGTGCCTCATAACCCACAACAGAATTGGGTTGCAGAAAGAAATAGCAGAACAATTGTGGTTGTGGCACGAGTGATGTTACATGATCAGGGCCTACCATTGCATCTGTGGGCAGATGCATGCAACACAACGGTATTTGTGCAGAACTGTAGTCCTCATCAGATACTTGACATGAGTACACCAGAGGGGAATTTTTCTAGTAAGAAACTTGATGTTCCATATCTTAAAAATTTTGGCTCATCTGTCTATTTCCATGTGACCAAAGATTCCAGAATGAAGCTAGAACCAATAGCTGAGATTGGGATATTTGTGGGGTGTTATCACTCAGGTTTTCCTTGAAGTTGTGGAAAAGGAAAGTATACCCGAGGTGACCACAAACCAACCTTCAAATGCAGAATCTAACCAATCTGCATCCAGAGAGGGCTCTCTCTTTATAATTTATCTTTGTTCTTAGAAGGTTTTAGGCTAGTTATAAGTCCAAGAGTTTGTTTGAAAATGGTGGAATTCGCCAACTAAGGGCAAGATTGAATACTTTCAGGCCATTGGGCTATGGAGTCAAAGGATGGCTTTACTGGATTAATCTTCTACACACAAGATGGCTTTGCAGGGCAAGATAGCCAAACATAGAACAATTTTTAGAATTTAAAGTGGATGGAATGGGTTTTGAAGGGATGAAAGGCACTCAAGAATCTTTCAACATGTTCAAAAGAAAGAAATGGAATGATTACAAATAAAGAGCAGTGAAGAATTCTTTAATATAGTAATCAATATGTTTAAATTAACGAAACAAGAGCAATTAAGAATTCGTTGCTTATGACTAATTTAGAAGAAAACATTAAGAATAATCACAATTGAACTCAGAGTACAATTAAGTAAATTCTGAGTTATTTTTTTATGTCAATTATTCAGAAATGAACACAATGATAATATAAACAGATATAAAACTTAAGACATAGGATAGAAAGACTTATTGAACTAGAGTCCGACACATGAATCCTGCAAAAAGTCCTGAGCTTCAAAGTATCATCCAGCAAGCCACAAGTAAATTTCTCCAACGCACTTTTATTCCAAAAACATCAATGTCACGGCGAAGTAGTAGA